>CM038680.1:63960433-64412350 GCA_021605205.1 Aegilops longissima
AATTCAAATGTCATTTATATGATTTGTGCTAAACAGAAGCTATAAGTTGTTCTAACATGCATGAAAATGGTACAGATGGATAGATTGAATTTTTCTGATCATTTTTCATATATAACTTATTTCCATTGGACTTACGGTTGAATTTCTATGAATTTTAGAAGTTTAGATCATTTTCTGAAAATAATAAATCATTTCTGATTTATTAAAAATCCCAGAAACAATTACTGCGTCAGCATGACGTATTAGTGACGTCAGCAGGTCAACAGGGTTTGACCAGAGTCCAACCTATCGCGTGGGACCCGTGTGTCAGCTGCAGGGTGATTTAACAGAGCTTAATTAGCCTAATTAATTAATTAGTCGGTTAATTAAACATTAGGGCCCACATGTTAGTGAAACAGTGGCCAATTAGGTTAGAACAAACTAAACTAATTAACAGGGGGCTGGCCCCACCTGTCATTGACCGAGGGGAGGTCAAACCCCTGGTCAAACGAGTCAATCCCGCCGGCGTTGAGTCGCCGGCGAGGCCGAGGCGGCGGAGGCCTTCGGGTTTCTTGCTCCGGCGACCAAACGGACGGAGGAGGGGCTCTACGGATAGCTGGAAGAGCGCCGCGTCTTCCTGTGTGAGCGGAAGAGGCTGAGACGGCCCGAGCTCGCCGGAGCGGAGCTCGCGGCGGCGCCGGAGTTCGGACCTCGGCGAAAACGGCGTTGCGGAGCACGGGCGAGCGAAGTAAAGCGCTGCGCAGCCTCCTGGAATCACCATGAGCTCGGTGAGATGCACGGGCGCGACCCGTTCGAGCTCAGGCCACGGTGGCGACAAGGCCGGCCGTGGTGAGCTTCGCACGCGCGGGATCGATGGTTGCGACATTAATTGACGAGGGAGCAGGGTAAGTGGTTAGGGGCTCACAGCGATGACGACGGGACGCTCGGCGAGGTCGGGGACGGTCCGGAGCCGACGAATTTGACGGTGATGGCCGGCGGTCCCGAGGTTGAAGAAGGCATCGATGGCGGTGTTGCGGTGAAACCCGGCTTGCGTGGCTCATCGAGGAGATGCTTCAGGTCCTTGCGGAGCTATTGGTCACGGTGGTTGGGCTAGGGGATGGCCGTGGCTGCGGCGGTGCTTTCCGGCGTGCGGCAGGGTACTCGGGCGCGCTGCAGAGAGAGATCCAGGAAGGGGGTGCAAGCGCGGGAGAGTGAGAGAGAGGCAGGGAGGTGCGTGGCGTCGTTGGAGGTGCCTAGGCGTCGGGGCCTTGACGCAGGCAGGTGGAGGTGGCGGGCGTGCCGGCAGCTGCTGACCATGCGCTCGTCCTCCGGCAAGGAGGAAGACGACGAGGAAAGGCTCTTTGGCTGGGCAGCAGGTGGGCTACCAGTGGGCGGCGGCGAGTAAGTTCAGTGAGCTCTTTCTCTCTCTTTTCTATTTAGTTTCTGTTTTTCTATTTTGTTATAATGTTGGGCTTTATTAAAAATACTAAAACGTTTCCAAAAATCCTGCAAATAAATGTGGGCTCTGTGGGGATTATTCCTAATAGCCCACACTTAAATTCAGAATTAATTGAGCACTTAAAATAATATATAGCATTTAAATGCCCAATTGCAAATACTAAAAGATTTAATTCAGTGTCCAAATATTTCATGGAAAAATGTGCAACACCTCTGGTTATGGTTCTAGCATTTTCCAGAAATGATGAACATTTCTGAAAGCCATTTGGATTCACTAAAATTTTTTTAGGTTGAACCTATTTGAATTCCATTTGGTGCTAGGGTTTGAACATCCCCATTTCAAATTTCCATGAAAGTTAAACATGATGCTAGCAAGATACAAACACTAGGCAGCACCAAAGCTAGGGATGTGACAACTCACCCCCACTAAACAAGAATCTCGCCCCGATATTCAAGACGTGAGGTAAGAGGAAAAGGAGAGTCACAAAACTATCACACTCTTCATGATCCATTTGCCCTTCTCAAAGATGTTGATTCATTCCATCATCTTGGTCTTGACGTCTTTGCTTTCGAGATCTTCACTCGACACGACAACAGAAAGAGGGGGAAACCCTATAAGATTTAATCTTCTTGAAGATCGAGCAACTCAAGATCAGTTCATGGAGTGGGACGTAAGAACATCTCTTGAGTTGAGATACCAAAAACACATAGGAATGATGGTAAAGAAATGGATGACGAAGGTACAAATTGATAGGCAACCATTCCACGCTTAGAAAGATGGTGGATGGTGTCAAGGTGGCAAGGAAATAATTGCCATGATTCCATAGCGGGCACCTTGGGAAAAGTGACGCAAAGAACTTATTCCCTTAAGTGGCAAAAAGAATTGCTTTTGATACAAAGATCATTGAAACTCTTAATACCAGCCTAAGGCAATCACAAACGATCGTTTGGTGGAGTGCAAAGGAATGGCATACCCAGACTAGAATGGATGATGTGGACTACCTTGTTGAAGACAAAGCAATGGATGATTTTTGCTTATCACCGGAAATGGATGGAACCCATGGTAAGTCCACTTTTGAAGATGATATTGGACAGCAACTACCGAGAAGGGCAGCCCATGGGGGGATTGGCACAATGGCGGTGCAATTTGGGAACAAGATGCAACTGTTGGGAATGTTCCAACCATCATATCTGCCTGAGATTCAGATCCGATTGGAAATAGGATACTTCAGACTCAGCATGTCTGAAAAGAAAATTTGCAGCACGATTCGACGAGATAATGTTGCGAGACTCTCGGGAGATGAACTACGATAGCAAGCTCCAAAACATGAGCTGGTTCTGCTAAACACATGTGAACACGCTGTCTCAGACAAGCATGACCACATGGTAGTCTTATGATAAAACACTACCAAGTTCAGGTGGGGGAACCATCATCGAGGATATCGAAGTCTTTCCAAAAGTCCGGATTAGCTCTTATGAAGGGACTCCTTCTCCTTGAGCAAATCAGTCAGTGGCTTGGTGTGCTAGGGATACATATGGCATGAAGGTTGCGAGCCTGTCAAACCATAGCATACTTCGCACATGCATGACTGACTTGGGATGATACCCGGGAAAGCAAAAACAATCTTTCTCGAATTCATGGCGGCAACTTGCTTCAAATGCACGTGAATCAGAGAAAGTCACTTCTTTCATCCAACATATTCTTCACGGATGGGACATGAAGATAATGCTTATAAAAGTTTCCAACACTAGGTTGATGTTCAACATGAATCACGGGGGAGACAAAATGTTGCTGATGGGCTCAACAACAACTCATCAGAATTTCCATATCACTGGACTTCCGCCATCATGTGAACACGGTGATAGTATTGGTCAGACCAAAAGATGTAATGGGGTATGCTCGAGGGATCAACCACGAGTAAGACAACATTACGAACATCGTTGGTTCTGATTTGACTTAATAATAGCCCATACTCAAGTCAAAGTTTGGTAAGACAATAGGTTCAACAACTGAGCACGGGGATCATTCGATGAAGATATCATCTTTCTTCAACACACACTACACAAGAATATCCCTTTGGAACGAACTAAGTTGGATAAGCTTTTATCTTCCAACTCTCCAAGTTATTGTCTAGCTCAACCAACTAGCTCAGGGGTATCCAACACAGATTCTTGGAGAAAGGGTGGTTCACAAGAAACCAACTTGATCACGAGCTCAACATAACAGTCAGGAAACAACCCGGTAACACTTCCAAGAAGATATTTGGAAAGTCACGAACCACCGATATGTTATTAAGATCGAGAACAATCTTGATTTTCAGGGCAAGACGATATGATCAAGGAGTGAGGGATTGTCACAATCCTAACTCATTGATCGAAGGGTGCACCAGAAATAAGGATTAGGTAGCACGATCAATCTTAGTATGATGATTTAATAACCAACACGCTAAGAATGAGAATATTGTCCATTTACTACCAAGCAACGAGGTTGCTAGGAGTATTGATTTCACACATCACAATTCATTTGTCGGTATTCCGGTTGCAACAACACGGGACCGAGAAATGAACGATGATGGCGAGAGTATCACTGCGTCAAGAATTCATAAGAGAAGGTGCAATTCTCATGACGTTCCTGACATAAAGTGGGTAACACTTCAGGATAGAACAGAATCAAAAACTTGATTGCATTTGATCTGCGGATAACAACTGCTTTGACCCAATCCTCGATATGGATGAGGTACTGGAGTTTGTTTCTCCTAGTCATTCTGGAATAGAATGGCTTAACGGACCACAAGAATAATGGGCATCGATGAGCACGAGTGCACGACTACTCGACTATCAAGCGATAGACGGGATCGAATACAACTAAGGAGGAACAACTCGAGGAACATATAACTTTTCGAGTTGTGGAGGCATGGATTAGTATGTCGAGCGAAGCTCAACATTTCTTCCGGATAACCCATGCGGAAAGGTAGAATTGGCAGATTCACAATTATGAATGGAGAACTCCTCAAGAGCACTCTTATTGTGATGTTTTGGTTCAACTAACTTCTGCCTTAAATAGTTCATGGTAATTGGAAGAAGGATATACCACGGACCTCGAGGACTAGTGCAAAGGTTACTAATATCCTAAAGGAATTATCAAACACTAACAACATGAAGTAGGGTGAATCTCGGGTTCAAGAAACCCAGGAGTAGAATGCCTACTACTAAATGGCATCACGGGATGCTTTCGAAAATAATGGCCAGAATCATCACACTGGGGATACAAAAGCATTGCTAAGTTGCTAGGTGACTTCCTAAACACCTAGGGTCATAATAATAGTTCCAATATATATGTCGAGGCAACAGAGTACCTCGACTGACTGGTTAGTGTGCTTATTCTGACCAAAAAGGACATCGGGAACGGAAGGAAAGGATTTGCAAATGCATCAGATTATTTAGAGACCTGGGATGACTCGGACAGCATAACGGCTGTAAAATGCTCAAAAAGATTTGAGACATCATGCAAAATGGTGGCATAACCACTCTACAACATCATAACAAGATTCTGAGATCAACAGTTAAAATACAGAAATAGTAGGAACTGAACTGAGGCTTGAAACCAACAATCTTAAAAGTCTATGGATTAGTAACACGTCATCCTAATAGATAGATGAGAAGCCTAGTTCTTAAACACCGTAGAAGAGAAGAGGACGACTCAGATCAGAAGGCCATGAGGTATAAGGAGTAAAAAGAGCCTTACGTTCCCTTCCACAATCAATTCCCTTACATAACTAAAGCATTTCTAGACACAACTCCGACAAGTTTGGCTTGGTAATCCTCTGAGCAGTCAGGCTCGATACCAAAGCTGTCAGGACCCCGATTCCAAGTCACATCGATCTAGCCGGTAACACCTCATATCACTTTGCGGCCTCACGCACGGTATTTCCACGGGTGTCGCCTTACCATGGCCCGGGACCGTTTGCGTCTTTTGGCTCACGTATATGATAGTGTCGCTAGCATCCATATGACAGAGAACCCGGGCCGACATGGCTAGTCGTGAACCCAAAGCGGCACTAACCCATGGGGACAGGCATACATGAATCACATCGAACATGTCGGTCATCAACGTATGAATCCAGGCTGTAGCACTGGCTACAGGACTCCGTAACCGGGTTGTAGCAGGCTAGGAAGGACTCGGATGTCACCGCGTGACATTTCCCGAAGGGATGAACACGAGAACGAAGTGAAACACATGCCGCCAGTCAAGTGTCCAGCAGTAGTCTTTGGGCTAGCAGGACTCGGTGAACCGGGCTGTAGCGGACTACTATCGCTCAGAAGCACTAGACTACATTTCCCCATATGAGAGGCTGCCAAGGATAAACAACTAGATTGTCGGATCCCACACATACCAAGCATTTCAAACATACACACAATATGCTCAATATGTGTAAATACAACATGGCATCACAACATAACTCTCGACTCAAATATTTATTCATTAGGCTCCGAGGAGCGAGATATTACAAACATGGGTCTCATGACCCAACACTCGAGCATACAAGTCAAAGCACAAGCAGAAGCTAAACATGTCCGAGTACGAGACAACTATAAATGAAAAAGGCTGAGAAGCGACTATCTACCAGATCTGCCGAGGGCACAAGATCGTAGCTGAGGTAACAAGCTAAGCGTCAAGTCCACGCGGAACTACTAGCGAGACTGAAGTCTCTCTGCAAAACATAAAATAAGCAAACGTGAGTACAATTGTACTCAGCAAGACTTACATCAGAACTAACTACATATGCATCATTATCAAAAGGGGGTGGTGGAGTTTGACTGCAGCAAGCCAGCTTTGACTCGGTGGCTGTCCTAAACTACTACTGCAAGTAACTCCTTTGAGGTGGCGCACACGAGTCCACATATTCACCATATCAATACACCACTATGGACCCGCTCCCGTCTTCCTACGAGAACGCCATCCATAGCACTCACGCTTATCTTGCGCATTTTAGAGTATCCACTTTCACTTGTCTATGAACTATGCAAGGGGTCCAAGTTTCCATATCCGAGGAATCCGGCTATTGAATAGATAATGATAACCCCTGCAGGGTGTACTTCTTCACACATGCTCTCGCCACTTATCATACAGACACGTCATGTACCTCGGCAACCTTCAAGCGGAAGCCGGGCGAGGGTGTCGGCCACGACCGACTAACCACACAAGTCTCTCGTCCAGGTTTATCGCCTATTCGGGTTCCATCCGCAAGGAGATCCGGTCGGGTGTCGCTCACGGCCCCAAACGATGTGTCTGAGGTTCCAAGCCCACCAAGCAGGCGACGCTTGGCATACCCGCCACGGTGCCTAGTCTGTCCCAATCCCACTGCATGCGGGTGCCACTTGGTAGACTACTAACACTACCTACAAACACCGAAACTAGTTGCAACTCCCGGACAGAGATCATGTTGATTAATAAGTCGAGAGGGTCGAGTTACGGAACCCAATGTGTGGTAGTAACTGTTCATGGATCACAAACACAGAACTCAGTTCACGAGGGCGGCTGCAATGAGACAACCCACCATGTACTCCTACATGGCCTCTCACCGCTACCTTTACCAAATCGTGTTCACACACTTAGCTCACCTGAGTAGGACATGTTCACCACTTTCCAATTCATTCCCGATGAATCGGACTGACACAACTCTAAGCAATAGCAGGCATGACAAACAAGCATGAATGAGTAGGCACATCAGGGCTCAAACAACTCCTACTCATGCTAGTGGGTTTCATCTAATTCTTGTGGAATGACAGGTCATGCAGAGGATAAAGGGGTTCAGCTACGCAGCAAGTAACACATGAGTCGTTGTTGTCCTAATGCAGTAAAATAGAGCAGGAGCGAGAGAGTGGGATTATATCGGAATGAACAAGGGGGTTTTGCTTGCCTGGCACTTCTGAAGATAATATAGTTCTTCATCGGTGTCATCGAACTCATCGTCGGTACGTCGTCTACCGAGAGGGGACAATTACCGGCAACAGAGAGGAAACACAATCAATGCAATGCAACATTATGATGCATGATCATGACATGGCAACATGCTGGTGTTTTGAGCTAATGCAGCTAGAAACAAAGTTAAATGAAGTTGGTTTGAACCCTAAGTTCAAAACCAAACTCCATATGTGAAATTCAAATGTCATTTATATGATTTGTTCTAACCAGCAGCTATAAGTTGTTCTAACATGCATGAAAATGGTACAGATGGATAGATTGAATTTTTCTGATCATTTTTCATATATAACTTATTTCCATTGGACTTACGGTTGAATTTCTATGAATTTTAGAAGTTTAGATCATTTTCTGAAAATAATAAATCATTTCTGATTTATTAAAAATCCCAGAAACAATTACTGCGTCAGCATGACGTATTAGTGACGTCAGCAGGTCAACAGGGTTTGACCAGAGTCCAACCTATCGCGTGGGACCTGTGTGTCACCTGCAGGGCTACTTAACAGAGCTTAATTAGCCTAATTAATTAATTAGTCGGTTAATTAAACATTAGGGCCCACATGTTAGTGAAACAGTGGCCAATTAGGTTAGAACAAACTAAACTAATTAACAGGGGGCTGGCCCCACCTGTCATTGACCGAGGGGAGGTCAAACCCCTGGTCAAACGAGTCAATCCCGCCGGCGTTGAGTCGCCGGCGAGGCCGAGGCGGCGGAGGCCTTTGGGTTTCTTGCTCCGGCGACCAAACGGACGAAGGAGGGGCTCTACGGATAGCTGGAAGAGCGCCGCGTCTTCCTGTGTGAGCGGAAGAGGCTGAGACGGCCCGAGCTCGCCGAAGCGGAGCTCGCGGCGGCGCCGGAGTTCGGACCTCGGCGAAAACGGCGTTGCGGAGCACGGGCGAGCGAAGTAAAGCGCTGCGCAGCCTCCTGGAGTCATCATGAGCTTGGTGAGATGCACGGGCGCGACCCGTTCGAGCTCAGGCCACGGCGGCGACAAGGCCGGCCGCGGTGAGCTTCTGGCATGGCGGGGATCGATGGTTGCGACATTAATTCGACGAGGGGAGCAGGGGTAAGTGGTTAGGGGCTCACAGCGATGAAGACGGGACGCTCGACGAGGTCGGGGACGGTCCGGAGCCGACGAATTTGACGGTGATGGCCGGCGGTCCCGAGGTTGAAGAAGGCATCGATGGCGGTGTTGCGGTGAAACCCAGCTTGCGTGGCTCGTCGAGGAGATGCTTCAGGTCCTTGCAGAGCTATTGGTCACGGTGGCTGGGCTAGGGGATGGCCGTGGCTGCAGCGGTGCTTTCCGGCGTGCGGCAGGGTACTCGGGCGCGCTGCAGAGAGAGATCCAGGAAGGGGGTGAGAGCGCGGGAGAGTGAGAGAGAGAGGCAGGGAGGTGCGTGGCGTCGTTGGAGGTGCCTAGGCATCGGGGCCTTGGCGGCAGGGTGGAGGTGGGCCAGGCGCGCGTCTTGCGGGCTGGGCGGCGCGCGCTCGTCCTCCTGGCAAGGAGGAAGACGACAGGGGAAGGGCTGTTGGGCTGTGCCAGCAGGTGGGCTGCCAGCTGGGCCGGCCAGGTAAGTTCCAGGTGAGCTCTTTCTCTCTCTTTTCTATTTAGTTTCTGTTTTTCTATTTTTTTTATAATGTTGGGCTTTATTAAAAATACTAAAACGTTTCCAAAAATCCTGCAAATAAATGTGGGCTCTGTGGGGATTATTCCTAATAGCCAACACTTAAACTCAGAATTAATTGAGCACTTAAAATAATATATAGCATTTAAATGCCCAATTGCAAATACTAAAAGATTTAATTCAGTGTCCAAATATTTCATGGAAAAATGTGCAACACCTCTGGTTATGGTTCTAGCATTTTCTAGAAATGATGAACATTTTTTAAAGCCATTTGGATTCACTAAAAATATTTTTAGGTTGAACCTATTTGAATTCCATTTGGTGCTAGGGTTTGAACATCCCCATTTCAAATTTCCTTGAAAGTTAAACATGATGCTAGCAAGATACAAACACTAGGCAGCACCAAAGCTAGGGATGTGACATCTAGCCCAGGCTTATATTTTATGTTCACCATGTGACCAACCCAGCTATTTTTTTCTTTGTGAAAATGAGCCTAGTTTATTTTTTCTGAAGAATACCCAATCCAGGCCTATTAATTTTTCTACGCCCTAATGGGCTGCAACTCTTTCAAGACGCCTGCAAATCTTGAAAGTAATATGAAATTGGTTGTAAATATAAAAACAGATGACAAATTGGCAATTACTTTATAATTTCTGAATTTTTTCACATTTTCAGATTCCTATTTCACTGGGCATTAACCTAATTTAAATATATCTTCAAAGTACTTTAAATCTGGCTCGACATTTCGGTATTAAAAATAGTTTGGAACCCACAGAAATATGCGAAATTGGCCCTAGCCAACCAAAAAACGGACTGCACTAAATTTCATAAGAAGTAGCAATGAGCTATATATAAATTATTAATAAAAGAGGGAATAGTCTGACTTATGGGCCTATTAAGTTGACGCGTATGCAAGATTTTTTTAGTTATTATATACATCAACAAATGATTCTAGCAGACATAACTGTTGGATGTCAATCCAACAGCCGTCGTGTTTCTCCAATCTCTGATCTTATTGCTCCAGCCGCCAAATCTAGCGCCGGTGGGATCGCCTGCTCCCGCCTCCTGTTCAGGCCTCACCGCCCCTACTACTCCCACCGCTGGCCAAGGCATCCCTCTACTCACCCACACCCCCTATTATTCTGCGGCGACAGCAGCCTAACACCGCAGCCGAACCAGTGAACCCTCGTACTCCTCTCCGCGTGGGCATCCACTACCGCGTCTTCCCCGGCTCCGCGTCGTCCACTTCCTAGGCCTCGCCGTCGTCCACCACCCTGGTGCTCTCAGCGCGGCATGGTCAACGTGGTCAAGGAACGACTTCCATCGGAAGAGTACTGTCGTGGAGAGGCTGACAGCTGGGTCCACGGCAGCCGCAAGGAAGTGCCTCCTTATTACGCGAAAAATAATTATTCCTCCACCTGACAGCAGGGACCCACCGGACGGGCCACCATATTTTGTGAAAAAACATTTACCCCCTGACTGCTGGGACCCACCGGATGGGCCACCGTATTTCATGAAAAAAACCTTCCCCCCCTGTCAGCTCGGACCCACCGGAAGTACCTCCTTATTACGCACAAAAAAATTGAATACTCCCCCTGCTAGCTGGGACCTAGTATAGTGGGAGGCTGACTTGTGGGCATACAAAGTTGACGGGGACGGAGGGCTTTGTCAACTTAGTCAATATGCATGATTCTAGCTCCATTGACCGTACGATGTCCATCCAACGGTCGTAGTGCTTCTTCAACCTCTAGTCTTCTTGTTCCAGCCGCACAAACCAGCGCCGGTTGTGCCTCGTGCTCATGCCTCCTGTGGCCGGTTGCGATGCCGCAGAGGCCTCACCGCCCCCTACTACTCCCACCGCTGGCCAGGCCATCCCTCTACTCATCCGCACCCCCTGTTATTCTGCGGCGACGATAGCCTCACACCGCAGCCGAACCAGTGAACCCTCATACTCCTCTCCGCGTGGGCATCCACTACCGCGTCTTCCCTGGCTCCGCGTCGTCCCCTTCCTAGGCCTCGCCATCGTCTACTGCCTTGGTGCTCTTGGTGCGGCATGGTCAATATGGTCAACGACCGACTTCCATCAGAAGAGTACTATACGTGGAGAGGCTGACAGCTGGGTCCACGGCCGCAGCAAGGAAGTGCCTCCTTATTACGCGTGATACGTCTCCAACGTATCTATAATTTATGAAGTATTCATGCTATTATATTATCTGTTTTGGATGTTTATGGGCTTTATTAAACACTTCTATATTATTTTTGGGACTAACCTATTAACTCAAAGCCCAGTGCTAGTTTCTATAATTTTTGATTGCTCCATGCTATATTATCTTCTGTTTTGGACATTATTGGGCTTTATTATTCACTTTTATATTATTTTCGGGACTAACCTATTAACCGGAGGCCCAGCCCAGAATTGTTGTTTTTTGCCTATTTCAGAGTTTCGCAGAAAAAGAATATCAAACGGGCTCCAAACGGAATGATACCTCCGGGAACGTGATTTTCGGAACGAACATGATCCAGGAGACTTGGACCCTACGTCAAGGAAGCTTCCAGGAAGCCACGAGGTAGGGGGGCACGCCAACCCCCCCCCTCCAGGCGCGCCCTCCACCCTCGTGGGCCCCACATTGCTCCACCGACGTACTCCTTCCTCCTATATATACCTATGTACCCCCAAATGATTAGAGACGGAGCCAAAAACCTAATTCCACCGCCGCAACCTTCTGTACCGACGAGATCCCATCTTGGGGCCTGTTCTGGAGCTCCGCCGGAAGGGGCATCGATCACGGAGGGCTTCTACATCAACACCATAGCCTCTCCGATGAACTGAGAGTAGTTTACCTCAGACCTTCGGGTCCATAGTTATTAGCTAGATGGCTTCTTCTCTCTTTGTGGAGATCTATTCGATGTAATCTTCTTTTGCGGTGTGTTTGTTGAGACCGATGAATTGTGAGTTTATGATCAAATTTATCTATGAACAATATTTGAATCTTCTGAATTCTTTTATGTATGATTGGTTATCTTTGCAAGTCTCTTCGAATTATCAGTTTGGTTTGGCCTACTAGATTGATCTTTCTTGCAATGGGAGGAGTGCTTATCTTTGGGTTCAATCTTGCGGTGTCCTTTCCCAGTGACAGTAGGGGCAGCAAGGCACGTATTGTATTGTTTCCATCGAGGATAACAAGATGGGGTTTTTATCATATTTCATGAATTTATCCCTCTACATCATGTCATCTTGCTTAAGGCGTTACTCTGTTCTTATGAACTTAATACTCTAGATGCATGCTGGATAGCAGTCGATGTGTGGAGTAATAGTAGTGGATGCAGGCAGGAGTCGGTCTACTTGTCTTAGAAGTGATGCCTATATACATGATAATACCTAGATATTCCCATAAATATGCTCAATTCTGTCAATTGCTCAACAGTAATTTGTTCACCCACCGTAAAATACTTATGCTCTTGAGAGAAGCCACTAGTGAAACCTATGGCCCCCGGGTCTATCTTCCATCATATTAATCTTCCAACACTTAGTTATTTCCGTTGCTTTTATTTTACTTTGCATCTTTATCGTAAAAATACCAAAAATATTATCTTATCATATCTATCAGATCTCACTCTCGTAAGTGACCGTGTAGGGATTGACAACCCCTTATCGCGTTGGTTGTGAGGATTTATTTGTTTGTGTAGGTGCGAGGGACTCGCGCGTAGCCTCCTACTGGATTGATACCTTGGTTCTCAAAAACTGAGGGAAATACTTACGCTACTTTGCTGCATCACCCTTTCCTCTTCAAGGGAAAACCAATGCAGTGCTCTAGAGGTAGCAAGAAGGATTCTGGCGCCGTTGCCGGGGAGGTCTACGCAAAAGTCAACATACCAAGTACCCATCACAAACCCTTATCTCCCGCATTACATTATTTGCCATTTGTCTCTCGTTTTCCTCTCCCCCACTTCACCCTTGCTGTTTTATTTGCCCTCTCTTTTTTGTTCGCCACTTTTTCGCTTGCTTTTTGTTTGTTCGTGTGTTGGATTGCTTGCTTGTCACGATGGCTCAAGATAATACCAAATTATGTGACTTTACCAATACCAACAATAATGATTTCCTTAGCACTCTGATTGCTCCTCTTACCGATACTGAATCTTGGGAAATCAATGCTGCTTTGTTGAATCTTGTCATGAAAGATCAATTCACCGACCTTCCTAGTGAAGATGTCGCTACTCATCTAAATAGCTTCGTTGATTTGTGTGATATGGAAAAGAAGAAAGATATTGACAATGATATTGTTAAATTGAAGCTATTTCCCTTTTCTCTTAGAGAGCGTGCTAAAGCTTGGTTTTCGTCTTTGCCTAAAAATAGTATTGATTCTTGGAATAAGTGCAAAGATGTTTTTATCTCTAAGTATTTTCCACCCGCCAAGATTATCTCTCTTAGAAACGATATTATGAATTTTAAGCAACTTGATCATGAACATGTTGCACAAGCTTGGGAGAGAATGAAATTAATGATACGTAATTTCCCTACACATGGTTTGAATTTGTGGATGATTATACAAAAAATTTATGCCGGATTGAATTTTGCTTCTAGAAATCTTTTAGATTCGGCCGCCGGAGGCACTTTTATGGAAATCACTTTAGGAGAGGCTACTAAAATCCTAGATAATATTATGGTTAATTATTCTCAATGGCACACTTAAAGATCTACTAATAAAAAAGTGCATGCGATAGAAGAAATTAATGTTTTGAGTGGAAAGATGGATGAACTTATGAAATTATTTACTAGTAGAAGTGTTTCTTCTGATCCTAATGGTATGCCCTTGTCTACTTTGATTGAGAATAATAATGAATCTTTGGATGTGAATTACGTTGGTAGGAATAATTTTGGTAACAACGCGTATAGACGAAACTTTAATCCTAGGCCTTATCCTAGCAATTTCTCTAATAATTATGGTAATTCCTACAACAATTCTTATGGAAATTTTAATAAGATTCCCTTTGAATTTGAGACTAGTGTTAAAGAGTTTATGAATTCGCAAAAGAATTTCAATGCTTGGCTTGAAGAGAAATTGCTTAAAGTTGATGAATTGGCTAGGAACGTTGATAGAATTTCTCTTGATGTTGATTCTTTAAAACTTAGATCTATTCCTCCTAAGCATGATATCAATGAGTCTCTCAAATCCATGAGAATTTCCATTGATGAGTGCAAAGAAAGAACCACTAGGATGCGTGCTAAGAAATATTGCTTTATGAAAGCGTGTTCTTCAAATTTCTATGAAAATAAAGATGAAGATCTAAAAGTTATTGATGTGTCCCCTATTAAATCTTTGTTTTGAAATATGAATCTTGATAATGATGGGACTGAATATGATCCACATTTACCTAGAAGGCGTTCCAAAAATTCGGAGTCTTTAGATCTTGATGCTAAAATTGATAAAAGTGGGATTGAAGAAATCAAAACGTTAGATGTTAATAAACCCACTATTTTGGATTTCAAGGAATTTACTTATGATAATTGCTCTTTGATAGATTGTATTTCCTTGTTGCAATCCGTGCTAAATTCTCCTCATGCTTATAGTGAAAATAAAGCTTTTACCAAACATATCGTTGATCCTTTGATGCAATCTTATGAAGAAAAGCTTGAGTTGAAAGTTTCTATCCCTAGAAAACTTTATGATGAGCGGGAACCTACTATTAAAATTAAGATTAAAGATCATGAATGCTATGCTTTGTGTGATTTGGGTGCTAGTGTTTCCACGATTCCAAAAACTTTGTGCGATTTGCTAGGTTTCCGTGATTTTGATGATTGCTCTTTAAATTTGCACCTTGCGGATTACACTATTAAGAAACCTATGGGAAGAATTAATGATGTTCTTATTGTTGCAAATAGGAACTATGTGCCCATAGATTTTATTGTTCTTGATATAGATTGGAATCCTTCATGCCCAATTATGGTAGACCTTTTCTTAGAATGATTGGTGCAATTATTGATATGAAGGAAGGGAATATTAGATTCCAATTTCCATTAAAGAAAGGCATGGAACACTTCCCTAGGAAGAAAATAAAATTACCATATTAATCTATCATGAGAGCCACTTATGGATTGTCTATCAAAGATGGCAATACCTAGATCTATCCTTGCTTTTATGCCTAGCTAGGGGCGTTAAACGATAGGGCTTGTTGGGAGGCAACCCAATTTTATTTTTAGTTTTTGCTTTTTGCTTCTGTTTAGGAATAAATTTTTGTTCTAGCCTCTGGTTATATGTGTTTTTATGTTTTAATTAGTGTTTGTGCCAAGTTAAACCTATAGGATCTTCTTGGATGATAGTTATTTGATCTTGCAGAAAATTCCAGAAACTTTCTGTTCACGAAAATAATTATTAAAAATCACCAGAACGTGATAAAATATTGATTCCAATTGCTGATGATCAATAAACAAATTATATAGGTCTTCCTATTTTTTATGATTTTTTGGAGTTCTATAAGTTTGCGTTAGTTACAGATTACTACAGACTGTTCTGTTTTTGACAGATTCTGTTTTTCGTGTGTTGTTTGCTTATTTTGATGAATCTACGGCTAATAAAATAGTTTATAAACCATAGATAAGTTGTAATATAGTAGGTTTAACACCAATATAAATAAAGAATGAGTTCATTACAGTACCTTTAAGTGGTCTTTTGTTTTCTTTCGCTAACGGAGCTCACGAGATTTTCTGTTAAGTTTTGTGTTGTGAAGTTTTCAAGTTTTGGGTGAAAGATTTGGTGGATTATGGAACAAGGAGTGGCAAGAACCTAAGCTTGGGGATGCCCATGGCACCCCCAAGATGATCTAAGGACACCTAAAAGCCAAAGCTTGGGGATGCCCCGGAAGGCATCCCCTCTTTCGTCTACTTCCATCGGCAACTTTACTTGGAGCTATATTTTTATTTACCACATGATATGTGTTTTGCTTGGAGCGTCTTTTATTATTTGAGTCTTTGCTTTTTAGTTTACCACAATCATCCTTGCTGTACACACCTTTTGAGAGGGACATACATGATTCGGAAATTATTAGAATACTCTATGTGCTTCACTTATATCTTTTGAGTTATATAGTTTTTGCTCTAGTACTTCACTCATATCTTTTAAGAGCACGGTGGTGGATTTGTTTTATAGAAACTATTGATCTATCATAATTCACTTAGATTGTTTTGAGAGTCTTAAATAGCATGGTAATTTGCTTAAATAATCCTAATATGCTAGGTATTCAAGATTAGTAAAAACTTTCTTATGAGTGTTTTGAATACTAAGAGAAGTTTGATACTAGATAATTGTTTTGAGATATGAAGATGGTGATATTAGAGTCATGCTAGTTGAGTAGTTTTCAATTTTAGAAATACTTGTGTTAAAGTTTGTGATTCCCGTAGCATGCACGTATAGTGAACCGTTATGTGATGAAGTCGGATCATGATTTATTTATTGATTGTATTCCTTATGAGTGGCGGTCGGGGACGAGCGATGGTCTTTTCCTACCAATCTATCCCCCTAGGAGCATCGCAGTAATACTTTGCTTTGATAACTTGTAGATTTTTGCAATAAGTATATGAGTTCTTTATGACTAATGTTGAGTCCATGGATTATACGCACTCTTCTTCCTTCCACCATTGCTAGCCTCTCTAATACCGCGCACTTTTCACCGGTATCGTACACCCACCATATACCTTCCTCAAAAAAGCCACCATACCTACCTATCATGGCATTTCCATAGCCATTCCGAGATATATTGCCATGCAACTTACCACCGTTCCGTTTACTATGACACGCTCCATCATTGTCATATTGCTTTGCATGATCATGTAGTTGACATTGTATTTGTGGCAAAGCCACCGTTCATAATTCTTTCATACATGTCACTCTTGATTCATTGCATATCCCGGTACACCGCCGGAGGCATTCAAATAGAGTCATATTTTGTTCTAAGTATTGAGTTGTAATTGTTGAGTTGTAAGTAAATAAAAGTGTGATGATCATCATTTTTAGAACATTGTCCCAAGTGCGGAAAGGATGATGGAGACTATGATTCCCCCACAAGTCGGGATGAGACTCCGGACGAAAAAAAAAGAGGCCATAAAAAAGGCCCAAATAAAAAAATGATAGAAAAAGAGAGAAGGAAAATGTTACTATCCTTTTACCACACTTGTGCTTCAAAGTAGCACCATGATCTTCATGATAGAGAGTCTCCTATGATATCACTTTCATTTACTAGTGGGAAATTTTCATTATAGAACTTGGCTTGCATATTCCAATGATGGGCTTCCTCAAAATGCCCTAGGTCTTCGTGATTAAGAGAGTTGGATGCACACCCACTTAGTTTCTTTTGTTGAGCTTTCATATACTTATAGCTCTAGTGCATCCGTTGCATGGCAATCCCTACTCACTCACATTGATATCTTTTGATGGACATCTCCATAGCCCGTTGATACGCCTAGTTGATGTGAGACTATCTTCTCCTTTTTGTCTTCTCGACAACCACCATTATATTCCACATATAGAGCTATGTCCACGGCTCACGCTCATGTATTGCGTGAAGATTGAAAAAGTTTGAGAACGTCAAAAGTATGAAACAATTGCTTGGCTTGTGATCGGGGTTGTGCATGATTTAAATATTTTGTGTGGTGAAGATAGAGCATAGCCAGACTATATGATTTTGTAGAGATAACTTTCTTTGGCCATGTTATTTTGAGAAGACATAATTGCTTAGTTAGTATGCTTGAAGTATTATTATTTTTATGTCAATATTGAACTTTTATATTGAATCTTTCGGATCTGAATATTCATACCACAATTAAGAAGAACTACATTGAAATTATGCCAAGTAGCATTCCACATCAAAAATTATGTTTTTATCATTTACCTACTAGAGGACGAGCACGAATTAAGCTTGGGGATGCTTGATACGTCTCCAACGTATCTATAATTTTTGATTCCTCCATGCTATATTATCTTCTATTTTGGACATTATTGGGCTTTATTATTCACTTTTATATTATTTTTGGGACTAACCTATTAACCGGAGGCCTAGCCCAGAATTGTTGTTTTTTGCCTATTTCAGAGTTTCACAGAAAAAGAATAGCAAACGGAGTCCAAACGGAATGAAACCTTCGGGAACGTGATTTTCGGAACGAACATGATCTAGGAGACTTGGACCCTACGGCAAGGAAGCTTCCAGGAAGCCACGAGGTAGGGGCGCGCCTACCCACCCCCCCCCCCCACCCCAGGCATGCCCTCCACCCTCGTGGGCCCCATGTTGCTCCATCGACGTACTCCTTCCTCCTATATATACCTACGTACCCCCAAACGATCAGAGACGGAGCCAAAAACCTAATTCCACCGTCGCAACCTTCTATACCCACGAGATCCCATCTTGGGGCCTGTTCCGGAGCTCCGCCGGAAGGGGCATCGATCACAGAGGGCTTCTACATCAACACCATAGCCTCTCCGATGAACTGTGAGTAGTTTACCTCAGACCATGGGGTCCATAGTTATTAGCTAGATGGCTTCTTCTCTCTTTTTGGATCTCAATACAATGTTCTCCCCCTCTCTTGTGGAGATCTATTCGATGTAATCTTCTTTTGCGGTGTGTTTGTTGAGACCGATAAATTGTGGGTTTATGATCAAGTTTATCTATGAACAATATTTGAATCTTTTGAATTCTTTTATGTATGATTGGTTATCTTTGCAAGTCTCTTTGAATTATCAGTATGGTTTGGCCTACCAGATTGATCTTTCTTGCAATGGGAGAAGTGCTTAGCTTTGGGTTCAATCTTGCGGTGTCCTTTCCCAGTAACAGTAGGGGCAGTAAGGCACATATTTTATTGTTGCCATCGAGGATAACAAGATGGGGTTTTTATAATATTGCATGAATTTATCCCGCTACATCATGTCATCTTGCTTAAGGCGTTACTCTGTTCTTATGAACTTAATACTCTAGATGCATGCTGGATAGCGGTCGATGTGTGGAGTAATAGTAGTGGATGCAGGCATGAGTCGGTCTACTTGTCTCGGACGTGATGCCTATATACATGATCATACCTAGATATTCTCATAACTATGCTCAATTCTGTCAATTGCTCAACAGTAATTTGTTCACCCACCGTAAAATACTTATGCTCTTGAGAGAAGCCACTAGTGAAACCTATGGCCCCCGAGTCTATCTTCCATCATATTAATCTTCCAACACTTAGTTATTTCCGTTGCTTTTATTTTACTTTGCATCTTTATCGTAAAAATACCAAAAATATTATCTTATAATATCTATCAGATCTCACCCTCGTAAGTGACCGTGTAGGGACCGACAACCCCTTATCGTGTTGGTTGCGAGGATTTATTTGTTTGTGTAGGTGCGAGAGACTCGCGTGTAGCCTCCTACTGGATTGATACCTTGGTTCTCAAAAACTGAGGGAAATACTTACCCTACTTTGCTGCATCACCCTTTCCTCTTCAAGGGAAAACCAACGCAGTGCTCAAGAGGTAGCACCCACCCCCCCTGGGCACACCCTCCACCCTCGTGGGCCCCTCGTGGCTCCCCTTACCGACTTCTTTCGCCTATATATGTCCATATACCCTAAAAACATCAGGGAACAAAATAGATCGGGAGTTCTGCCGCCGCAAGCCTCTATAGCCACCAAAAACCAATCGGGACCCTGTTCCGGCACCCTACCGGAGGGGGGATCCATCACCGGTGGCCATCTTCATCATCCCGGCGCTCTCCATGACGAGGAGGGAATAGTTCACCCTCGGGGCTGAGGGTATGTACCAGTAGCTATGTGTTTGATCTCTCTCTCTCTCTCTCGTGTTCTTGAGGTGATACGATCTTGATGTATCGCGAGCTTTGCTATTATAATTGGATCTTATGATGTTTCTCCCCCTCTACTCTCTTGTAATGGATTGAGTTTTCCTTTTGAAGTTATCTTATCGGATTGGGTCTTTAAGGATTTGAGAACACTTGATGTATGTCTTGGCGTGCGTATCTGTGGTGACAATGGGATATCACGTGATTCACTTGATGTATGTTTTGGTGATCAACTTGCGGGTTCCTCCCATGAACCTATGCATAGGGGTTGGCACACGTTTTCGTCTTGACGCTCCAGTAGAAACTTTGGTGCACTCTTTGAAGTACTTTTTGTTGGTTTGAATAGATGAATCTGAGATTGTGTGATGCATATCGTATAATCATACCCACGGATACTTGAGGTGACATTGGAGTATCTAGGTGACATTAGGGCTTTGGTTGATTTGTATCTTAAGGTGTTATTCTAGTACGAACTCTATGATAGATTCAACGGAAAGAATCGCTTCGAGTTATTTTACTACGGACTCTCGAATAGATCGATCCGAAAGAATAACTTTGAGGTGGTTTCGTACCCTACAATAATCTCTTCGTTTGTTCTCCTCTATTAGTGACTTTGGAGTGACTCTTTGTTGCGTTATGAGGGATAGTTATATGATCCAATTGTTATTATTGTTGAGAGAACTTGCACTAGTGAAAGTATGAACCCTAGACCTTGTTTCCTAGCATTGCAATACCGTTTACGCTCACTTTTATCATTAGTTACCTTGCTGTTTTTTATATTTTCAGATTACAAATACCCATATCTACTATCCATATTGCACTTGTATCACCATCTCTTCGCTGAACTAGTGCTCCTATATAATTTACCATTGTATTGGGTGTGTTGGGGACACAAGAGACTCTTTGTTATTTGGTTGCAGGGTTGTTTGAGAGAGACCATCTTCATCCTACGCCTCCCACGGATTGATAAACCTTAGGTCATCCACTTGAGGGAAATTTGCTACTGTCCTACAAACCTCTACACTTGGAGGCCCAACAACGTCTACAAGAAGAAGGTTGCGTAGCAGACATCAAGCTCTTTTCTTGCGCCGTTGCCGGGGAGGTGAGTACTTGAAGGTATATATTTAGGTCTTGCAATCGAATCTTTTTGTTTCTTGTTTTAGCACTAGTTTAGTTTATTAAAGAAAACTACAAAAAAATGGAATTTGGTTTCTCTCATACGCTTCATCTTTTTAATATCTTCCGTGAGTATGATGGAAAGGAAAATTGTGCCAAAGTGTTAGAACTAGAATGCATTAAAATGTTTGGCACTAAATCTTTGAATGATGAGCGTGATTGCAATGTTGTTAGTATGAAATCCTTGAATATCCATGGTACTAATGATGATTGCACTAGTCATGATGAAAATATTTCTTATGAGCATGTCGATTTTGTGGAGTGCATAGAGTTTGCAAATACATACCAAAAAGGGAAGATAGATTTTGTAAGAGGCACAAGTACTTAGAAACTAAATGGTTGCAAGAGAGGCTAAATGTTAGTGCTGAAAATTTAAAATATCTTAGCCGTACTTGTGAATTTTGCAATGAACATGGTCATTTATATATCAAATGCAAATTGTTTCATGATTGAATCGTGTCGAAAAATTGTGATGACTTGATTTCCCTTGCACATCATAATGAACTTAGTCTGCTTTTGGGTTATGAAGAATTGAAACGTCAAACTAAGTTTATTCCAGAATATAACCTCCAGAAATTCCTCGATATTGATCTAGAAGAAATTTATATGTATTGTGCGGTGAATTTCATTGAAAGTCCTTATATTGCCAATTACATAAAGAAAAGAAAAAAATAGAAGATGAAGAGAATACTAGCGAAAGGGAAGATACTTCCCAATATTCTCCTATTATTTCTTATGATGAATCTGTTGGGGAATGTTGCAGAAAATAAAAAAATTCCTACGGTTTCACCAAGATCAATCTATGAGTTCAACTAGCAACGAGAGAGAGGAGTGCATCTACATACCCTTGTAGATCGAGCGGAAGCGTTCAAGGGAACGGGGTTGAGGGAGTCGTACTCATCGTGATCCAAATCACCGGAGATCCTAGCGCCGAACGGACGGCACCTCCGCGTTAAACACACGTACGGTCAGCGTGACGTCTCCTCCTTCTTGATCCAGCAAGGGGGAAGGAGAGGTTGATGAAGATCCAGCCTGACGACGGCGTGGTGGTGGATGCAGCAGAGGATCCGGCAGGGCTTTCGCCAAGCGTCCATGGGAGGAGAGGTGTAGCAAGGGGAAGGGGCGCCAAGTGCAAGGGGTGGCTTCCTCCCTCCCCTCTATATATAGGGTCCCAGGGGCCGGCCCTAGGAGATGGGATCTCCTAGGGGGGGCGGCGGCCAAGGGGGGTGCCTTGCCCCACAAGGCAAGTGGAGGCGCCCCCTCCCCTAGGGTACCCAACCCTAGGCGCAGGGGGGTCCCAAGGGGGGCGCACCAGCCCACCAGGGGCTGGTTCCCCTCCCACTTCAGCCCATGGGGCTGTAACATCCCAAATTTTCAATTTGGAATGTTATACATTAGGACATCATGCATATCATATTTTCTCGCATTTTTCCGATCCTAGAAATTTCACGCAACTCAAGGACCCTCGGAGAGAGTTGGAAGTTTCATTATTTTTCATATTTGGGTTTTCTCAAATTTTGAAAATAGGATCATTTGGATTTATTTAATTATCTTCATAAAATTTTTCCTATAAAAATATTTGGAGAGGGAATAATATGACTTTCCCAACAATTAGGAAAAATGAAAATATTATAAATAAATCAAAAATTTGGTTTTGGAAGATTTATTTTGCTTAGGCAAAAATGAGCATTTTAAAAAAATTATGCATGTTTGCTGTTTTTAAAGTTCATTTTGTTCGACTCATTTTTAGGAGTCGGGGAAAATTTGTTTTATTTAAATCCGAATTCGTTTGGTATTTTTTTAATTGTTTTGGTTTAATTTCATTTAAAAAAATTCTGCGCCCCCACAGGCGAGGCCGGCCCGGCCAGCCAGCCAGCCCAGGCCCAGCCCCCCCCCCACCTCCCTCTCCTCCCTCGCGCCGCCCGGCGGACTCCGCCGCCCGAGACGAGAGCCGCCGCCGAGTCCCACCTTGACCAGCGCCCTTGCCCCCTCCCAAGTCGCCGCCTCGCCCCCCCCTCCATAAATACCCGCCGCCCCCCCTCCCTCACCTCCACCCGCCCGCCGCCGCCCCCAGCCCGCCGCCATGCCAAGGAGTCGCCACGCCGCCCCCCGCCGACGCAGGAACCCCGCCGCCCTCGCCCCGAGCCCCGCCGGACCCGCCGAACCCCACGGAGAGCCTCTTGGCGACCACCGGTGGTAGCCGCCGCCCCGCGCCCGATCCGGTTTTCCCCTAATAAACCGATCCGGTTTTTTTTTATAAAAAAAAATATGTGTTCGGTTTTTTTTTAAAACCTAGATTGGTTTTATTTTTCTCGGTTTTCTTAATTAACGAACGTTCACCGAACCGTTCGTTTCAATGAACGCGTTCGTTGGATTCGTTCTGTTAACGAACGTCCGTTATTTAAACCGTTCGTTGTTTTTCTTTTAATCGGATTTAATCCGTTATTTTTCTGATTCGATTTCAGATCCGATTTTCAAACCTGTTTTATTTCTCGCTCGTTTATCGGAATCAGGTGATTCAAGCGCCTGGAGTTTCGTAACGAAACCGCCGTTCCGACTACCCTACTTTCACAGAGTTTTGCCACTGTGAAATTTTGACCTAAATTCAGATTGCTAAACCGAGTCGTTCTCTCTCGAGTTTCGACTTTTGGAGTTTATTTTGATTCGATTCTTTTGCAACCAGAGTTCTTAAGTTGAACTTTCTGGTTAGATCTTTTATTCGAGATTTCCCCGTGCATTAGATGAGTACTTATTGTATGCTTGTTGTTTGTCTGCGTTAGATCACCCGGAGTGCGCCGCTTGTTACTTCGAATCTCTAAGACTCGCGGATCATCAGCAAGGCAAGTAACACTTTGATCATACCCTTCTCATACCCAGTTTTATGCATTAGATCAATCCTCAAACACTTGCATGATTAGGATCTAATTAAATTGTGGGTTTGGGAAGTAGATTGAGTAGTACCTATTACTGTTTTACTTATGAAACCTTGGGAGTTACTTCTCGTTTGCTTGTTCATGCCATGCTATGCTAGTAGACGTGGATTGGGTGAGTGAATATCCATGAAAGATGTGAGATTGTTAATTAATGGTTTATCTAAGGTGGCAACCTAAACACACATCTGGGTGGATTGAGGCACTGGTTTCTATCAGACTTACTGTATTTCTTGGACCGCCACCCGGGCTCTAAGGGATCATAAGATTATTCAAACTGGAAACTTCCGTGTGCAGCCACAAGCCAATTATGGGCTCTGGCGTAGTTGACTAAGTTGTGCGAACTCTTACGGGTAGGCTAGCTGATGTAGGGGATGTAGGTTGGTACGGTCTACCCACATGTAAGGTGCTAGCGCTTACGAAAGACTATGTCTCGGTCATCCGTTTCTCAAACACCATGTAGTCACGAGAACCAAGCGGAGGCGATCGAGTCTTGTGGGGAAAAATGCGCAAACCTCTGCAGAGTGTATAAACTAATCATGATTAGCCGTGTCCCCGGTTATGGACAATTTGAGTATCCTGTAATTGAATATCATGTGAATCTCAACATGTTACCTCTAATAAATGTATTGGGTTTTGATGAGTACCTTTTAATTGGGATTGAGGATGCTGTCAACCATTCTCAATGTTTAACAACCACCATGATAGTTAAATAAAATTATTCCTTTGAAGTAGGGAAAAATTGGCTTTTCGCAAAAACTGTAACCATAGAGCTTTCCACCAGCCATATATGCATGTAGTATAGCTTATTCTTTCATTACTCTTTATGTGTTACATTGCCAGCATATTCCATGTGCTGACCCGTTTTGGGCTGCAACTTTTCACGTTGCAGACTTTTCAGACGACGAGTAAGGTGTTAGGTCGTGGTTCTATACTCAGTGATGCCGTTGGAGTTGATGGACTCGCTTATCTTCCAAGCCTTCCGCTGTTATTATTAGATGGCCTTAAGTCATATTATTGTAATAATGTTCCCTTGTGGACAAAGATGTAATAAGTGTGTGATTGCTACTCTGCTATAAATCCTTGAAATCTTGTGTGGTGTCGGCATTCTTGATCCGGGGATGACACTAAGCACAGAGACTTGATCCATTGGGTCTGGTCGCTCTGAGAGAATGGTATCGAGCACGCTGACCGTGAGGACACGACCACTAAGTTAAAGCCATAGATCACTACTCTCTTCCCATTTTCTAACTCCTCATCTTTTCTACTCTCTTTAGGATGACGGACGCGAAGATCAAGTACACCCAACCGGATGAAGGCACACCTTTTGGATTTCACTTGAAGGAAGTTACCAAGTACCTGAACATTGGACTACCAAGCTTCACCGGGACTTTCAACGCCACTCTGCCTGAAGAGGAGCGCTGGAAGATTCATGCTCACGTTCCAGGAAGGACATTCGCCCCAATCACCAAGCCTATAGATAGTGTTTTCAGTGCACCAACTTGGAGTGCAGGAAAGAGCATGGAAGCTCACATCACCATGGGGCGCATTGGAGAAGTTTATCAAGAAGACCTCAAGGACACCATCTACCAGATTTGCGGACGCCGAGATGACAACTGGGACGTCGTCAGCACCACGAAGGATAGATCCATTGCAGCTTTCATCCAGGAGTTAAATCAGCACATTCGACGCCAGGAGAACCAAATGTGCAACGATATGTTGGAGTTGCAGAAGACAAAGGAAGAATCATCGATGCGAAGAAGAACTAAAGACTACACGCAAGGACTACATGGGCGAGATCGTAGCTCTAGCAAGACACAATAACGATCTTAAGTGCGAGATCGAAGAACTCAAGAAGAAGTTGGCGCTCGGGAATGAAGACCAGTATGTCGAATACCCAAACGACTACATTAACATCGACGACACAGATTCGGATCCAAGTGAAACCGACTTTGAAGGCGAAGTGGAGTAGACATCATGGAGTCTTCCACGGTTCAAATTAGTAGAAGTCCCCACATATTAGTAGTATTCCTCCATGTAAACATTATAGTACACGCACTTTTGCGATAGTTAGATCGTTGTAAGCCCTTGTTTGATTGAATGAAGTGATTTTGTGTGTTTTTGCTCATGTGCATTTGGGTAGTGATTCCTTAGACCTTATTCTATTCTACATTTCTCTTCTCTTCTAAACCCACCAGATGCCTCCGAGGCGCGACCCGGATTCGTTTTCCCTTGAGAGATCACCCAATTGATCCAGCAGCAGAATACCCTGATTCAAACATTGGTGCGAACAACAACAACAACAACAACAACAACCCACCGCCACCACCACCACTGCGGATCATCGACTCGTTTCCTTAGACTGAACCGCGGTGTATTCGATAACACCGAGCCAATTGTAGCAGATGGCGGCTCCATAAGATAGGAAGGAGCTGACCACTGCGGGATGCACAGATGGTGAAAGAGTGAAGTTTGCAGCACATCAGCTTGAAGGACCAGCGGCAGCATGGTGGGAGAATTTCACAGCCACTTACCTGTGAGACAACATCACATGGGACCAGTTTCAACAAGCTTTTCGCCTTGCCCATGTTTCAAAGAGGAGCCATGGCCATGAAGAAGCGTGAGTTTCGCAACCTCGCCAAGGAGGAAGGACTGTTGGCGATCGTGGATGACTTTAGCAAATTAGCACGTTATGCCCCAGATGACGTTGCTACCGATGCAGCTAAACAAGAGAAGTTTCTAGAAGGACTGAATGATGAGTTCAGCATGCCGTTGATGGTAGCAAGTTTCAACAACTACCAGGAGTTAGTAGACCGAGCCCTCATGATTGAAGGAAAGCAGCAACAAATTGAGAACCGCAAGAGGAAGTATGGACAAGGGAAGTATAACTCTGGATCCCAGCAGAAGCCTCGTTATACCCCTAAATCAGGAACTCAGTTTCAGCATACTCATGGAGGAAGTAATTCGCATAACCATAATGGCACCAAGAATGGGAGCGAAATGGAGGAAGCAGCGGACAGAATCGCACCAACCCGTCTACACCATCCAAGGTAGACTGAGTCACATTACTTGCTTTAAGTGCCGCAAGGATGGGCACTATGCAAATGACTGTCGAAGGCGAATGGAAATGGCAATGGAAGCTCGGAAAGAAGCCAAACCCTTTCAACAGGGGACAGGTGAACCACATTGATGTGGAGGAGGTTGAAGATCAGCCCGATGTAGTAATCGGTAAGTTTTTGGTTAAGTCATTTCTGCGGTTGTTCTTTTCGATCTTTGGTGCATCGCATTCATACATATCAAGGGATTTGTGGATAAGTACAAGTTACCGACCCAAGCCCTTAGGTCAACCATGCTAGTAACCTCACCGGGCGAGTATATGGCTAGTAAATGGTGTGATCGATTGCCACTAAGGATTGGACACTATGTTTTCCCCTCGGACCTAATAGTTACGGAATCCCAAGGATTGGATGTGATATTAGGAATGGATTGGTTATCAAAGTATGGAGGAAACATAGATTGTACCACAAGGTCAATTTTGCTCACCACACCGAAGGAAGAAGGATTAAGTATGTATCACGCACGAGCGAGGAGAGCACAAGTTAATTGCTTATCGAGGTGGTACGGGAAGAAGTACCGATGGTGAAGGATTATCTGATGTATTTCGGAAGAGTTACCGGGAATGCCGCGGATAGAGACATTGAATTTTGATCGAGCTGTTGCCAGGAACAGGCCCGATATCGAAGCAACCATACAGGATGCCCGCAAAGGATTTGGCTGAAATCAAGAAGCAGATTAAGGAACTATTGGATAAAGGCTTTATTCGCCCAAGTTGTTCACCTTGGGGATCACCCGGTTTGATAGTGGATAAGAAGGATGGATCGTTGAGAATGGTTGTTGATTACCGTGGATTGAATGAAGTAAAAATCAAGAACAAGTACCCACTACCTATGATAAATGATCTGTTTGATCGCTTGCAAGGAGCCAAAGTGTTTTCTAAGATCGACTTGCGATCAGGGTACCATCAGTTGAAGATTCGGGAGCAAGATATACCCAAGACAACATTTACCACAAGATATGGACTGTATGAGTATACCGTTATGTCATTTGGACTGACTAACGCACCAGCCTATTTCATGAACCTGATGAACAAAGTGTTTATGGAGTTTTTGGATAAGTTCGTCGTGGTGTTCATTGATGATATTTTGATTTTCTCGAAGAATGAAGAGGAACATAAGGAACATTTGCGATTGGTTTTGGAGGCGAGGAACACCAGTTGTATGCCAAGTTCAGCAAATGTGAGTTTTGGCTAAAGGAAGTTGGATTTCTCGGACATGTTATATCCGGAGAAGGAATAGCAGTTGACCCCACCAAAGTTGAGACCGTAACCAAGTGGGAAGCACCAACGACAGTTGGAGAGATTCGGAGTTTCCTTGGACTCGCAGGATACTACCGAAGATTCATTGAGAATTTCTCAAGAATTGCAAAGCCTATGACTGAATTGTTGAAGAAGGAAAACAAATTCATTTGGACTGAGGACTGTGAGGCAAGTTTTCAGGAGTTGAAGAAAAGATTGGTTACCTCACCAGTTTTGATATTGCCAGATCAAACTAAGGATTATGAGGTGTATTGCGACGCTTCACGAGGAGGACTTGGAGCAGTGCTTATGCAGGAAGGAAGAGTTGTTTCGTATGCTTCACGACAACTTAAGCCTCATGAGTTGAATTATGCCACTCATGATTTGGAGTTAGCAGCCGTTGTGCATGCCTTGAAGACGTGGAGACATTTTCTCATTGGAAATCATTGTGAAGTATATACGGATCACAAGAGTTTGAAGTACATCTTCACACGTAAAGAGTTGAATCTCGATGAGGAGATGGTTAGAGCTAATCAAGGATTATGATATGAGATTGCATTATCACCCGGAAAGGCTAATGTCGTAGCAGACGCATTGAGCCGTAAGAGCCACGTCAATACCCTAATGATGGGAGGAATACCCAATAAGTTAGCGAGGACCTTGAGAGCTATGTTTGGAAATAGTTCGAGAGGCTATGTAGCAGCATTGGAGATTCAGCCGACAACGATGGACAAAATCGAGAGAAGCCCAAAAGGCGGATAAGGAAGTTGCCTCTATAAAGGAGAAAATGAGCAAAGGAAAGGCTAAAGGATTTCGTGAGGATGAGCACGATACCCTATGGTTTGAAGACCGTGTTTATGTGCCAAATGACCCGAGATCGGAAGTTGATTTTGCAAGAAGCCCATGATTCACCCTATTCGATTCACCGGAAATACCAAGATGTATTTGGATTTGAAGAATATTTTCGGTGGACCGGAATGAAGAAGGATATTGCGGAGTATGTAGCAGTTTGCGATGTATGTCGAAAGTAAAGGCGAACATCGAAGCAGCAGGATTATTACAACCGTTGCGATACCGAATGGAAGTGGGATAAACTAGGCATGGATTTCATCACAGGTTTGCCAAAGACCCGTTCAAGATATGACTCGATTTGGGTCATAGTCGACCGTTTGACCAAGGTAGCTCATTTCCTTCGATCAAGACTACCTATAGCAGTGCTAAGTTGGCAAAGATATACATGACCAGAATTGTGTGCTTACGGAGTTCGAGGAGCATCGTATCGGATAGAGGAACCCGGTTTACTTGAAATTTTGGAACCGGTTACACGAAACATTGGGAACCCGATTGGAATTTAGTACAGCTTTCCACCCACAGACCGATGGACAGACTGAGAGAGTCAATCAGATTTTGGAGGACATGCTGAGAGCTTGTGCACTAGATTATGGATCTAGTTGGGATGATAGTTTGCCGTACGCAGAATTTTCCTACAATAACAGTTACCAAACCAGCTTGAAGATGGCACCTTTCGAGGCTTTGTATGGAAGAAGGTGCAGGACACCGTTGTCATGGGACGAAACTGGAGATCTCAGTTGTTTGGACCAGATTTGATTAAGGAGTCTGAACAGAAAGTTAAGTTAATTCGAGACAGGCTCAAGGTAGCCCAGTCCAGACAGAAGAGCTATGCCGATTCAAAGCGCCAGCGATTGAGTATGAAGTTGGAGCAGTATATCTCGAGTATCCCGCTTGAGGAGTTAAGCGTTTTGGAGTTAAAGGAAAGTTAGCACCCGTTTCGTTGGACCATATAAGATTTTGCAACACATGGGAGAAGTTGCGTATAAGTTGGAATTGCGGAAGGACTGTCGAGGAGTTCATGATGTATTCCATGTTTCTCGATTGAAGAAATGTCACCCGAGATAGCAGAGGTACCGTTAAGAGACACAGTGCCCTTTGGAAGCAATACAGTTGAAGGATGACTTGACATATGAGGAAAAACCGGTTAAGATTCTCGATTATGCCGCAGAGTTACCCAGCAAGGTTATCAAGTTTTGCAAAGTTCGGTGGAGCCCCACACCGAGGATGAAGCCACCAGGAAAGAGAGGAAGTTTTGTAGGACCACCTCACCTATTTTCTAGCCAACCCGAATCTCGAGGTGAGATTCATCTTAAGAGGTAGGTTTGTAACATCCCAAATTTTCAATTTGGAATGTTATACATTAGGACATCATGCATATCATATTTTCTCGCATTTTCCGATCCTAGAAATTTCACGCAACTCAAGGACCCTCGGAGAGAGTTGGAAGTTTCATTATTTTTCATATTTGGGTTTCTCAAATTTTGAAAATAGGATCATTTGGATTTATTTAATTATCTTCATAAAAATTTTCCTATAAAAATATTTGGAGAGGGAATAATATGACTTTCCCAACAATTAGGAAAAATGAAGATATTATAAATAAATCAAAAATTTGGTTTTGGAAGATTTATTTTGCTTAGGCAAAAATGAGCATTTTAAAAACATTATGCATGTTTGCTGTTTTAAAGTTCATTTTGTTCGACTCATTTTAGGAGTCGGGGAAAATTTGTTTTATTTAAATCCGAATTCGTTTAGTATTATTTTTAATTAGTTTTGGTTTAATTTCATTTTAAAAAAAAATTCGCGCCCCACAGGCCGAGGCCCACCAGCCAGCCAGCCAGGCCCAGGCCCAGCCGCGCCCCCGGCCCACCTCCCCTCTCCTCCTCGCCGCGCCGCCGAAGCGGACTCCGCCGCCGCCGAGCCGCCGCCGCCCGAGTCCCACCCGACCCGGCGCCCTTGCCCCCTCCCAAGTCGCCGCCTCGCCCCCCCTCCCATAAATACCCCCCCTCTCCTCACCTCCACCGCCGCCCGCCGCCCCAAGCCGAGCGCCGCCCATAAGGAGTCGCCGCGACGCCGCCGCCGCCGCCCCGGCAGGGAACCCCGCCGCCCCTCGCCCCGAGCCCCGCCGGACCCCTTGAACCCCACGGAGAGCCTCGCCGGCGACCACCGGAGGTAGCCGCCGCCCCGCGCCCGATCCGGTTTTCCCCTAATAAACCGATCCGGTTTTTTTTTATAAAAAAAAAATATGTGTTCGGTTTTTTTTAAAAAACCTAGATTGGTTTTATTTTTCTCGGTTTTCTTAATTAACGAACGTTCACCGAACCGTTCGTTTCAATAAACGCGTTCGTTGGATTCGTTACATTAACGAGCGTCCGTTATTTAAACCGTTCGTTGTTTTTCTTTTAATCGGATTTAATCCGTTATTTTTCGATTCGATTTGAGATCCGATTTTCAAACCTGTTTTATTTCTCGCTCGTTTATCGAATCAGGTGATTCAAGCGCTGGAGTTTAAGAATGAAACCGCCGTTCGACTACCCTACTTTCACAGAGTTTTGCCACTGTGAAATTTTGACCTAAATTCAGATTGCTAAACCGAGTCGTTCTCTCTCGAGTTTCGACTTTCGGAGTTTATTTTGATTCGATTCTTTTGCAACCAGAGTTCTTAAGTTGAACTTTCTGGTTAGATCTTTTATTCGAGATTAACCCGTGCATTAGATGAGTACTCATTGTATGCTTGTTGTTTGTCTGCGTTAGATCACCCGGAGTGCGCCGCTTGTTACTTCGAATCTCTAGGACTCGCGGATCATCAGCAAGGCAAGTAACACTTTGATCATACCCTTCTCATACCCAGTTTTATGCATTAGATCAATCCTCAAACACTTGCATGATTAGGATCTAATTAAATTGTGGGTTTGGGAAGTAGATTGAGGTAGTACCTATTACCTGTTTTACTTATGAAACCTTGGGAGTTACTTCTCGTTTGCTTGTTCATGCCATGCTATGCTAGTAGGCGTGGATTGGGTGAGTGAATATCCATGACAGATGTGAGATTGTTAATTAATGGTTTATCTAAGGTGGCAACCTAAACACACATCTGGGTGGATTGAGGCACTGGTTTCTATCGAGACTTGCTGTATTTCTTGGACCGCCACCTGGCTCTAAGGGATCATAAGATTATTCAAGCTGGAAACTTCCGTGTGCAGCCACAAGCCAATTATGGGCTCTGGCGTAGTTGACTAAGTTGTGCGAACTCTTACGGGTAGGCTAGCTGATGTAGGGGATGTAGGTTGGTACGGTCTACCCACATGTAAGGTGCTAGCGCTTACGAAAGACTATGTCTCGGTCATCCGTTTCTCAAACACCATGTAGTCACGAGAACCAAGCGGAGGCGATCGAGTCTTAATGGGGAAAAATCGCAAACCTCTGCGAGTGTATAAACTAATCATGATTAGCCGTGTCCCGGTTATGGACAATTTGAGTATCCTGTAATTGAATATCATGTGAATCTCAACATGTTACCTCTAATAAATGTATTGGGTTTTGATGAGTACCTTTTAATTGGGATTGAGGATCTGTCAACCATTCTCAATGTTTAACAACCACCATGATAGTTAAATAAAATTATTCCTTTGAAGTAGGGAAAAATTGGCTTTTGCAAAAGCTGTAACCATAGAGCTTTCCACCAGCCATATATGCATGTAGTATAGCTTATTCTTTCATTACTCTTTATGTGTTACATTGCGGCATATTCCATGTCTTGACCCGTTTCGGGCTGCAACTTTTCACGTTGAGACTTTTCGAACGACAGTAAGGTGTTAGGTCGTGGTTCTATACTCGATGATGCCGTTGGAGTTGATGGACTCGCTTATCTTCCAAGCCTTCGCTGTTATTATTAGATGGCCTTAAGTCATATTATTGTAATAATGTTCCCTTGTGGACAACGATGTAATAAGTGTGTGATTGCTACTCTGCTATAAATCCTTGAAATCTTGTGTGGTGTCAGCATTACTGATCCAGGGATGACACTGAGCACAGAGACTTGATCCATTCGGGTCTGGTCGCTACAGGGGCCCTCCGGGATAGGTGGCCCCACCCGGTGGACCCCCGGGACCCTTCCGGTGGTCCCGGTACAATACCGGTGACCCCAGAAACTTTCCCGACGGCCGAAACTCGACTTCCCATATATAATTCTTTACCTCTGGACCATTACGGAACTCCTCGTGACGTCCGGGATCTCATCCGGGACTCGAACAACTTCGGTTTGCTGCATACTAATATCTCTACAACCCTAAGCGTCACCGAACCTTAAGTGTGTAGACCCTACGGGTTCGGAGACACGTAAACATGACCGAGGCGGCTCTCGGTCAATAACCAACAACGGGATCTGGATACCCATGTTGGCTCCACATGCTCTCGATGATCTCATCGGATGAACCACGATGTCGAGGATTCAAGCAACCCGTATACAATTCCCTTTGTCAATCGGTATGTTACTTGCCCGAGATTCGATCGTCGGTATCCCAATACCTTGTTCAATCTCGTTACGGAAAGTCACTTTACTTGTATCGTAATGCATGATCCATTGACCAGACACTTGGTCACTTTGAGCTCATTATGATGATGCATTACCGAGTGGGCCCAGAGATACCTCTTCGTCATACGGAGTGACAAATCCAGATCTCGATCCGTGTCAACCCAATGAGATACTTTCGGAGATACCCGTAGTATACCTTTATAGTCACCCAGTTACGTTGTGACGTTTGGTACACCCAAAGCACTTCTACGGTATCCGAGAGTTACACGATCTCATGGTCTAAGGAAAAAATACTTGACATTGGAAAAGCTCTAGCAAACGAACTACACGATCTTGTGCTATGCTTAGGATTGGGTCTTGCCCATCACATCATTCTCCTAATGATGTGATCTCGTTATCAATGACATCCAATGTCCATAGTCAGGAAACCATGACTATCTGTTGATCAACGGGCTAGTCTACTAGAGGCTCACTAGGGACATATTGTGGTCTAAGTATTCACACATGTATTATGATTTCCCGATAAAACAATTATAGCATGAATAAAAGACAATTATCATGAACAAGGAAATATAATAATAATCCTTTTATTATTGCCTTTAGGGCATATTTCCAACAGTCTCCCACTTGCACTAGAGTCAATAATCTAGTTACATTGTGATGAATCGAACACCCATAGAGTTCTGGGGTTGATCATGTTTTGCTCGCGGAAGAGGTTTAGTCAACGGATCTGCGACATTTAGATCCGTATGTACTTTGCAAATATCTATGTCTCCATCTTGAACATTTTCACGGATGGAGTTGAAACGACGCTTGATGTGCCTGGTCTTCTTGTGAAACTGGGCTCCTTGGCAAGGGCAATAGCTCCATTATTGTCACGAGAAAGAGTGATCGGCCCCGACGCATTGGGTATGACTCCTAGGTCGGTGATGAACTCCTTCATCCATATTGCTTCATCGCTGCCTCCGGGGCTGCCATGTACTCCGCTTCACATGTAGATCCCGCCACGACGCTCGCTTGCAATCGCACCAGCTTCTCGCTCCATGATTCAACATATACACGTATCCGGTTTGTGACTTAGAGTCATCCAGATCTGTGTCGAAGCTAGCATCGACGTAACCCTTTATGACGAGCTCTTCCTCACCTCCATCAACGAGAAACATGTCCTTTGTCCTTTTCAGGTACTTCAGGATATTCTTGACCGCTGTCCAGTGTTCCTTGCCGGGATTACTTTGGTACCTTCCTACCAAACTTACGGCAAGGTTTACATCAGGTCAGTACACAGCATGGCATACATAATAGATCCTATGGCTGAGGCATAGGGATGACACTCATCTCTTCTTTATCTTCTGCCGTGGTCGGGCATTGAGCCGAGCTCAATCTCACACCTTGCAAAACAGGCAAGAACCCTTTCTTGGACTGATCCATATTGAACTTCTTCAATATCTTATCAAGGTATGTGCTTTGTGAAAGACCTATGAGGCGTCTCGATCTATCCCTATAGATCTTGATGCCTAATATGTAAGCAGCTTCTCCAAGGTCCTTCATTGAAAACACTTATTCAATTAGGCCTTAATGTGTCAAAGAGTTCTATATCATTTCCCATCAAGAGTATGTCATCTACATATAATATGAGAAATGCTACAGCGCTCCCACTCACTTTCTTGTAAACGAGGCTTCTCCATAAGTCGCATAAACCCAAACGCTTTGATCATCTCATCAAAGCGAATGTTCCAACTCGAGATGCTTGCACCAGTCCATAAATGGATTCTTTGGAGCTTGCATACCTTGTTAGCATTCTTAGGGTCGACAAAACCTTCCGGCTGCATCATATACAGTTCTTCCTTAAGATAGCCGTTAAGGAATGCCGTTTTGACGTCCATCTGCCATATCTCATAATCATAGTATGCGGTAATTGCTAACATGATTCGGACGGACTTCAGCTTCGCTATGGGAGAGAAAGTCTCATCATAGTCAACCCCTTGAACTTGCCCATAACCCTTAGCGACAAGTCGAGCTTTATAGATGGTAACATTACCATCCGCGTCCGTCTTCTTCTTAAAGATCCACTTGTTTTCTATCGCTTGTCGATCATCGGGCAAGTCTGTCAAAGTCCATACTTTGTTTTCATACATGGATTCTATCTCGGATTGCATGGCTTCAAGCCATTTGTTGGAATCTGGGCCCGCCATCGCTTCTTCATAGTTCGAAGGTTCACCGTTGTCTAACAACATGATTTCCAGGACAGGGTTGCCATACCACTCTGGCGTGGAACATGTCCTTGTAGACCTACGAAGTTCAGTAGCAACTTGATCCGAAGTACCTTGATCATCATCATTAATTTCCTCTCCAGTCGGTGTAGGCACCACAGGAACATTTTCCTGAGCTGCACTACTTTCCGGTTCAAGAGGTAGTACTTCATCAAGTTCTACTTTCCTCCCACTTACTCCTTTCAAGAGAAACTCTTTTTCTAGAAAGGATCCGTTCTTGGCAACAAAGATCTTGCCTTCGGATCTAAGGTAGAAGGTATACCCAATGGTTTCCTTAGGGTATCCTATGAAGACGCATTTTTCCGACTTGGGTTCGAGCTTTTCAGGTTGAAGTTTCTTGACATAAGCATCGCATCCCCAAACTTTTAGAAACGACAGCTTAGGTTTCTTCCCAAACCATAATTCATACAGTGTCGTCTCAACAGATTTAGACGGAGCCCTATTTAAAGTGAATGTAGTTGTCTCTAGTGCGTATCCCCAAAATGATAGCGGTAAATCGGTAAGAGACATCATAGATCGCACCATATCCAATAGAGTGCGATTACGACGTTCGGACACACCGTTACGCTGAGGTGTTCCAGGAGGCGTGAGTTGTCAAACGATTCCACATTTCCTTAAGTGTGTACCAAATTCGTGACTAAATATTCTCCTCCAGGATCTGATCGTAGCAACTTTATCTTTCGGTCACATTGATTCTCTACCTCATTCTGAAATTCCTTGAAATTTTCAAAGGTCTCAGACTTGTGTTTCATCAAGTAGACATACCCATATCTACTCAAGTCGTCAGTGAGAGTGAGAACATAACGATATACTCCGCGAGCCTCAACGCTCATTGGACCGCACACATCAGTATGTATGATTTCCAATAACTTGGTTGCTCGCTCCATTGTTCTGGAGAACGGAGTCTTGGTCATTTTTCCCATGAGGCATGGTTCGCATGTGTCAAATGATGCATAATCGAGAGACTCTAAAAGTCCATCAGCATGGAGCTTCTTCATGCGCTTGACACCAACGTGACCAAGGCGGCAGTGCCACAAGTATGTGGGACTATCGTTATCAACTTTACATCTTTTGGTATTCACACTATGAATATGTGTAACATCACGTTCGAGATTCATTAAGAATAAACCATTGACCGTCGGGGCATGACCATAAAACATATCTCTCATATAAATAGAACAACCATTATTCTCGGATTTAAATGAGTAGCCATCTCGTATTGAACGAGATCCGGATACAATGTTCATGCTCAAACTTGGCACTAAATAACAATTATTGAGGTTTAAAACTAATCCCGTAGTTAAATGTAGAGGTAGTGTGCGGCGGCGATCACATCGACCTTGGAACCATTCCCGGCGTGCATCGTCACCTCGTCCTTCGCCCGATCTCCGCTTATTCCGCAGCTCCCGCTTTGAGTTACAAATATGAGCAGCGGCACGGTATCAAATACCGGGAGCTACTACGAGCTTTGGTAAGGTACACATCAATTACATGTATATCACATATACCTTTAGTGTTGCCGGCCTTCTTGTCCGCTAAGTATTTGGGGTAGTTCCGCTTCTAGTGACCCTTCCCTTTGCAATAAAAGCACTCAGTCTCAGGCTTGGGTCCATTCTTTGAATTCTTCCCGGCCTGGCTTAACATGCGCGGCAACATCCTTGTCGTCCTTCTTGAAGTTCTTCTTACCCTTGCCTTTCTTGAACTTGGTGGTTTTATTGACCATCAACACTTGATGTTCCTTTTTGATTTCTACCTCTGCTGACTTCAGCATTGAAAATACTTCAGGAATAGTTTTCACCATCCCCTGCATATTGTAGTTCATCACAAAGCTCTTGTAGCTCGGTGGGAGCGACTGAAGGATTCTGTCAATGACCGCCTTGTCCGGGAGGTTAATATCCAGCTGGGACAGGCGGTTGTGCAACCCAGACATTTTGAGTATGTGCTCACTGACAGAACTATTTTCCTCCATCTTACAACTATAGAATTTGTTGGAGACTTCATATCTCTCAGCCCGGGCGTGAGCTTGGAAAACCATTTTCAGCTCCTCGAACATCTCATATGCTCCGTGTTGCTCAAAACGCTTTTGGAGCCCCGGTTCTAAGTTGTAAAGCATGCCGCACTGAACGAGGGAGTAATCATCAGCACGTGACTGCAAGCGTTCATAATGTCTTGGTTCTCTGGGATGGGTGCTTCACCTAGCAGTCCTTCTAGGACATATTCTTTCTTGGCAGCTATGAGGATGATCCTCAGGTTCCGGACCCAGTCTGTATAGTTGCTGCCATCATCTTTCAGCTTGGTTTTCTCTAGGAACGCATTGAAGTTCATGTTGACATGAGCGTTGGCCATTTGATCTACAAGACATATTTGCAAAGATTTTAGACTAAATTCATGATAATTAAGTTCATCTAATCAAATTATTTAATGAACTCCCACTCAGATTAGACATCCCTCTAGTCATCTAAGTGTTACATGATCCGAGTCGACTAGGCCGTCTGCGATCATCACGCAAGACGGACTAGTCATCATCGGTGAACATCTCCATGTTGATCGTATCTTCCATACGACTCATGTTCGACCTTTCGGTCTCTGTGTTCCGAGGCAATGTCCGTACATGCTAGGCTCGTCAAGTTAACCTAAGTGTTTTGCATGTGTAAATCTGTCTTACACCCGTTGTATGTGAACGTTAGAATCTATCACACCCGATCATCACGTGGTGCTTCGAAACAACGAACGGTCGCAATGGCGCACAGTTAGGGGGAACACTTTCTTGAAATTATAATGAGGGATCATCTTATTTACTACCGTCGTTCTAAGTAAACAAGATGCAAAAACATGATAAACATCACATGCAATCAAATAGTAGTGACATGATATGGCCAATATCATATAGCTCCTTTGATCTCCATCTTCGGGGCTCCATGATCATCTTCGTCACCGGCATGACATCATGATCTCCATCATCGTGTCTCCATGAAGTAGCTCGCCAACTATTACTTCTACTACTATAGCTAACGGTTTAGCAATAAAGTAAAGTAATAACATGGCGTTAAATCATTGACACGCAGGTCATACAATAATTAAGACAACTCCTATGGCTCCTGCCGGTTGTCATACTCATCGACATGCAAGTCGTGATTCCTATTACAAGAACATGATCTCATACATCACAATATATCATTCATCATTCATCACAACTTTTGGCCATATCACATCACAAAGAAATTGCTGCAAAAACAAGTTAGGCGTCCTCTAATTGTTGTTGCATCTTTTACGATGGCTGCAATAGGGTTCTAGCAAGAACGTTTTCTTACCTCTGAAAAAGCCACAACGTGATTTTTCAACTTCTATTTACCCTTCATAAGGACCCTTTTCATCGAATCCGCTCCAACTAAAGTGGGAGAGCAGACACCCGCTAGCCACCTTATGCAACTAGTGCATGTCGATCGGTGGAACCTGTCTCACGTAAGCGTCGTGTAAGGTCGGTCCGGCCGCTTCATCCCACAATACCGCTGAAGCAAAATAAGACTAGTAGTGGCAAGAAAGTTGACAACATCTACGCCCACAACAGATTTGTGTTCTACTCGTGCAAAGAGAACTACGCATAGACCTAGCTCATGATGACACTGTTGGGGAACGTTGCAAAAAATAAAAAAATTCCTACGGTTTCACCAAGATCAATCTATGAGTTCATCTAGCAACGAGAGAGAGGAGTGCATCTACATACCCTTGTAAATCGAGCGGAAGCGTTCAAGGGAACGGGGTTGAGGGAGTCGTACTCGTCGTGATCCAAATCACCGGAGATCCTAGCACCGAACGGACGGCACCTCCGCGTTCAACACACGTACGGTCAGCGTGACGTCTCCTCCTTCTTGATCCAGCAAGGGGGAAGGAGAGGTTGATGAAGATCCAGCAAGACGACGGCGTGGTGGTGGATGCAGCGAGGATCGGCAGGACTTCATAGCGTCTGCGGAGGAGAGGTGTAGCAAGGGGAAGGGGGCGCCAAGTGCAAGGGGTGGCTGCCCTCCCTCCCCCTCTATATAGGGTCCCAGGCGCCGGCCCTAGGAGATGGGATCTCCTAGGGGCGATGGCCAAGGGGGTGCCTTGCCCCCAAGGCAAGTGGGAGGCGCCCCCTCCACTAGGGTTCCCAACCCTAGGCGCAGGGGCGCACCAGCCCACCGAGGCTGGTTCCCTCCCACTTCAGCCCATGGGGCCCTCCGGGATAGGTGGCCCCACCGGTGGACCCCGGGACCCTTCCGGTGGTCGGTACAATACAGTGACCCCGAAACTTTCCCGCGGCGAAACTTCGACTTCCCATATATAATTCTTTACCTCCGGACCATTCCGAACTCCTCGTGACGTCCGGGATCACATCCGGGACTCGAACAACTTCGGTTTGTTGCATACTAATATCTCTACAACCCTAAGCGTCACCGAACCTTAAGTGTGTAGACCCTACGGGTTCGGGAGACACGTGAGACATGACCGAGACGGCTCACGGTCAATAACCAACAGCGGGATCTGGATACCCATGTTGGCTCCCACATGCTCCTCGATGATCTCATCGGATGAACCACGATGTCGAGGATTCAAGCAACCCGTATACAATTCCCTTTGTCAATCGGTATGTTACTTGCGAGATTCGATCGTCGGTATCCCAATACCTCGTTCAATCTCGTTATCGGCAAGTCACTTTACTCGTATCGTAATGCATGATCCCATGACCAGACACTTGGTCACTTTGAGCTCATTACGATGATGCATTACCGAGTGGGCCCAGAGATACCTCTCTGTCATACGGAGTGACAAATCCCAGTCTCGATCTGTGTCAACCCAACAGATACTTTTGGAGATACCCGTAGTATACCTTTATAGTCACCCAGTTACGTTGTGACGTTCGGTACACCCAAAGCACTTCTACGGTATCCGGGAGTTACACGATCTCATGGTCTAAGGAAAAAATACTTGACATTGGAAAAGCTCTAGCAAACGAACTACACGATCTTGTGCTGTGCTTAGGATTGGTTCTTGTCCATCACATCATTCTCCTAATGATGTGATCTCGTTATCAATGACATCCAATGTCCATAGTCAGGAAACCATGACTATCTATTGATCAACGGGCTAGTCAACTAGAGGCTCACTAGGGACATATTGTGGTCTAAGTATTCACACATGTATTACGATTTCCGGATAACACAGTTATAGCATGAATAAAAGACAATTATCATGAACAAGGAAATATAATAATAATCATTTTATTATTGCCTCTAGGGCATATTTCCAACAGAATCAGCTAACGAGGAGAAGCCTTCTATTCAACCAATCTCATAAATAAGGAGCTCCAAAAAGAGGATTGAACCCACACATGATGTGAAGAAGAAAAAGAAATGACGGAGAAGCAAAGGTAGAAAGGTATCTCTCCCAAATGATGTTGCTCCTATTACTCATCGTGATGATGATAATTGCTATACTATTGGTGCTATCCATACTATTAACGATAAGAATGATTATGCTTATGATATGAAAAGGCCCAAGCTTGGGGATGCTATGTTTGATGAAGATGATGTTTTTTAGAATATATTTGCTGCAATTAATGTTTGTCCCAAGTTTGGGGATGCTACGTTTAATGAAGATGATAGTTTTAGCCTCCCAAGTTTTGATGAGCAAATTTATTATGATGATAGCATGCCTCCTACTTATGATGATTATTGTGATGATACTTATGCTAAAAAAAGTAGAGATGATTATATTTATAAAACTTGGCATGATTATGATTACCCTTTTTCTGAACATCACTCTTTTAATGTGGAAACAATTTATAGTATTCAAGTCTCTTATGATACTCCCACTATTCTGAATGAGAAGAATTTTGCTTATGTGGAGAGTAGTAAAATTTCTATGCAAGTAGATCATGAAAAGAATGATTTAAGTGCTGGTTATATTGTTGAATTCATTCATGATGCTACTGAAAATTATTATGAGGGAGGAATATATGCTTGTAGGAATTGCAATAATTTCTAGTTTCCTCTCTATGTGCTTAAAGTTTTGAAGTTATGCTTGTTTTGCCTTCCTATGCTAGTTGATTATTGTTCCCATAAGTTGTTTGCTCACAAAATCCCTATGCATAGGAAGTGGGTTAGACTTAAATGTGCTAGTAATATTCTTCATTATGCTCTCTTTATGTTTCAATTCGTATGTTTTATGTGAGCATCATTGAAATCATCATGCCTAGCTAGGGGCGTTAAACGATAGCGCTTGTTGGGAGGCAACCCAATTTTATTTTAGTTTCTTACTTTTTGGTTCTGTTTAGTAATAAATAATCCATATAGCTTCTGTTAAGATGTGTTTTTGTGTTTTAATTAGTGTTTGTGCCAAGTAGAACCTTTGGGAAGACTTGGGTGAAGTCTTTATGATCATGCTGTAAAAAAACGAAACTTTAGCGCTCACGAGATTAGCTAAAACTTTTTACTGGAGAGTGATATCTAGTTGATTCTTTTTGCCGATGATTACTAGACAAATTCCTCAGGTCCACCAATTTATTTTAGAATTTTTGGAGTTCCAGAAGTATACGTTTGATACAGATTACTACAGACTGTTCTGTTTTTGACAGATTCTGTTTTCTATGTGTTGTTTACTTATTTTGATGAATCTATGAGTAGTATCGGAGAGTATGAACCATAGATAAGTTGGAATACAGTAGACATTACACCAATACGAATTTAGAATGAGTTCATTACAGTACCAAAAGTGGTGATTTATTTTCTTATACTAACGGAGCTTATAAGTTTTCTGTTAAGTTTTGTGTTGTGAAGTTTTCAAGTTTTGGGTAAAGATTCGATGGACTATGGAATAAGGAGTGGCAAGAGCCTAAGATTGGGGATGCCCAAGGCACCCCAAGTTAATATTCAATTACAACCAAGAGCCTAAGCTTGGGGATGCCCCGGATGGCATCCCCTCTTTCGTCTTCATCCATCGGTAAATTTACTTGGAGCTATATTTTTATTCACCACATGATATGTGTTTTTCCTGGAGCGTCATTTTATTTTATTTTGTTTTTATTGCTGTTTGAATAAGATACCAAGATCTTAAAGTCTTAAATGTTAGAGATTCTTCACATAGCTACAATAATTATTTAACTACTCATTGATCTTCACTTATATCTTTTTGGAGTAGTTTGTCATTTACTCGTGTGCTTCACTTATATCCTATGAGCAAATGGTTGAATGATTTGAATGTCATAAATCTGAAATTATATATGTTTCATATGTTTATCCCATGGGGAGTAATGACTTCACATATAAGAAGTAGAGGTGGTAAATTTATTAAAGGTTAGCAAACGTTGTATTGGTCACTTGAACAATTCATGAAAGAATATTGAAGGAAGAGAGATTTCACATATAAATATACTATCTTGGACATCTTCTATGATTGTGAGCCCCATTAATTATTTTCAAACCTGAGCAAATTAGTTGAAGTTGGACAAGGAAGACAACATAATGAGTTATGCTTGGGTATATTTGTATAGAAGTTATATTGTTATGGATCCTCTAACATGTGGTGCTTGCTATTTAGAATCCTTTGCTAGCCAAAATATCTGTACTAAGCGGGAATACTGCTTGTGCATCCAAAATCCTTGAACCAAGTTCCTTCCATGAGTTTCCATCATATCTACCTATATGCGGTATTTACCTGCCGTTCCAAGTAAATTTGCATGTGCCAAACTCTAAACCTTCAAATAATAATTTGTTTTGTATGCCCGAATCACTCATGTAGCGACTAGGGGCTAGCAGTATCTTCCATGCTAGGTGGGTTATTCTCACGATGTGTGGACTCCGCTCATCATTCACGAGAAAATGGCTGGTAACTGGGATGCCCAGTCCTATATGATCAAAAGATCAAAAACAAATTCGCAAATAATTTAAACAAAACTCCCCCAGGATTGTTGAAAGTTCGACGACACCCGTAGTTTCGGACAAGCCGTGGAGTGTGATTGTTGGTGGAGGGGGAGTAAAATCTTTACCTTTCTGCGTGGGAACCGCCTATGATGTATCTAGTATGGAAGATATTGGGAACTCTTCGTCGTTATGTTGACAATGAAAGCATACCTCTCAAAATTATTTTCATCTCTGTTTCTGACTTGAGCTCTGGCACCTCTGCAAATCCCTGCTTCCCTCTGCGAAGGGCCTATCTTTTACTTTTATGCAAGAGTCAGTAGTATTCCTTCTCATTCCAACCTACTTTTTAGTTCGCAAGCATCATGTGGTGGAGAAAGATCTAAGCATATATGGTCATTCAAATATATTTGATCATGAATTATTATTGTTGACAATTATCTATATGATAAAAAAGTTGGGAGGCGAAACATTAAGCCCCTATCTTTCTCTGTGTTCGATGGATGCTATTTGTTCTAAAAATATGCTTTGAGTGGTAGCAATCATGGAAGACTATATGATAGTTGAGTATGTGGCATTTGCTAAATCAAAGCTCTTACATAGACCCTTCCTGCAAATAAGATGAATTGCAATTGTTTGATAACTGAGAACATAGTTTGTTAGTTTTCAAGAGAGGTTATGGTCTATGCTTTAACATGTGAATAGCTTGTTACTTGATCATGAAAGGTTTTATGAGTTGAGCTACTGTTATGACATATAATGATGCTAGAAAAGGTGATTGAAATTATCATTGATCAAACTTATGCACCTGCTAGCATTCACACTTCATAAATTCTTTCTTTTATCATTTACCTACTCGAGGACGAGCGGGAATTAAGCTTGGGGATGCTGATACATCTCCAACGTATCTATAATTTATGAAGTATTCATGCTATTATATTATCTGTTTTGGATGTTTATGGACTTTATTAAACACGTTTATATTATGTTTGGGACTAACCTATTAACCCAGAGCCTAGTGCCAGTTTCTGTTTTTTTCCTTGTTTCAGTGTTTCGCAGAAAAGGAATATCAAACGGAGTCCAAACGGAATGAAACCTTCGGGAGAGTTATTTTTGGAACGGAAGCAATCCAGAAGACTTGGAGTGCACGTAAGGGAAGCAACGAGGAAGGCACAAGGCAGGGGGCGCGCCCACCCCCCGCGCCCTCCACCCTCGTGGGCCCCTCGTGGCTCCCCTTACCGACTTCTTTCGCCTATATATGTCCATATACCCTAAAAACATCAGGGAACAGAATAGACGGGAGTTCCACCGCCGCAAGCCTCTGTAGCCACCAAAATCCAATCAGGACCCTATTCTGGCACCCTGCCGGAGGGGGGATCCATCACCGGTGGCCATCTTCATCATCCCAGCGCTCTCCATGACGAGGAGGGAGTAGTTCACCCTCGGGGCTGAGGGTATGTACCAGTAGCTATGTGTTTGATCTCTCTCTCGCTCTCTCGTGTTCTTGAGGTGATACGATCTTGATGTATCGCGAGCTTTGCTATTATAGTTGGATCTTATGATGTTTCTCACATCTACTCTCTTGTAATGGATTGATTTTTCCCTTTGAAGTTATCTTACCGGATTGAGTCTTTAAAGATTTGAGAACACTTGATGTATGTCTTGTCGTGCGTATCTGTGGTGACAATGGGATATCACGTGATTCACTTGATGTATGTTTTGGTGATCAACTTGCAGGTTCCGCCCATGAACCTATGCATAGGGGTTGGCACACGTTTTCGTCTTGACTCTCCGGTAGAAACTTTGGGGCACTATTTGTAGTACTTTGTGTCAGATATGGGGTTCCGGCAAACCCTTAAGGTTCGAACACTGGGGTGCGCACGAAGTCTTTCCCTCCTACCGACTATGCTCTAGCTCGCTAAGATCTTGCGGACGAACTTGACGAACTCACAACACAGAAAGAGACACGGGGTTTATACTGGTTCGGGCCACCGTTGTGGTGTAATACCCTACTCCAGTGTGGTGGTGGTGGATTGCCTCTTGGGCTGATGATGAACAGTACAAGGGAAGAACAGCCTCATGAGGTTGAGGTGTTCTTGTCGCTAGGCTCTCGATCTGTTGGATCAAGCTCGGATCCCATCCCCCACTCTATGGTGGCTAGCTCTACTTATATAGGCCCTGGTCCTCTTCCCAAATGTTCAGCGGGAAGGGAGCCAACAACAGCGGGAAAATTTGAAGGGGGACAACTAGTACAAGATATCCTGACAAAAGCGGTCTTCGCCTGCGAAAAGCCCTGGGGTGACGCCGTCTTGGGCTCCACGATGATCTCCGCCTTGCCGTCATCCTGGTCTTGGTCTTGTTGCACCAATAAGGCAACCTTTGCCTGATGCCTCGGTACTCTTCGTCTGCGCTTGCCTCCTTAGCACCAAAGAGGAAATGGGGACGCTGTGCGCGCTGGCGCCCGCCTGGCACCCGCATGGCACCGTTCGTCATGGCTCACGTCACGAGTGCCTCGTGAGGTTTGCCCCGCCTTGATATCTCCGCTCCTCGTGAGCCCGCCTGGCTAGACTACTCCAGAGGAAGTCTTGCGTCGCCCGCCTCGCGAGGCTTGGACCCTCGCGAGGGTCTTGGATGCATTGTTGATGAAGATGGGCCGTACGACCCGCTGCCCAGCCACGGTGTGGGCCGCAGGCAGGCAAGTCTGGGGACCCCCGTTCCCAGAACGCCGAGAGTAGCCCCCGGGCCCAAGGTGCGCTCGGGCTTGGCTTCGCGACGAAGCCAAGGATCAAGTTCGGAGCGCCGCGGGCCCCAAAAGCCTGCGGACTTGGTCGACGCGTGGCGGTTGATTGGACGTGGGCGTCTCCGCTTCCCCACACTGCCTTTGGATCCGCCCGGCTATGCGGCCCCTGCGGCCTACACAGTTATTCCTCCACCTCTTGCGCCTTGCTTCACCCAATTCCTCTGCTTCCTTGCGACTCTGTTTCTCTTCCCCAATCTTATTCACGCTCTGCCTGCTCCATAGCCATGGCGCCCAAGCAAGATGAGAAGGGGAAGAGCCCTTTGCCTCTTTCGGCCGTGCCTCCGCCCTTCAGGCCGGCGCTCAGCCGGTCTCGTGTGCTCAACGACGAGGCCATGGACATGGTGCGCCCGATGCTTGCCTCCAGCTTCAACAAGTGGGGGGAGACGGTGGCTTGGCCCGCGTCCCACACTCGCTCGGTTCAGACGGCCACTGAGATCCCAATCTTCATCGACGCCCTCTGGGCAGGCCTGATTCCTCCCTTCTCTTCGTTCTTCAACGCTGTGCTTGAGCATTATCAGATCCACTTGCTGCATCTCGACCCTCAATCCGTGACACTTCTCGCCGTCTTCGCCTTCGTGTGTGAAGCCATGGTGGGCATTGCTCCTTCAATGGCTCTCTTCTGCCACTTCTTCTCATTGCATCTGGCCGACCCCCAGCAGTGCTCACGGTGCGTGAGCTTCCAGGCTGTGGTCGCGACAGCAGGCGATGGGATTGATTTTGAGCTTCCTCCATCTACGAGCGACTTCCGGATACGATGGGTGTTTGTTGATGCCGGCGTGCTCAGTCCTCTGCTTCAGGCTCCGTCAAGGCCCGCTGATCCTAACCTCGGCTGGGGCCATCAGCGGCTCGCGAGCCCCGGCCTTGCCCGTGTCTGGCTCAGGTAGAAGTTGTTGAAGGATCTCGGCGTAACCGCACCGATGGTGGGGAAGAAATTCATGCGATGCCAGGTCGCTCCGCTCCAGCGCCATTCTCGCCCCATGTGGACCTTGCTCAGAAGCCAAGACCGCATGAGGTTTCAGGAATCCGGGCTCCTCCTTGGGACGCGAGGGGCGATGCCAAGGGTCTGACAGGCGTCTCTCGCCGGTGATCTGCCCAGGAATAGTTGCCTGCTGTACCGTTGCGAGAATAAGGACGGATTTGTGAAGGCCATGCCTATCTTCGAAGAATGGGGGCCGCGACCGGTCGGCCTGGAGGGGCCTCGGGAGAATCTTGTCGTTGTGGTTCCCTTTCTTGCTCCTGATGCTGGGCTCGCCCCAAGTGACGGTGTAGGTGGGCGAGCTCATGCGGAGACCAGCGGCTCGTGTGCTGACGAGCACGTGCCGGGCGGTGATCCTGGGGCATCGTCCTCGGGAACATGCCACACCCCTCCCGAGGCGTCGGTTGCTGAGGAGGCGCCACGTGCGACTCCTGATGCCAAGGCTCCAGGAGCCTCGGGAAACCGTGGCGAAACGGTGCCCGGCTGTTCACCGCAACCGAGCACCCCTGGAGACATTCTCCCGAGCTCTTCTTCGGTCCCGCCACTCTCTGGACGCCATGTTCAGCGTTTCGGTCGCCTTTGCGTGGACTTTGCGGAGCTCCGCAAGAGGAAAGGATCCCCCAGCAGCAGCAACGTCTTCGGACCGCTGAAGCGGAGGAAGTACTTCTCCATTGACGTGTAAGTATCACGCGGTCGTGGCTCTCCATGTGCTGCTTTCTTCTTCTTCTAACGCCCGTCTTTCAGGGCTCCATCAACTGAGGCTACCGGATCTCACGAGAAGCAGCCTCCTTCTTCCTCAACTCTTCCGCCTGCCTCGGGCGCTCCAAGTCCTGCCCCTGGGGCAGAGTTGGCTGAAGGGGCACTCATGCCTTCCTGGCGCGCTGATCCTGCGGCCCCATCGCCTCTCCCCACTGGCCTGGCGTGGAGCTTGGCAGGTGTGCCCAAGACTCCCCCGCTGGTCTTTGGTGGTAGCTTGTTGGCTTCGATCCTCGGCTCCTCCTCGAGTGGCAAGCCTCAGCAGACGTGGGCTTCTCGCGAAAGGCAGGTGGTGTGCAGTGCAGCGCCAGACCCCAGCCTCTTGCCGAGGGATGGTGCGCCATGTGGCGCCTCGCCCGCAGCCCCCGAGGCGAAGGACGAAGAAGGCCGGGCGTTCGGGCTTGAGCGCGAGTGGAGCGTGGTTCACCATGAGCTCTTCCAGGAGGCGATGAGCGCGATGATCCGGCTTGGTGGGGAGCTCGCGAGTGTTGATTCACGTCTTGAGGCGGAAGGTCTTCGGCTGTTGGAGGAGCGGCGCAAGCTCATCAGCATCGGCCGCTATCAACGTGACCTTGAGAATGCAAAGGCCGAGGCGTCTCTCAAGGCCTCCTACGAGGCTCGCTCAGGAGCCTTGGAGGAGGCTCGCGAGGCCGATCGCCGCCGCGGAGAAGCATGCTTGGGAGCTCCAGGCCTGGGGCGCGTCTCTTGAGCAGCAGGTGATGGCACATAGGGCCGCTCTTGCGTCACTGAGGGGGACGCCCGCAGAGGAAGAGGAGGTCCGGAAGCGTGAGGGGGTGTTGGCCCTGGATGCCATGGAGCGTAGCCACGATCTCGAGCAACTGGAGACGAGGGAGCGTCAAGTTGCCCAAGCAGAGGATGCCGTAGGGGCTCGTGAGGCTGGAGTCGAGGAGGAGGTGAACCACCGGATGGCCGAGGTTTGCGCGGACCTAGAGGGCAGGTACAACCTGAAGCTGAAGCTCGCGGGTGTGGAGGATGAGGGCAGGGCCGCTGCCCTCAGGCCCAGGTTGGACGAGGCTGAGAGGCGCGCGGAAGCCACGGCTGCATCCCTGGTCATGGCGCAGGCGGACTTGGCCTCCGCCCGCACCGAGCTGCGCTCCCTCCGGAGACGGGTTGATGATGCAGAGGCCGTCGCGAGGCAGAACACGGAGGAGGTGCTCCGACGCCTAACACTGGAGTGCGAGCACGCCCCCATGCTTCAGGAGCTTCGGAACAGGGCCAATATCGCCCTAGGCCACATTTGCGATGTGGAGGCGCCGACTCCTCACTCGAACGATTACGCTAGCCACCTGACCTTCTTCACCGAGGTGGTGACACACCTGGAGGCTCGATCTGCCCAAGCTCTCCAGCTTGTGGAGGAAAGGGGCGTGGCTTGCTTGAGCGCGCTTTCTCGCACGTCTTCAGCCATCTCCTGAATGCCGACCCCAACTTTGACTTTGACGCCGCCATCGCCCCCGTACCCATGGCTGTCAGGCGACTGGCCTTGTTGGGTCGAGACCGTGTGGGCCGCGTTGGTCAGGGCCTTCGCCCGGAAGATGGCGGTGGTGGTGCGTCGCGAGCGAAAGCGGTGTGGTCGATGATGGTGACGAGGCGTCGCCCGACAGCCAGGAGTGTGCAGCGTCGCAAGTGATGCAGCGAGCGACATCTCCGGCTGATCTCTTGTTCTCCTGTCATTTCTTCCTGCGCACAAACTCGGGCGTGGCCCTTGGAAACTTGTCAGAGCATTTTGAGAGGGGGAGCCCCTCATGTAAACAAATCGCAGTTTTTATTTTTTCATGCGGTGTGAGTTTGTGTCCTCGTGAACTTGTGAATCCTGATAAGAGTTTTCTGCCTTGGTTTACCTTAGTCAGCGCCAGCCTTGAGCTAGGCTGTGACGTGCCGATTTTGTGAGAGCCTTAGGGAGCTCGCCGCCCTGCCGGAGGGGGCCCCACGTGGAGTGGGCAATAGTTGCAGCGCGCGCTCGGGGCGCGCGTGCTTCGCATAGTCCCGCTCGCGTGGAGCTCGTGAGGGGAAGGCGACGGACAAGAGTCCCGAACAAAGCGAGATCCAGAAGGCAAGAAATTGCTCAAACAAGAAAAGGCTCCCCCGGCGTGCATCGATAAAAACTCAGCTTCAACTCAAATCCAGATCCAAAAAAGCAAAGCTACAGAAGGAAAGATCCAAAGCAAAAGGCCGCGTCCGGCACCTAGTCTAGTCTTCTGGTCATCAAGTCTTCTCACCATCGCGGAGCTAAGTGCTGCCACTAGGCGTGGGCGGGAGCCCCAGGGCCTGAGGCCGGCACCCCTGAGACTCCGGGGCGTGTACAGCCCCAACTCATTATTACGTGAGAGTGTCACGGGCGGCGAGCTTCATAGGCACCGGGCCTTCTTCACAGGTACCGACCTTGCTTCATATCGCCAGACATGGGCCCTGCCTTGCGCCGCTCTCGACCTCCTCTGAGATGACCGGAGACCACGACAAAACAAAGGAGGGAAAGAGGACGCCAGCGGTTCCCTCGGCGACCACATGTCCTTTGCCGGGGGAAAGGTTGGCGAGGCCTCCCCGGCAGAGGGCCTACCTCCGGGTGTCGTCAGTCGTCGCACGCCGCGGGGAGGGGCCTTGCTCCTGGCTCCCTCTCGGTGGCCCCCATCGCGTCTCCCTTGCCGGAGCGGGTGTCGCCGCGCCTAGGTCGTCGACCGACGCGGCAACCTGGTTCATCTGTAGCCCATGGTTAGCGTAAACCTGTTCTTGAGTGACTAGTGGTACCCCGTAATTGCTGCTGTTGGCGCGATCGTTGTGGTTCTCCATTGACTCCGGGAAAGCTTCCGCTCCTAGCACCCCTTCTCCCCAATCTTCTCCAACAAACGAGCCGATGTCGTCCTCTGGTGCGTATTCTTGGTCCATCATGCGGGGCACGTAGGCTTCCGGGGCCGTCACCCCGAACACCTCGCCATGGTGCCCCATGCTCCACGTTGCTCCACCCATGACAGCGTCCTGGGGAGGACGGTATGGCACCCGGCCGGGACCGTGGGGGTGATGCTTGTGCTTGTGCTCATCGAGGGCGGCATGGGGGGATTGGAGCCCCCTGCACTGCTGGCCGTGCTGATGTTGACAAAGCCCCCGTGCGAGTTGGTGGTGCACAGGCGTGGTGTTGCTTTCAGGCGCTGCCTGCCTGCGATGGCTGGGGAAGTCGATAGCAGGAAGGTGGTGCTCCCGATGCCGCCGCGTCTAGCAGCTCAGCGACTCGCTCAAGTAGCGTGTCCCAGCCGCTCTCCATCAGCCTGCATCGCAGCAGCTCTCTTGCCACCGTAAGTGCCGCCCGCATGTTCGCTTGCTCCCGCCGTGAGTGCGGCGCCGTTACCGCGGTGTGGCTCGCCGCTCTCGCCGCCGCTCGTACTTGCCGTGGGGTGAGCATGGATGACGCCTGACCGCGCTGCCCGCGCCCAGCGGAGCTTGGTGGCGCCCGCGCTGCTTGAGGTGCGGGGTCGAGATCTCCATGGGCAGGCGGCGTCGTCCGGGCCGGCCAGGCTACCTAGCGGTCGGAGCCGGTCCTTGGGTCGCCTGACATCACAGCTGATGAACGTCGAGGAGCTGGTTGGCGGAGAAGAAGCTCCAGCGCACCCCTACCTGGCGCGCCAAATGTCGGATGTGGGGTTCCGGCAAACCCTTAAGGTTCGAACACTGGGGTGCACGCGAAGTCTTTCCCTCCTGCCGATCTATGCTCTAGCTCACTAAGATCTTGCGGACGAACTCGACGAACTCCAACACAGAAAGAGACACGGGGTTTATACTGGTTCGGACCACCGTTGTGGTGTAATACCCTACTCCAGCGTGATGGTGGTGGATTGCCTCTTGGGCTGATGATGAACAGTACAAGGGAAGAACAGCCTCCTGACGTTGAGGTGTTCTTATGGCTAGGCTCTCGATCTGTTGGATCAAGCTCGGATCCCATCCCCCACTCTATGGTGGCTATCTCTACTTATATAGGCCATGGTCCTCTTCCCAAATGTTGAGCGGGAAGGGAGCCAACAACGGCGGGCAAATTTGAAGGGGGGCAGCTAGTACAAGATATCCGCACAAAAGCGGTCTTCGCCTGCGAAAATCCCTGGGGTGACGCCGTCTTGGGCTCCACGATGACCTCCGCCTTGCCGTCCTCCTGGCCTTGGTTTTGTTGCACCAATAAGGCAACCTTTGCCTAATGCCTCGGTACTCTTCGTCTGCGCTTGCCTCCTTGGCACCAAAGAGGAAATGGGGACGCTGTGCGCGCTGGCGCCCGCCTGGCACCCGCCTGGCACGGTTCGTCATGGCTCACGTCACGAGTGCCTCATGAGGATTGCCCCGCCTTGATATCTCCACTCCTCGTGAGCCCGCCTGGCTAGGCTACTCCAGAGGAAGTCTTGCATCGCCCGCCTCACGAGGCTTGGACCCTCGCGAGGGTCTTGGATGCCTTGTTGATGAAGTTGGGTCGTACAGCCGCTGCCCTTGACCATCTTTGTGGGCATGAGCGAGCAAGTCAGGGATCTCCGTTCCCAGAACGCCAACACTTTGTGTTGGTTTGAATAGATGAATCTGAGATTGGGTGATGCATATCGTATAATCATACCCACGGATACTTGAGGTGACATTGGAGTATCTAGGTGACATTAGGGTTTTGGTTGATTTGTATCTTAAGGTGTTATTCTAGTACGAACTCTATGATAGATTGAATGGAAAGAATAGCTTCGTGTTATTTTACTACGGACTCTTGAATAGATCGATCCGAAAGAATAACTTTGAGGTGGTTTCCTACCCTACAATAATCTCTTCGTTTGTTCTCCGCTATTAGTGACTTTGGAGTGACTCTTTGTTGCATGTTGAGGGATAGTTATATGATCCAATTATGTTATTATTGTTGAGAGAACTTGCACTAGTGAAAGTATGAACCCTATGCCTTGTTTCCTAGCATTGCAATACCATTTATGCTCACTTTTATCATTAGTTACCTTGCTGTTTTTATATTTTCAGATTACAAATACCCATATCTATTATCCATATTGCACTTGTATCACCATCTCTTCGCCGAACTAGTGCACCTATACAATTTACCATTTTATTGGGTGTGTTGGGGACACAAGAGACTCTTTGTTATTTGGTTGCAGGGTTGTTTGAGAGAGACCATCTTCATCCTCCCACGGATTGATAAACCTTCGGTCATCCACTTGAGGGAAATTTGCTACTGTCCTACAAACCTCTGCACTTGGAGGCCCAACAACGTCTACAAGAAGAAGGTTGCGTAGTAGAAATCAACGCGCAAAATAATTATTCCTCCACCTAACAGCGGGGACCCACTGGACGGGCCACCGTATTTCGCAAAAAAAAATGTTTCCACCTGACTGTTGGGACCCACCAGCTACATCTTCGCACGCACGGAAGTGCGTCCGGGCAAACAAAACGATTCGCTCCCCTGACTGCTGGGACCCACCAGCTACATCTTTGCACGCAAGGAAGTGCCCGATAGTCGAGACCCACCTGGTCGAAGCGTACGTAGCATTGTCATTCTGGTCGCGAACGTGTACGTACATACTGGTCGATGTAGAGGTGCGCATGTGTCGTAGTAGAGGCGCACACATAGCATGTACATGTACGTACAGCGGCAAGTGTGCAAGAAAGAAAATACGACCACGTACGTACATACGGGCAGGGTCTCGAATTCCTACTTGCGCATACGTACGGCCAGGACTCATGTACATGGCTGGGTCGGAATGAAGAAACTGTGTCGTCGTGTTCATGGGGAGCCAACCGGCTGGGTCGGAACGGAAAGCGTCGTCGTGTTCATCGGGAGGGCTTGGACGGAACAGCCGATGGAAACGTGGCTGGCGTACCACGAGCGAGAGAAACAGCCTTGTGTTCGACCTGCCACGTTCAAGCAGGATCCTGTTCATCGGGAGAAGTGCGGCGTGCCGCAAAAGCAGAGAGAAGCGGACCTCCTACGGTCGAAGCGGGGTCCTGTTGATCGATAGGGTGTGGCATACCGCAAAAGCGGAGAAGCGGACTTGTGTTGGCGCTACGGTCAAAAGCAGGGGTCTGTTCGCCGGGAGGGTGTGGCGTACCGCAAAGCAGGACTCCACGGGATCTGTTCATCTCCACCGTCGACCTCCTCCGGCCTCCACGGGCTACTATTCATCCACCGTCGACCTCCTCCGGCCTCCACTGCATTGTTCATCCACGGGCTCCTGTTCATCCAGCCTCCACCGCCGCTTACTCCACCAGCTCTTGTTCAACCAGCCCTCTCCACGGGCTCTGTTCAACCACCCCTCCACGGGCTACTATTCATCCAGCCCTCCACCGTCTCTGTTCATCCTGCCCTCCACGGGTAGTCCTGTTAAATCCCGCCCTCCACAGGTCCTGTTCATCCAGCCCCAACCGGCTCTATCGATCGAGTCCTGTTCATCGGAAGGCAACACCACGGGGTCTGTTCGTCCACCCCCAGGAAGCTGTTCATCAACCCCCAGCAGCGCTCCTTTGTTCATCCAGAGGCAGCATCGATCGGCTTGATTAGCGGCGATGGCGAAGAATCGCTCGATCGAGTTCGATTAACAGCCATCGATCGATCGCTCGGGTTCGATGAACGCATAGCCTGCAGTGCAGTTGCTCGGGTTCAATTAGAGCCCAACGCCTCACTCGGGTTCCGTTAGAGCCCAACGCCTCGCACCCACGCGCGTGCGTGTACGAGAGAAACGCGCATCGCTCGGCCCTGACAACCCACTGTAATCGGGAACACCCCGATATTTTCCTCGCCCTCGCTTCCCATGATTTTTTTCGTCATGGACGGCCCAAAAAATGTCATGCAGCTGCGTCTCCGGCCCGCCCAGGACGAAAAGCCCATTTTTTGTCATGATTTTCTGTCATTTGGAGATGATACCGGGTTTTGTCATAATTATCGTCATAGAAGTGTCATAAGTATGACAGAAATTTTTTTCGTTCGGCCCAAAATGTCACGGATGTGTTTTTTTTTGTAGTGCGTACTTTATAGATTGCTCGAAAGCTTAATATCTACCAAGAATTTAAAACATGGGAAAAGAGCCTATTCTGGAGCATGGTAGTCTATTCACCCCGCCCCTCTATATATACTTATCAATCCTACATAAGCGCTTCCATATCTCATAGCATGCATATTTTTCCCAAGTTGCATAGTCGAGGTTCATCCGGGAAGGCGGCAACAATGTCCAGTAGTTGTGATTTCACTTATTAAACTTGTCTTTTATGCCGACGTAGTACTGATCCACCATTGGTGACGCAATTTCCACTGGTGAATCCTTATCGTTATATGCATGTGACACCCTCCATTCTGGATGGAAGTCCATGAAGTTTTGAACCATGATGTCCCAGTGTTGGAGCATCTCGTTGCCCCCTTCAATGCATAATCCAATGATGGTATAGTTGTCATTGCATAAAAACCGACAAAGGGCCTTATTTACCCCTAACAACCTGCATACCTGGTACAAGAGCATGGTGAAAGTGTTTTAAATAAATTATGCAAATCCGTAGATAATATTGTTAGTCATTTGTGATAATATTTGCACAGGAATAATCTTTAGATGTTGTGTCATCTCCAAATGCTCAAAACTCTATGTTGACCATATATTTATATTCTTTTAAATTAAAGTTACTATGTAATAATCACAAAATGTGGGCCAAAATATCTATGCATGAAAATAGGGTAGTTCCATTAGCATACACTTCTGTATAGCAACTTGCATACCTAGTATCGGAGGCAATTTTGGCCGAAGCACAAATGAGGGCTGCCTTCTATTCCACATCGAGACGGTTTAATGTGAACTCAACGTCAATGTTGACGATCTTCTCCCAATCGTCTTTTAGCCATGCTTTGCATTTGGCTATCTAGTGGTTGGCATGCTTGTGGTCATTGGTGTACAAGGTTTTGATGGTGTACTTGCCATGGACCTTGACGTTGACTCTGTAATGGGACGATGCCCTAAGGCTAGTCATAGTGGGAGTAACTTAGCTAGTAACATAGCGCACTTCAAGAAATTTTTGCTTATGTGACAAGTTTTTAATGTGAGGTGGTAACATAATATGTTACTGTAACATAGCGCTTCCCAAGACAAGATGAGTCTACAAGCTAATAAATGAAGCCATCTATGACACTACTATCATGTTACTTTGCATTATGAAGGTAGTAACTTAGATTAGTGTCATGCATATGACACTAGTCTAAGTTACTCCCCATTATGACCAGCCTAAGACGGCAAATATTGAATGCCATCTCCTTGTCATCATTGGGGAGAGCGTGGGTGTGAGAGTGAATGTGAGGAAGAGAGACCAAGAGATACTGAGGTATCTGCAAGAAGAGATGCGTTTTAAATGTGCTGGTTATTCTATGGAGGAGATCCGGAAGCAGTCATGGCAACTGCTCAGACTACCCACAGTCGGAGTAACATAGGTGGTAACATCACACTTATCTAGGCAAAATAGATGATGTGGCATGTAATTAATGAAGAAAGAGAGTCATGTGGTAACATAGCTAGTTACTGTAACATCACACATATCAAGAAAAAATGAGTCCACAACGTAATAAATGAAGTGATGCATGACACAACACATATGTTACTACCCACTGTGAAGGTAGTAACATAGACTAGTAACATATGCATGTTACTAGTCTAAGTTACTACCCATTGTGACTAGTCTCATAGCATCAGTTCGGTGCTCATGAAGTAGTTCAATGAGGCAAAGGAAGTGTGTGAGGCCTAATGGTTATCTAGTATGCCCACGTTGTTAAGAGCCAGATGAATTTATGGCAGCTTTTTGACAGTTCGATGACAAAGTAATATAACCCACCACATGGGGTGGCACACGTGCACATTGGTCCAGGGGGAGCAGGGAAAGAAAAGCGTGTTACATTATGGGACGGAGGGGGTAATAGTGAAGGAAGTCTGAGAAAACACTAACCGACCCTCCCTAAATGGTAAGACATGTCAGCGAGTGAGATAGCGGCTGGACTACCAAGTAGCAGCAGTAGATGAGTCACTAACCCGTGGGTCCAGCAGTGCATGGGCCCAGGAATAGCTGCAGTGAGCACCGCTCCCCTCGTGTGACAACCAATTTCCGTCTGGCACAATAGCATGTGGGTCGTGTCTATTGCCCATCTCCCGATGTTGGAACTCAGCTTGTGGAGAGCCCGTCCAATTCCTGGGGAGATGCGTTCAATCTCCAGTAAAGTTAAGTCCCATCACTTGTGGAATTGAAATCAAGCAGGCATCACAGTAGGCGCTTGGGGTACCAGACCGCCATCATCACACCTCACTTTGGGTGATGATCTATCCCAATGCGCAAGGGGTGCTTAGTCTTCTATGCAAAATTGATGATGTGACCTCTACCATCTCGTTTTTGCTTCTGGAATGGACAATAGTAGAGGAAGTGTAACTAGTTTAACTTCTTGGGGACTCGAAGGGTGGAAAATTATTATTATTTGCAGTAAGTGAGCGTTCAGAAGTAAGGATGAACGAGTGATATAGTATTTTTTACCCAATAGGTGACACTAGTAGAAAAAGGCCCATTTGTCCCAACTCCAGAGGCCCATTTGTCCCGGTTCTGGAACCGGGACTAAAGGGTCGGGACTAAAGCCTAATACCTTTAGTTCCGGTTCGCTTACGAACCGGGACAGATGTGGCTCCACGTGGCCGCTGCGGCGAGCCCATGCAGGAGGGCCTTTAGTCCCGGTTAGTAACACCAACCGGGACCAAAGAGCATCCACTCGTCAGCAGCTCAGGAGCTGGGGGTTTTTTTCTTGAAAGGGAGGGTGGGTTTGGGGGTTTCATATATTGTGTTAGCTAGCTAATAGCTAGAGAGAAGTGACCTCTCTTATCTCCATGCTTGCTCGACGCTACGTACTATACGTATAGAGAGGACTCAACACGCTAGCTAGTAAGAAAATGAAGGAAACCATTAAGTACAGAAGATCGTCATGAACATATACAGAGAGAAGTGATCGACCTCTCCTTCTCCGAGAGATTGGTCGAACAACAAGTTTTCGTATATGTATCCGACGCTACTAGCTACATATATACAATAGAAGATCTCTTACAATCCCTAATATCCGAAGTCAAGTTCCACATGGTATTCTCCTGCTTTATTGATGACGTGGTCAAGAAACAATCCCGCCAATTCCTCTTGAATTGCTTTTATGCGATCATGTGGTAGGAGTTCATCCCGCAACTGCCGGAGCTAAATTGAAGAAGAGGGTCAATACATGTGTATGAATGAAACTGATCAATACAAATGATGGTAATAAAATAAAATTGTGAATGTTTTTGCTTACGTACTTCATGCTGTTTTTCAGAGTAGCCCCGCTTATTCTTGGTCCTCTCGTTGTAGATGAACTCGCAAACGTAGTATCCACAGAAATCATTCCCGCTTTCCTACCCCAAGGACTTTACGAGAATAATAGGTCAATCAAACTGATAAGCAAGCATGCTAAATGGCATTGATGAAACTAGCTAGAATCAATGGGAGATGCGCGGAACTAGGTAGTAGTACTTACTTTCGGGTGTTTAAATTTCATCTCGGTCGGCAGTCCCGGAGAAATTGCAGTGAACTCTTTCCAAACCCTGCCAGACAAAGAAAATAATTACTTGATATCAGGAAATTAACAAAGTTGCCAATATGGTGCGATAATGATCGATTGAACTTACTTCTGGAGCATTTCAGTCATGTTCGAATACTCCCGGGGATCTTTTCGTCTCGAGTCTAAGACGGTTACTAGTCCCTGCTCAAGCTTAATCTGTGGTAGCTGCGCACGCATGCATAACTCATCCATTACATAACTATAACCTCGAGTAATAAGGGAAACCGAATATGCACAAGACAGTAACACTCACTTGAAGTTGTAAGGAAAGTATTTTATCTTTGCTTTGATTTTTGAGCAACGATTTGAGCAAGTTGTCCTTGGTTTCTGAGATATTCCTTTTAACCGTCCATTCATGTATGATATTTGGGTTAATGAACCCAATGTCATAGATTTGTGCTTTTCTGCATTTGAAGATCTTCAATCTGCATAATATAGTGAGGATAATTATATATACATGCAATGAAAGAGCTGAGCTATATATAGAGAGACTTAACTACAGAAAGTAGTACTTACAGACAGTAGCAAGCCACGAGTGATTTGTCGAGGGCCTTTAGATTCTAGAACTGGAAAAACTCATCAAATTCAACAGTTAAAAGTTCTTGTCCAATGAAGTCGTGGTCCTCTTTAATTCTCATCGACAAAGCATCCTTCCCAGACTCGGGTTTTCATACCATTCATGGAATCTTCGCATCATCATTGTTAGACCAAGAGTTCCATCTTTAACGAGAGGCTTCCCGTACTGGTATCTGAATTCATCCACCTCCATTGTATCAAAATGTGCATCGTCGGGCAGGTTATCACCAGGATTGGTACCGGGCAACATCTCCGGCAGATTTGCGATGACATCGCTAGACACCTTGAGCGGGGGGCACGATTGGTTCTCTTGTTCTCCGAGCTATGGAATTTTTTCCCACTTCTACGATCTGCTAACCTTTTGTCACTTGAAGTAGTTCCCGACCCACTAGTAGAATAACGACTTTTAATACCGGTTCGTAAGGACCTTTAGTACCGGTTTTGGAACCGGCACTAAAGGGTGGGGACTAAAGGTCGCCCCTTTAGTCCCGGTTCAACACGAACCAGGACCAGAGGCCAACCACGTGGCAGGAGGCGCGCCGTGGTCTGGAGGACCTTTAGTCCCGATTGGTTTTTTTTTTGACTTTTTCTGAAATAAAGCAAAAAACAGCCCGCCTACTGGGCCGACACGGCCTGCATACGACTAGAAACCCAACCTCTAGTTGGGCCAGGATGCAGGCCCGTACGACCCAGTAGGTGATACGTCTCCAACGTATCTATAATTTTTTATTGCTCCATGCTATATTATCTTCTGTTTTGGACATTATTGGGCTTTATTATTCAATTTTCTATTATTTTTGGGACTAACCTACTAACTAGAGGCCCAGTCCAGAATTGTTGTTTTGTGCCTATTTCAGAGTTTCGCAGAAAAAGAATATCAAACGGAGTCCAAACAAAATGAAACCTTCGGGAACGTGATTTTTGGAACGAACATGATCCAGGAGACTTGGACCCTAAGTCAAGGAAGCTTCGAGGAAGCCACGAGGTAGGGGACGCGCCTACCCCCCCCCTTGGGCGCGCCCTCCACCCTCGTGGGCCCCATGTTGCTCCACCGACGTACTTCTTCCTCCTATATATACCTATGTACCCCCAAACGATCAGATACGGAGCCAAAAACCTAATTCCACCGCCGCAACCTTCTGTACCCACAAGATCCCATCTTGGGGTCTGTTCAGGATCTCCGCCGGAAGGGGCATCGATCACGGAGGGCTTCTACATCAACACCATAGCTCCTCCGATGAAGTGTGAGTAGTTTACCTCAGACCTTCGGGTCCATAGTTATTAGCTAGATGGCTTCTTCTCTCTTTTTGGATCTCAATAAAATGTTCTCCCCCTCTCTCGTGGAGATCTATTCGATGTAATTTTATTTTGTGCTGTGTTTGTTGAGACCGATGAATTGTGGATTTATGATCAAGTTTATCTATGAACAATATTTGAATCTTCTGAATTCTTTTATGTATGATTGGTTATCTTTGCAAGTCTCTTCGTATTATCAGTTCGGTTTGGCCTACTAGATTGATCTTTCTTGCAATGGGGGAAGTGTTTAGCTTTGGGTTCAATCTTGCGGTGTCCTTTCCCAGTGACAGTAGGGGCAGCAAGGCACGTATTGTATTGTTGCCATCGAGGATAACAAGATGGGGTTTTTATCATATTGCATGAATTTATCCCTCTACATCATGTCATCTTGCTTAAGGCGTTACTCTGTTCTTATGAACTTAATACTCTAGATGCATGCTGGATAGCGGTCGATGTGTGGAGTAATAGTAGTAGATGCTGGTAGGAGTCGGTCTACTTTTCTCGGACGTGATGCCTATATACATGGTCATACCTAGATATTCTCATAACTATGCTCAATCCTGTCAATTGCTCAACAGTAATTTGTTCACCCACCGTAAAATACTTATGCTCTCGAGAGAACCCACTAGTGAAACCTATGGCCCCCGGGTCTATCTTCATCATATTAATCTTCCAATACTTAGTTATTTCTGTTGCTTTTTACTTTACCTTTTATTTTAGTTTGCGTCTTTATCAAAAAATACCAAAAATATTATCCTATCATATCTACCAGATCTCACTCTCGTAAGTGACCGTGTAGGGATTGACAACCCCTTATCGCGTTGGTTGCGAGGATTTATTTGTTTTGTGTAGGTGCGAGGGACTCGCGCGTAGCCTCCTACTGGATTGATACCTTGGTTCTCAAAAACTGAGGGAAATACTTACGCTACTTTCCTGCATCACCCTTTCCTCTTCAAGGGAAAACCAACACAGTGCTCAAAAGGTAGCAAGAAGGATTTCTGGCACCGTTGCCGGGGAGGTCTACGCAAAAGTCAACATACCAAGTACCCATCACAAACCCTTATGTCCCGCATTACATTATTCGCCATTTGCCTCTCGTTTTCCTCTCCCCCACTTCACCCTTGCCGTTTTATTCGTCCTCTCTTTTTTGTTCGCCTCTTTTTCGCTTGCTTTTTGTTTGCTCGTGTGTTGGATTGCTTGTTTGTCATGATGGCTCTGCCTAAATTTGGTGATCTTCACCTTAAAAGATTAGAAGAGATCGAAGGCAACGTCAGGAGTTTTTTGGTTTTACAATTTGAGCATAATAATTTCTTTAGAAACGAGCTTAAGGAAAAAAAAGCTTTATGAGTTATATGAATAAAGAGCTCGATGATATTTCTAAAGAGTTTGATGGTTTGAGATCCCAAATTGCTCACCTTGAAAAGTTGATAGCTAAAATATCGGACAAGCAGGCCACCTTAGTTAATAAGATGGCCGCTAAACCGGATTCTATGAAACTAAAGATGAAGATATAAAAGTTATTGATGTGTCCCCTATTAAATCTTTGTTTTGCAATATGAATCTTGATAATGATGGGACTGAATACGATCCACCTTTACCTAGAAGGCGTTCCAAAAATTCAGAGTTTTTAGATCTTGGTGCTAAAATTGATAGAAGTGGGATTGAAGAGAATGAAATGTTAGGATCTTAATAAACCCTCTATTTTGGATTTCAAGGAATTTAATTATGATAATTGCTCTTTGATAAATTGTATTTCCTTGTTGCAATCCGTGCTAAATTCTCCTCATGCTTATAGTCAAAATAAAGCCTTTACCAAACATATCGATGATGCTGTGATGCAATCTTATGAAGAAAAACTTGAGTTGGAAGTTTCTATCCCTAGAAAACTTTGTGATGAGTGGGAACCTACTATTAAAATTAAAATTAAAGATCATAAATGCTATGCTTTGTGTGATTTGGGTGCTAGTGTTTCCACGATTCCAAAAACTTTGTGTGATTTGCTAGGTTTCCGTGATTTTAATGATTGCTCTTTAAACTTGCACCTTGCGGATTCCACTATTAAAAAACCTATGGGAAGAATTAATGATGTTCTTATTGTTGCAAATAGGAACTATGTGCCCATAGATTTCATCATTCTTGACATAGATTGCAATCCTTCATGTCCTATTATTCTTGGTAGACCTTTCCTTAGAACGATTGGTGTAATTATTGATATGAAGGAAGGGAATATTAGATTCCAATTTCCATTAAAGAAAGGCATGGAACACTTCCCAAGGAAGAAAATAAAATTACCATATGAATCTATCATGAGAGCCACTTATGGATTGCCTACCAAATATGGCAAATACCTAGATCTATCCTTGCTTTTATGCCTAGCTAGGGGCGTTAAACGATAGCGCTTGTCGGGAGGCAACTGATACGTCTCCAACGTATCTATAATTTTTTATTGCTCCATGCTATATTATCTACTGTTTTGGACAATATTGGGCTTTATTTTCCACTTTTATATTATTTTTGGGACTAACCTATTAACCGGAGGCCCAGCCTTAATTGTTGTTTTTGCCTATTTGAGTTTCAAGAAACGGAATATCAAACAGAGTCCAAACGGAATGAAAACATCGGGAACGTGATTTTCTCACCGAACGTGATCCAGGAGACTTCGACCCTAAGTCAAGGAAGCTTCGAGGAGGGCACGAGGTAGGGGGCGCGCCCACCCCCCCAGGGCGCGCCCTCCACCCTCGTGGGGCCCATGTTGCTCCATCGACGTACTTCTTCCTCCTATATATACCTACGTACCCCCAAACAATCAGATACGGAGCCAAAAACCTAATTCCATCGCCGCAACCTTCTGTACCCACGAGATCCCATCTTGGGGCCTGTTCCGGAGCTCCGCCGGAGGGGGCATCCACCATGGAGGGCTTCTACATCAACACCATAGCCTCTCTGATGAAGTGTGAGTAGTTTACCTCAGACCTTCGGGTCCATAGTTAGTATCTAGATGGCTTCTTCTCTCTTTTTGGATCTCAATACAATGTTCTCCCCCTCTCCTGTGGAGATCTATTCGATGTAATCTTCTTTTTGCGGTGTGTTTGTTGAGACCGATGAATTGTGGGTTTATGATCAAGATTATCTATGAACAATATTTGAATCTTCTCTGAATTCTTTTATGTATGATTGGTTATCTTTGCAAGTCTCTTCAAATTATCAGTTTGGTTTGGCCTACTAGATTGGTTTTTCTTGCAATGGGAGAAGTGCTTAGCTTTGGGTTCAATCTTGCAGTGTCCTTTCCAAGTGACAGTAGGGGCAGCAAGGCACGTATTGTATTTTTGCCATCGAGGATAACAAGATGGGGTTTCTATCATATTGCATGAATTTATCCATCTACATCATGTCATCTTGCTTAAGGCGTTACTCTGTTTTCTTGAACTTAATACTCTAGATGCATGCTGGATAGCAGTCGATGAGTGGAGTAATAGTAGTAGATGCAGGCAGGAGTCGGTCTACTTGTCTCGGACGTGATGCCTATATACATGATCATACCTAGATATTCTCATAACTATGCTCAATTCTGTCAATTGCTCAACAGTAATTCATTCACCCACCGTAAAATACTTATGCTCTTGAGAGAAGCCACTAGTGAAATCTATGGCCCCCGGGTCTATCTGTATCATATTAATCTTCCATCACTTTATTTATTGCCTTTGCTTTTACTTTTCTTTTATTTTACTTTGCATCTTTATCATAAAAATACCAAAAATATTATCTATCATCTCTATCAGATCTCACTCTCGTAAGTGACCGTGAAGGGATTGACAACCCCTAATCGTGTTGGTTGCAAGGAGTTATTTGCTTTGTGTAGGGACGAGGGACTCGCGCGTAGCCTCCTACTGGATTGATACCTTGGTTCTCAAAAACTGAGGGAAATACTTACGCTACTTTGCTGCATCATCCTTTCCTCTTCAAGGAAATCCAACACAATGCTCAAGAGGTAGCAAGAAGAATTTCTGGCACCGTTGTCGGGGAGTCTACGCAAAAGTCAACATACCAAGTACCCATCACAATCCCTTATCTCCCGCATTACATTATTTTCCATATACCTCTCGTTTTCTTCTCCCCCACTTCACCCTTGCCGTTTTATTCGCCCTCCTTCCGTTTGATCTTGTGTTACCATGTGCCTTCTTCTTGCTTGCATCTTTGCTTGCTAAGAGTTTATGGATCCCCATCCACTTGCTAATCTCTTTAAGAGATCCAATTATGATGAACCTGTTGCTAGTGAGTTAAGTGCACTAGATTATCTTTATGAGGTTTTGCTTGAAATTCGTGAATCTGAAAATTGTGATGAGGTACTTTATGAAGAGATTCATGATAGATCTTTGAATAAAAAGCATGATTGTAATGATTTTACTATAAATTCTCTTGATGTCAATTGTGCTAAAAGTATGCAAAACCCTAAGCTTGGGGATGCTAGTTTTGCTATGTCTACTACTTGTTGCAATGATCATGATTGGGGTGATTCTTCTTATGATCTTGAAAATTTATTTAAGCCCCATAATGAATATGAGATTAATAATAGTGTTTGCAATCATATTGAAAGTTGGTTTGAAAGAGTGCCACCTTTAGATCCCACATATTCGGAGCACGTTCAATCTTATGAATTTTTTGAGAAAAGTGGGTCTGGAGAGGTCATGACTTTAGTTTATGATAATCCCACTATTTCGGAAGAGTGTCAACTTTGCATGCATGTGGATCATGTAGAGAAACTTTTATGTGATAGCTATATTGTTGAATTTTCTTCTGATCCTACATGTAATTATTATGAGAGAGGAAAATATGGTTGTAGGAATTTTTATGTTACTAAATTACCTCTCATCATGTTGAGATTGTTATCGTCTCTTTCTTCTTCCTTGCATATGTTAAATTTTGCTTGCTATGATAATTTGTTTGCTTATAAAAAGCCTATGCGTAGGAAGTATGTTAGACTTAGATGTGTTTGTCATGTGTTTTATGATGCTCTCTTTGTGCTTCAATTCTTGTCTTTCATGTGAGCATCATCAAAATCTCAATGCCTAGCTAGGGGCGTTAAACGATAGCGCTTGTTGGGAGGAACCTCAATTTTATTTTTAGTTTTTTTTGCTTTTAGCTTCTGTTTATGAATAAATCTTAGATCTAGCCTCTGGTTAGATGTGTTTTTATGTTTTAATTAGTGTTTGTGCCAAGTTAAACCTATAGGATCTTCTTGGATGATAGTTATTTGATCTTGCTGTAATTTCCAGAAACTTTCTGTTCACGAAAACAATTGCTAAAAATCACCAGAACGGGATAAAATACTAATTCCAATTCCTGCTGATCAATAAACAAATTGCCTAGGTCTTCCTATTTTTTCTGAATTTTGTGAGTTCCATAAGTTTGCGTTAGTTACAGATTACTACAGATTGTTCTGTATTTGACAGATTCTGTTTTTCGTATGTTGTTTGCTTATTTTGGTGAATCTATGGCTAGTAAAATAGTTTATAAACCATATAGAAGTTGGAATACAGTAGGTTTAATACCAATATAAATAAAGAATGAGTTCATTACAGTACCTTGAAGTGGTCTTTTGTTTTCTTTCGCTAACGGAGCTCATGAGATTTCTGTTGAGTTTTGTGTTGTGAAGTTTTCAAGTTTTGAGTGAAAGATTTTGATGGATTATGGAACAAGGAGTGGCAAGAGCCAAAGCTTGGGGATGCCCATGGCACCCCCAAGACAATCTAAGGACACCAAAGAGTCAAATCTTGGGGATGCCCCGGAAGGCATCCCCTCTTTCGTCTACTTCCATCGGTAATTTTACTTGGAGCTATATTTTTATTCACCACATGATATGTGTTCTGCTTGGAGCGTCTTGTATGATTTGAGTCTTTTCTTTTTAGTTTACCACAATCATCCTTGCCGTACACACCTTTTGAGAGAGCCATACATGATTTGGAATTTGTTAGAATACTCTTTGTGCTTCACTTATATCTTTTGAGCTATATAGTTTTTCTCTAGTACTTCACCTATATCTTTTAGAGCACGGTGGTGGATTTGTTTCAAAGAAACTATTGATCTCTCATGCTTAACTTAGATTATTTTGAGAGTCTTAGATAGCATGGTAATTTTCTTAAATAATCCTAATATGCTAGGTATACAAAAATAGTGAAAACTTTCTTATGAGTGTGTTGAATACTAACAAAAGTTTGATGCTTGATAATTGTTTTGAGACATGAAGATGGTGATATTAGAGTCATGCTAGTTGAGTAGTTGTGAATTTGAGAAATACTTGTGTTAAAGTTTGTGATTCCCGTAGCATGCACATATGGTGAACCGTTATGTGATGAAGTCGGAGCATTATTTATTTATTGGTTGTCTTCCTTATGAGTGGCGGTCGGGGACGAGCGATGGTATGTTCCTACCATTCTATCCCCTAGGAGCATGCGTGTAATACTTTGCTTTGATAACTTGTAGATTTTTGCAATAAGTATATGAGTTCTTCATGACTAATGTTGAGTCCATGGATTATACGCACTTTTCTTTCTCCCACCATTGCTAGCCTCTCTAATACAACACACTTTTCACCTGTATCATACACCCACCATATACCTTCCTCAAAACAGCCACCATACCTACCTATCATGGCATTTCCATAGCCATTCCAAGATATATTGCCATGCAACTTTCCACCGTTCCGTTTATTATGACACTCTCCATCATTGTCATATTGCTTTGCATGATCATGTAGTTGACATCGTATTTGTGGCAAAGCCACTGTTCATAATTCTTTCATATATGTCACTCTTGATTCATTGCATATCCCTGTAAACCGTCAGAGGCATTCATATAGAGTCATACTTTGTTCTAGTATCAAGTTGTAATTCATGAGTTGTAAGTAAATAAAAGTGTGATGATCATCATTATTAGAGCATTGTCCCAACTGAGGAAAAGGATGATGGAGGCTATGATTCCCCCACAAGTCGGGATGAGACTCCGGACAAAAAAAAAGAGGCCATAAAAAAAGAGAAAAGTCCCAAAAAAAATGAGAGAAAAAGAGAGAAGGGACAATGTTACTATCCTTTTACCACACTTGTGCTTCAAAGTAGCACCATGATCTTCATGATAAAGAGTCTCTCATTTTGTCACTTTCATGTACTAGTGGGAATTTTTCATTATAGAACTTGGCTTGTATATTCCAATGATGGGCTTCCTCAAAATGCCCTAGGTCTTCGTGAGCAAGCGAGTTGGATGCACACCCACTTAGTTTCTTTTGTTGAGCTTTCATATACGTATAGCTCTAGTGCATCTGTTGCATGGCAATCCCTACTCACTCACATTGATATCTATTGATGGGCATCTCCGTAGCCCGTTGATACGCCTAGTTGATGTGAGACTATCTTCTCCCTTTTTGTTTTCTCCACAACCACCATTCTATTCCACATATAGTGCTATATCCATGGCTCACGCTCATGTATTGCGTGAAGATTGAAAAGGTTTTGAGAATGTCAAAAGTATGAAACAATTGCTTGGCTTGTCATCGGGGTTGTGCATGATTTAAATACTATGTGTGGTGAAGAAAGAGCATAGCCAGACTATATGATTTTGTAGGGATAACTTTCTTTGGCCATGTTATTTTGAGACGACATGATTGCTTTGTTAGTATGATTGAAGTATTATTATTTTTATGTCAATATGAACTTTTGTCTTGAATCTTTCGGATCTGAATATTCATACCACAATTAAGAAGAATTACATTGAAATTATGCCAAGTAGCACTCCGCATCAAAAATTCTTTTTTATCATTTACCTACTCAAGGACGAGCAGGAATTAAGCTTGGGGATGCCTGATACGTCTCCAACGTATCTATAACTTTTTATTGCTCCATGCTATATTATCTACTGTTTTGGACAATATTGGGCTTTATTTTACACTTTTATATTATTTTTGGGACTAACCTATTAACCGGAGGCCCAGCCCAGAATTGTTTTTTTTTTTGCCTATTTCAGAGTTTTGAAGAAACGGAATATCAAACGCAGTCCAAACGGAATGAAACCTTCAGGAACGTGATTTTCTCACCGAATGTGATCCAGGAGACTTGGACCCTAACTCAAGGAAGCTTCGAGGAGGGCACGAGGTAGGGGGCGCGCCCACCCCCCCAGGGCGCGCCCTCCACCCTCGTGGGCCCCATGTTGCTCCACCGACATACTTCTTCCTCCTATATATACCTACGTACCCCCAAACGATCAGATACGGAGCCAAAAACCTAATTCCACCGCCGCAACCTTCTGTACCCACGAGATCCCATCTTGGAGCCTGTTCCGGAGTTCCGCCGGAGGGGGCATCCACCACGGAGGGCTTCTACATCAACACCATAGCCTCTTTGATGAAGTGTGAGTAGTTTACCTCAGACCTTCGGGTCCATAGTTAGTAGCTAGATGGCTTCTTCTCTCTTTTTGGATCTCAATACAATGTTCTGCCCCTCTCTTGTGGAGATCTATTCAATGTAATCTTCTTTTTGCGGTGTGTTTGTTGAGACCGATGAATTGTGGGTTTATGATCATGATTATCTATGAACAATATTTGAATCTTCTCTGAATCCTTTTATGTATGATTGGTTATCATGATTATCAGTTTGGTTTGGCCTACTAGATTAGTTTTTCTTGCAATGGGAGAAGTGCTTAGCTTTGGGTTCAATCTTGCGGTGTCCTTTCCCAGTGACAGTAGGGGCTGCAAGGCTCGTACTGTATTGTTGCCATCGATGATAACAAGATGGGGTTTCTATCATATTGCATGAATTTATCCCTCTACATCATGTCATCTTGCTTAAGGCATTACTCTGTTTTCTTGAACTTAATACTCTAGATGCATGCTGGATAGCGGTCGATGAGTGGAGTAATAGTAGCAGATGCAGGCAGGAGTCGGTCTAGTTGTCTCGGACATGATGCCTATATACCTGATCATACCTAGATATTCTCATAACTATGCTCAGTTATGTCAGTTGCTCAACAGTAATTCGTTCACCCACCGTAAAATACTTATGCTCTTGAGAGAAGCCACTAGTGAAATCTATGGCCCCCGGGTCTATCTATATCATATTAATCTTCCATCACTTTATTTATTGCCTTTGCTTTTACTTTTCTTTTATTTTACTTTGCATCTTTATCATAAAAATACCAAAAATATTATTTATCATCTCTATCAGATCTCACTCTAGTAAGTGACCGTGAAGGGATTGACAACCCCTAATCGCGTTGGTTGCGAGGAGTTATTTGCTTTGTGTAGGTACGAGGGACTTGCGCTAGCCTCCTACTGGATTGATATCTTGGTTCTCAAAAACTGAGGGAAATACTTACGCTACTTTGCTGCATCATCCTTTCCTCTTCAAGGAAATCCAACGCAGTGCTCAAGAGGTAGCAGCAACCCAGTTTTATTTTTAGTTTTTTACTTTTTGCTTCTGTTTAGGAATAAATATTTGTTCTAGCCTCTGGTTAGATGTGTTTTTATGTTTTAATTAGTGTTTGTGCCAAGTTAAACCTATAGGATCTTCTTGGATGATAGTTATTTGATCTTGCAGAAATTTCCAGAAACTTTCTGTTCATGAAAATAATTGTTAAAAATCAAGAGAACGTGATAAAATATTTATTCCAATTGCTGCTGATCAATAAACAAATTTCCTAGGTCTTACTATTTTGGCTGATTTTTTGGAGTTCCAGAAGTTTGCGTTAGTTACAGATTTTCTGTTTTCGGCAGATTCTGTTTTTCGTGTGTTGTTTGCTTATTTTGATGAATTTATGGCTAGTAAAAGAGTTTATAAACCATAGAGAAGTTTTAATACAGTAGGTTTATCACCAATATAAATAAAGAATGAGGTCATTATAGTACCTTGAAGTGGTCTTTTGTTTTCTTTCGCTAACGGAGCTCACGAGATTTTCTGCTGAGTTTTGTGTTGTGAAGTTTTCAAGTTTTGGGTGAAAGATTTGATGGATTATGGAACAAGGAGTGGCAAGAGCCTAAGCTTGGGGATGCCCATGGCACCCCAAGATAATCTAAGGACACCAAAAAGCCAAAGCTTGGGGATGCCCCGAAAGGCATCCCCTCTTTCGTCTACTTCCATTGGTAACTTTACTTGGAACTATATTTTTATTCACCACATGATATGTGTTTTGCTTGGAGCGTCCTGTATGATTTGAGTCTTTGCTTTCTAGTTTACCACAATCATCCTTGCTATACACACCTTTTGAGAGAGACACACATGATTCGGAAATTATTAGAATACTCTTTGTGCTTCACTTATATCTTTTGAGTTATATAGTTTTGCTCTAGTACTTCACTTATATCTTTTAGAGCACGGTGGTGGATTTGTTTTATAGAAACTTTTGATCTCTCATGCTTAACTTAGATTATTTTGAGAGACTTAAATAGCATGGTAATTTTCTTAAATAATCCTAATATGCTAGGTATTCAAGATTAGTAAAAAAAACTTTCTTATTAGTGAGTTGAATACTAAGAGAAGTTTGATGCTTGATGATTGTTTTGAGATATGGAGGTAGTGATATTAAAGTTGTGCTAGTTGAGTAGTTGTGAATTTGAGAGATACTTGTGTTGAAGTTTGCATGTCCCGTAGCATGCACGTATGGTAAACGTTATGTAACAAATTTGAAACATGAGGTGTTCTTTGATTGTCCTCCTTATGAGTGGCAGTCGGGGACGAGCGATGGTCTTTTCCTACCAATCTATCCCCCTAGGAGCATGCGCGTAGTGCTTGGTTTTTGATGACTTGTAGATTTTTGCAATAAGTATGTGAGTTCTTTATGACTAATGTTGAGTCCATGGATTATCGCACTCTCACCTTTCCATCATTGCTAGCCTCTTGATGCGGTGCATTGCCCTTTCTCACATTGAGAGTTGGTGCAAACTTCACCGGTGCATCCAAACCCCGTGATATGATACGCTCTTTCACACATAAACCTCCTTATATCTTCCTCAAAACAGCCACCATACCTACCTATTATGGCATTTCCATAGCCATTCCGAGATATATTGCCATGCAACTTTCCACCATACCGTTTATCATGACACGTTCATCATTGTCATATTGCTTAGCATGATCATGTAGTTGGCATAGTAATTGTGGCAAAGCCACCGTTCATAATTCTTCCATACATGTCACTCTTGGTTCATTGCATATCCCGGTACACCGCCGGAGGCATTCATATAGTCATACGTTGTTCTAGTATCGAGTTGTAATCATTGAGTTGTAAATGAATAGAAGTGTGATGATCATCATTTTCTAGAGCATTGTCCCAAGTGAGGAATAAAAAAAGAGAAAGGCCATAAAAAAGAGAAGGCCCAAAAAAAGAGAAAAAAATGAGAGAAAAAGAGAGAAGGGACAATGTTACTATCCTTTACCACACTTGTGCTTCAGAGTAGCACCATAATCTTCATGATAGAGAGTCTCTTATTTTGTCACTTTTATATACTAGTGCGAATTTTTTATTATAGAACTTGGCTTGTATATTCCAACAATGGGCCTCCTCAAGTGCCCTAGGTCTTCATGAGCAAGCAAGTTGGATGCACACCCACTTAGTTTCTTTTGTTGATATTTAATACATTTATAGCTCTAGTGCATCCGTTGCATGGTAATCCCTACTCCTTGCATTAACATCAATCGATGGGTATCTCCATAGCTCATTGATTAGCCTCGTTGATGTGAGACTTTATCCTTTTTTGTCTTCTCCATATAACCCCCATTATCATATTCTATTCCACCCATAGTGCTATGTCCATGGCTTGCGCTCATGTATTGCGTGAAGGTTTATAAGTTTGAGATTACTAAAGTATGAAACAATTGCTTGGCTTGTCATCGGGGTTGTGCATGATGAGAGCATTCTTGTGTGAGGAAAATGGAGCATGACTAAACTATATGATTTTCTAGGGATGAACTTTCTTTGGCCATGTTATTTTGAGAGGACATAATTACTTAGTTAGTATGCTTGAAGTATTATCATTTTTATGTCAATATGAACTTTTATCTTGAATCTTTCGGATTTGAATATTCATACCACAAGTAAAAAGAATTACATTGAAATTATCCCTAGTAGCACTCCGCATCAAAAAATTTGTTTTTATCATTTACCTACTCGAGGACGACCAAGAATTAAGCTTGGGGATGCTTGATACTCTCCAACGTATCTATAGTTTTTGATTGCTCCATGTTATATCATCTTCTGTTTTGGACATTATTGGGCTCTATTATTCACTTTTATATTATTTTGGGGACTAACCTATTAACTGGAGGCCCAGCCCAGAATTGCTGATTTTTTGCCTATTTCAGAGTTTCGCAGAAAAAGAATATCAAACGGAGTCCAAACGGAATGAAACCTTCGGGAACGTGATTTTTAGAATGAACATGATCCGGGAGACTTGGACCCTAAGTCAAGGAAGCTTCGAGGAAGCCACAAGGTAGGGGGGCGCACCTACCCCCCTGGGCGCGCCCTCCACCCTTGTGGGCCCCATGTTGCTCCACCGATGTACTTCTTCCTCCTTTATATACCTACGTACCCCCAAACGCCAAAAACCTAATTCCACTGCCGCAACCTTCTGTTCCCACGAGATCCCATCACGGAGGGCTTCTACATCAACACCATAGCCCCTCCGATGAAGTGTGAGTAGTTTACCTCAGACCTTCGGGTCCATAGTTATTAGCTAGATGGCTTCTTCTCTCTTTTTGGATCTCAATACAATGTTCTCCCCCTCTCTCGTGGAGATATATTCGATGTAATCTTCTTTTGCGGTGTGTTTGTTGAGACCGATGAATTGTGGGTTTATGATCAAGTTTATCTATAAACAATATTTGAATCTTCTGAATTATTTTATGTATGATTGGTTATCTTTGCAAGTCTCTTCGAATTATCATTTTGGTTTGGCCTACTAGATTGATCTTTCTTGCAATGGGAGAAGTGCTTAGCTTTGGGTTCAATCTTGTGGTGTCCTTTCCCAGTGATAGTAGGGGCAGCAAGGCACGTATTGTATTGTTGCCATCGAGGATAACAAGATGGGTTTTTATCATATTGCATGAATTTATCCCTCTACATCATGTCATCTTGCTTAAGGCGTTACTCTGTTCTTATGAACTTAATACTCTAGATGCATGCTGGATAGCGGTCGATGTGTGGAGTAATAGTAGTAGATGCAGGCAGGAGTCGGTCTACTTGTCTCAGACGTGATGCCTATATACATGGTCATACCTAGATATTCTCATAACTATGCTCAATTCTGTCAATTGCTCAACAGTAATTTGTTCACCCACCGTAAAATACTTATGCTCTCGAGAGAAGCCACTAGTGAAACCTATGGCCCCCGGGTCTATCTTCATCATATTAATCTTCCAATAGTTAGTTATTTCCATTGCTTTTTACTTTACCTTTTATTTTACTTTGCATCTTTATCACAAAAATACCAAAAATATTATCCTACCATATCTATCAGATCTCACTCTCGTAAGTGATTGTGTAGGGATTGACAATCCCTTATCGCGTTGGTTGCGAGGATTTATTTGTTTTGTGTAGGTGCGAGGGACTCGCGCGTAGCCTCCTACTGGATTGATACCTTTGTTCTTAAAAACTGAGGGAAATACTTACGCTACTTTGTTGCATCACCCTTTCCTCTTCAAGGGAAAACCAACGCAGTGCTCAAGAGGTAGAAGTAGGCACCACAGGGCAGAAGACTTGCAATAGGCCCACAAAGGCCTGCTTAGAGAGGAGCTCGACATGGTAGCCGCGGCGGGGCTTATAAACCGGTGCAAGCTCCTCTCAACTTGCGAGGTGGGACTAAACATTGTGCACTGCGGGTGGCAGCGCACCACCTTTAGTACCGGTTGGTGGCTCCAACCGGTACTAAAGGGGGGTCTTTAGTACCGGTTGGAGCCACCAACCCGTACTAAAGGCCCCCACCTTTAGTACCGATTGGTTGCTCCAACCGGTACTAAAGGGGGGTCTTTAGTACCGGTTGGAGCCACCAACCCGTAGTAAAGGCAACCACCTCTTTAGTACCGGTTCGTGGCACGAACCGGTACTAAAGGTTCGCCATGAACTGGTACTAATGAGTGCCGCCCGCCTAGCCATTGGAACCGGCACTAATGGTCACATTAGTGCCGGTTCAATTACAAACAGGGACTAATGAGCTTCACATTAGGCCCTTTTTCTACTAGTGACCGGCGTGCTTCTTGCAATGTCTTTTTAAGACAGCGGACATGGTTGTCATCCGGCGAACCCGATGGTGGTCACTTGAGGGCATTGATAGTGTGTTGAACTTTCACGGAATCTATCTTCTCCTTCGGAGGTGGATGTTTCATCACTCTTCGCGTTTCAAAGAAGTCCTTCACATAGGCTTCACAGATCTCCGTGTTTTCCTCCACGTTCCTTTCGTATGGTAACTTCTCTAAAGGCTTGAGAGATGGACCGAATCTGTATTGCCTCCCGCCTCTGGCTGTACTGCTAGGCGCCGGAGCAGCCGGAGCAGCGGCAACTGTCTTCCTTTGTTGCTTACGAGGCGGAGAAGGAGGTGCAGTGCTACGATGCGCCGGAGCGGCGGCGGCTGTCTTCCACCGTTGCTGATGAGACGGAGGAGGAGGCAGGCTGCTCGGACGCGCCGGAGCAGGCGGAGAAGGAGGCGGAGTGCCGCCACGCGCCGGAGCAGTCGGAGAAGGAGGCGGAGTGCCCGGATCACTCGCCGGAGGAGGAGGAGGAGGCGGAGTGCCCTAACTCGCCGGAGGAGGAGGAGGAGGCAGAGGCGTCCAGTTCGTAAGCTTGATGTGCTCCTTCCGCCATAGACATGGAGTCTTCAGAGCAAGACCCAGCTGAGTCTCCCCTTTACCGGTAGGGTGGTCAAGCTCGAGCTCCTCAAATACCTCCGTTATTTCATCCACCATCACAACAGCATAGCCTTGTGGAATCGGAAGGCAGTTAAAAGTTGCGTCTGGTTCAGGAGGTGCAACAGAGCCGACAGCCGCCTTGAGTTTGAGGTTCTGCCATTGGGTCATAAGGTGGCAATGTTGAGCCTCCATGATAGCATCCACGGGGTAGCTAGGAGCCGTGAAGTCAGGCTGCTGAAGGAGCTCGGTGGAAGCCACGCTGCTTCTCCGCTGAGATGGTGGGGTAGCTTCTGGGGTAGCTCCGGCAGGTCACTGGTTGTGAACTACTTGTTCCTCTAGCTTTCATACCCTTGCATTCAGCTTCTGCAGTTTGCTCTGCTCCACTTTCCTCCTCCTCTGCGCCGGGAAACCCAACCTTCATGCAACGGAGCCTGCCGTGCCTCGTGTTCGTCCTGGGTGCTCAGGATTCCCGAGGGCCTCTGTGAGCTCGTCGTTCTCTTTGTCGGGAATGAACGTCCCTTGCTGCGCTGCGACAATATACTTTTGAAGCTTCTTGACCGGTATTTCAAGTTGCTCGTCCGTCCAAACGCACTTCCCTGTTTCAGGGTCCAAGGTTCCCCCAACCCCGAAGAACAAAGTCCTTGAACGATCTGGCCAGTTCAATGTCTTTGGTTCGACCCCTTTATCAAGCAGGCCATTCTCAGCCTTGTCCCACAACGGCCGAGCTTTGAGGTAGCCACCTGACCCCGTGCGATGGTGATGCTCCTTCTTTGCAGCATTTATCTTGTTTGTCGCTGACATCTTCTTACTCTTCTCCGATGTCTTGTGGGCCACAAATGCGGGCCAGTGATCTCTTATCTTCTCAAATCAGTCGGTGAATTCTGGAGTCTTCCCTTTGTCGACAAACATTGATTTCAACTCATTCTTCCACCTCCTGAATAGATCTGCCATCTTCTTAAGAGCATGATCCTTCACCAATGGCTCTATAACTGGCTTATCCGGATCCTCCTCTGGCGGTAGGGTGAAATTTGCCTTCAGCGCAGTCCAAAGATCATCTTTCTGTCTATCCTTGACATAAGTAACTTCAAGGTCTTTGTTCTTAGGCTTATTCCATTGGTGGATGCTGATCGGGATCATGTCCCTAACAAGAACCCCGCACTAAGAAGAAAATGCTTCCTTGGTACGGCTGGGTTCAATCGGTTGGCCATCGCCCGTGATTGCTGTGATCGTGAACCTTTCATCCTAGCGCAACCTTTTCTTTGGGCCTAATCTCGTTACCGAAGTTTGGCTCGAACCGAAGGGCTAGAAAAGAAGAAACAAGAGATTTAATATGTGTACATACCAAAACAATTAATGCATCAATTAGCTAGTCAGCATAGGCTTATTTTATATATATATATATATATATATATATATATATATATATATATATATATATATATATATATATATATATATATATATATATATATATATATATATATATATATATATATATATATATATATATATGAACTTTGCAACAGCTCCTTCCTCCGTTTGGTCACGGAGCCGTCATCACGGTCTCCTTCTTCGGACGGCATTCGGTCACCGGAGCCATCGTGATCATGTCCTTCCACCTCCATTGTTCGATCACCGGAGCTGCTTCACCCTCTCCTTCCAGACCATTAGTGTCATTGAGATACGACAAGACATCACCTCCGCCGAGGATTATGTCCCCCAACAACTGTTCTGCTTCGAAGTCTCGGTGCTCCATAGTTTCTGCAAATATTACAACATGGCAACTAATATACAAACATGACAGATGGATATATTAGTGGCAAACGTAGACCTAGCTAGCTAGCTCGACGCTTCTACGATTTGGGGTGGCCTCGACAATGCTTCTACGGTTTGGGTGGCCTCGGCAACGCTTCTAGGGTTTGGGGTGGCCTCGACAATGCTTCTAGGGTTTGGGCCGGACCACCTCTCTCATGAATGTCCGACGTCCGTACTGACAAGGGATTAAACAAAATGGCGTCGTTCTGGATGTGTAGAAAATGGTCCCTATTTTTCCTGATCTCATCTACCCTTCTATATGTCACGTTGTCTAGTGTCAAATGATTCAAGAAAACCATGGCTTCATCATTAGCCGGAAGTAGCAGGCGCATGATGGTATGAAGCTCCAAAATTATTTTGGAACGGAGTCCTGATAGGATAATTCGCTTTTTAGTATGAAGTTCAGCAAGAGCCTTTCGAATATCGCTATTTGGATGGCCTTTGCTGAACTTCGTACCAATAAAGAATTATCCTATCAGGACTCCGTTCCAAAATAATTTTGGAGAGTTTCATACCATCATGCGCCTGTTACTTCCGACCAATTATGGAACCATGGATTTCTTCAATACTTTGACACAACAGAACATGCAAATATAGAATGGTAGATGAGATCAGGAAAAATATGGATCAACTTAATTATGCACATCCATAATGGGGGAATTCTTGATAAATCTCTTATAAATCACGAGAGAGTTTGTTGGGTAGGGGTGGGAGGGGGTAGGAGACCGACATCGTTTTTTTCTAGGGTTTGGGTGTCCTCGAGAGTTGGTCGAGCGAGAGGGGGTTGATCGACGTCCCCCTTTCAACCCCTCGGCGATCCTCGACCTCGACCCCTCGACGATAGAATTTTTTTACCTTAGTAACTTAGAAAAAAAGTATCGGGGAGGGGTATATCGACCCCCCCCCCTTCTCCTATCAAAGTGGAAGAAGAAGCAGAAAAAAGAGGAGAAGAAAAAGGAATAGAGGAGAAGAAGAAAAAGAAGAAGAAAAAAGAGGAGAATAAAAAAATAGAATATATTCTATTTTTTCTTCTTCTCCTCTATTCCGTCGTCTTCTCCTCTATTCCTTCTTCTTCTCCTCTTTTTTTTCTTCTTTTTTCCTCTTCTTTTTTATTTCTCCTCTTCTTCCTCTCCTCTTCTTCTCCTTCTTCTTCTCCTTCTACCTCTTATTATTTTCCTTTTTCCTCTCCTTCTTTTTCTTCTAAATATGAACATATACATAAATGACTTTGATCATACACAATTTTCCTATACATACACAATTTTTTTTCTAAATATGCACATATATATGAACATATACATAAACTGATAAAAAATACATTTATGAAAAAATGCTATGAACATGTACACACATATATACACATACACACACATATACACACAAAAAAATACAATTATGAAAAAAAATGCTATGAAAAAAAATTGCAGGGCAGGGGGGGAGGGGGTGGCTGGTGGCGTAGAGGCAGTGGCGGCGGCACGGAGGTGTGGGCACAAGACTGAGAGGAGGAGGATGGGATCGGGGCGGCGCTCACAACAAGGACGCGTCGGCGACGAGGAGTGGGCTCGGGGCGGCGATGACAAGGATGGGCTCGGGGCAGGGCGCGGAGACGGCGTCGGTGCAGGGAGCGGTGGCGGCGTCGGTGCAGGGCGCGGCGACGGCAACAAGGAGGCAGGGCCGGCGACGAGGAGCAGGGCGTCGGGGCGCAGGGCGACGACGACGAGGAGTAGGGCATCGGCGTCGGGGCGCAGGAGGCGTCGGCGTCGGGGAGAATGAGAACTTGTTGAAAAATTCCTAAGTGTTTGCTTATATAGCAAAGCCATTGGTCCCGGTTCGTGGCACCAACCGGGACCAATTCCCACTTTTGTTCCCGGTTTGTGCCACCAAATGGGACCAAAGGAGACCAAAGGGGGGCATTGGTCCCAGTTTATTCCATGAACATGGACCAAAGGTAAGCATTGGTCCCGGTTCGTAGTACCAACCAGGACCAAAGGCCTGCGCCTGCCAAAGCAGCGCTGCGGTGGGATGTTTAGTCCCACCTCGCTAGCTGAGGAGCGGCCGCACCTGTTTATAAACGTGAAAGTGCAACTATCCCTAGGTGGTTTTGGTAATTCATAACAACATATAGCTCATTGAGCAAATGCTATTCCAAGACTATTGTTTCAGGAAAGCTCAATGAATGGCATGGCATGGATGATGAAAGTGGATCCCTCCAAATACTAAGGACAAAGGATTGGCTCAAGCTCAAAAGCTCAAGACTCTTCATTTTACATTTTAGTGATCCAAGATCACATTGAGTCTATAGGAAAAGCCAATACTATCAAGAAGGGATGAGGTGTTGCTTAATGAGCCTCTTGCTTCATGTGCTTAGTGATATGCTCCAAAACCCTCAACTACTTTCCCACATCCACAAATGACCTAAACCTAAAGCCAAAATCGGTCACATCGATTCTTTCTGTCCGGCGCCACCGATTCCAAAAGTCATAGCCACTGCCACAAACCCTAAGAAAATCGGTCTTACCGATAGGGATCTCGGTTTCACCGAGATGGGGTTGCAATCTCTCTGTTTCCCTTCGTAACGTTTCGGTCTAACCGAAGTGAGCGATCGGTCCCACCGAGATTCCAATGTAAACTCTCTGTTTCCTTTTTGTAACAATTCGGTCTCACCGAAAAGAGCAAATCGGTCCCACCGAGTTTACCTGACCAACTCTCTGGAAAGCTTATTACCAAATCGATCTCACCGAGTTTGTGTAATCGGTCTCACCGAGATTACGTTATGCCCTAACCCTAACCGAATCGGCCTCACCTAGATGCATGTCAGTCCCACCGAAAATCACTAACGGTCACTAGGTTTACTAAATCGGTCCGACCGAGTATAACGATTCGGTCCCACCGAGTTTGGTAAATTGTGTGTAACGGTTAGATTTTGTGTGGAGGCTATATATACCCCTCCACCTCCTCTTCATTCGTGGAGAGAGCCATCAGAACGAACCTACACTTCCAACTTACCATTTCTGAGATAGAACCACCTACTCATGTGTTGAGGCCAAGATATTCCATTCCTACCATATGAATCTTGATCTCTAGCCTTCCCCAAGTTGCTTTCCACTCAAACCCTCTTTCTACCAGATCCAAATCCTATGAGAGAGAGTTGAGTGTTGGGGAGACTATCATTTGAAGCACAAGAGCAAGGAGTTCATCATCAACGCACCATTTGTTACTTCTTGGAGAGTGGTGTCTCCTAGATTGGCTAGGTGTCACTTGGGAGCCTCCGACAAGATTGTGGAGTTGAACCAAGGAGTTTGTAAGGGCAAGGAGATCGCCTACTTCGTGAAGATCTACCGCTAGTGAGGCAAGTACTTCGTGGGCGACGGCCATGGTGGGATAGACAAGGTTGCTTCTTCGTGGACCCTTCGTGGGTGGAGCCCTCCGTGGACTCGCGCAGCCGTTACCTTTCGTGGGTTGAAGTCTCCATCAACGTGGATGTACGATAGCACCACCTATCGGAACCACGCCAAAAACATGCGTGCCTCCAATTGCGTTTGAATCCTCCAAACCCTTCCCTTTACTTTCTTGCAAGTTGCATGCTTTAATTTCCACTTCCTATACACTCTTTGCATGCTTGCTTGAATTGTGTGATGATTGCTTGACTTGTCCTAAAATAGCTAAAATCTGCCAAACTCTAAAATTGGGAAAAGGTTAAGTTTTTATTGGTCAAGTAGTCTAATCACCCCCCTCTAGACATACTTCAAGGTCCTACAAGTGGTATCAGAGCGTTGGTCTCCATTTGCTTTGATTTCCATAGCTTTTGGTGGTCATAGCCTTGGTTTCACAACCTAGGAGAGTATGGCGTCTAGCGAGGGAAATTATCACCGTAGAGGTCCTTAATTTGATGGTACTAATTTTGCTAGTTGGAAGCATAAGATGAAAATGCATATTCTTAGACATAACCCCGCCATTTGGGCAATTATTTGTATTGGCTTGCAAGGTGAATTCTTCGATGGGAGAGAACCGAACCGGGAAGCTAATGCGGAAGAATTGAAGATGCTGCAATACAACGCTCAAGCATGTGACATCATCTTCAACGGATTGTGCCCCGAAGAATTCAACAAAATCAGCCGTCTTGAGAATGCAAAGGAAATTTGGGATACTTTGATTGATATGCATGAAGGTACCGAATCCGTTAAGGAATCCAAGTTGGATGTGCTCCAAAGTCAGCTTGACAAGTTCAAAATGAAGGATGGTGAAGGTGTCGCTGAAATGTACTCTAGGCTTGCTCTTATCACAAATGACATTGCCGGCTTAGGGAGTGAAGAGATGACCAAAAAATTCATCATCAAGAAAATCCTAAGAGCATTGGATGGAAAGTATGATACCGTGTGCACATTGATCCAAATGATGCCAAACTACAAAGATATCAAGCCAACGGAAGTCATTGGAAGGATTGTTGCTCATGAGATGTCACTCAAGGATAAGGAGGAACTTCACAACAAGTCAAGTGGTGCTTACAAAGCCTCAAGTGAAGCCCCCACATCATCAAGTGAGAAACCAACCTTCAATGAAGAATTGAGCTTAATGGTGAAGAACTTCAACAAATTCTACAAAAGTAGAAGCAAAGAAAGAAGCTCCAAGTCAAGGTCTTACAATGACAAGAGATCTTATAGTCGAGGCGCAATTGCTACAATTGTGGGAGACCGGACACTACTCCAATGAGTGTACGACACCCTACAAAAGAAGAGAAGATTCTCCAAGAAGAAGGAGCAAAGAGAAGAATCACCACCAAGAGAGGAGGAGTAGAGATGATCGTTATGAACGAAGACCCTCACGGAGAAGTAAGGATTAGGAAAGAAAGGACAAGTCATCAAGGAGCTACACAAAACGAAGACATCAAGCTCATGTTGGTGAATGGGTTTCCGGCTCCGACTCGAAAATCACTCCGAGAGAAGCTATCACTCCGACTCGAATATACTCAAGATGAAGGTGTTGCGGTCTAGCACTTGTGTCAACCAACTCCTCGACATATTTAACTCACCAAATGAAGGCGTTGGAAGATGCTTCATGGCCAAAGGTCCAAAGGTAACACATCCAGTATGTTGATTTTAATAGTGATGAAGATGACTTGCTTGTGGATGATGATTTACTTGTTGACAACTCTAGTGATGAATACTATGATGAAACGTCAATTAATCATGCTAATCAAACGAATGACAATGATAAGGAGAAAATTGAGCTTCTAACTAAAGAACTAAACACTCTTAAGTTGGCTCATGAAACTATCTTCGAAGATCATCGAGAACTTTTAAGGGCTCATGAGAAGTTACGCTTTGAAAAGCTCAATCTTGAGCAAGAGCATGAGTTCTTAAAGGCAATCAATGATGATCTCCGCAAGAAAAGTTCTTCTTACATTGCCAAGCGTTTACTCTTATCTACTTACATGCCTCAAGTCAAGTCTAGTAGCAAGTACAAGAAAGATACTTCCTCTAGTAGTAACAATAATAATGTCAAATCCAATGTTGTTGCTTCTAGTAGTTCTCTTGATTCCACTAATGATTCTCTTAGCCAAGTTACACTTGAGCAAGAAAATAGTTTATTGAAGGGAATTATAGAGAAAGGTGTTTACAAGAGCCTTGCCGGGATTAAGCAATTCGAGGAAATTGTACGCAAGCAAGGAAGGCACCGGAAGAATCAAGGTGTTGGTTTTGAGCAAAAGTTCAACGCTAATGGAGTTGAGTGGGAAGAAGATCAATACCCCAAGACAAAGTTTGTTCCTCAACAAGAGAAGTATGATCCTACTTCCTTCAAGAGGACACAAGCTCAAGATGATCTTCCACCACAAGACCACAAGAACAAAGGCAAGGACAAGCTTCAACAAGAGATTGATGCATTTTAAGAAGCACCTAAAGCCTCGTTCAAGTGGGTCCCCAAGACTACGTCAAGTTCTACTTCATCAAGTACAACTACAACTCTAAGGATTCCCATCAAGATGATGTGGATCCCGAAGAAGAAGAACTAGAGAGTTCTTGAGGGTGACTCCGCCAACATTCTTCACTCATATCATTTTGGCAAGAACAAGTGCAATCAACTTTCACATCTTGCACTAGTTCAAGGAGTCACAAACCCTCATGTTGGTAAGGCAAGGGACAAGGTAACCTAATGTTTTCATGGACATCATCTTGTGTGTGCATCACTCTATGTCTATGGATATTCTTGTTTGTTCCTGTGGGACTAACCCATGTAGGCAAGTTGAAAGTGCAACTCACTCCAAAGGATTGCTCCAAATGATCTACATCAACATTGAGCATCTACATCTTCAACACCTACATGAAGTCATCATCGACAAAACCCAAGGTTAGTTCATCCCTCTAAGGGGATCTCACATCTAGGGGAGCTTAACTCTAAGAATTGAGTCAAAGCAACTCTAATGGTGTGAACACATTAATGCATTATGTAAAAGTGGTAACCCCACTTGAGCTTAAACGATGAGTATGACCTATGATCAAATGTTCTCATTTGACTCCTAAGTCAATATAATCATATATAGATGACCTAGTCATCGCAAATTGCTTGATAGATGCTAAAATTGGTTGTGCATGCTTTGCCACATATTTCAATTGCCATCTTATTGTGTGAGCATGTTGGTGCATATTTTACTCATTCAAGGACATCCACTTGTTGTTTTGTTTTTTTGGATTCTTTTCTTTTTGCCAAGTGGATGGACAAGAATGCCTAAGAACCTTGTTTAGCTATCTATGCTTTTTTCGTCTCAAACTCTATTCATGCTACATCACAAAATTTGATCAAGTCAGATTCGAACCACTCTGTGTGAGGAGCACTCGGAGTCCCCGATTCGTCATAGACTTAAACTTCCAAAACCTCTTAGTGATTCTCGGTCTGACCGATCCTTCCATTTTGGTCCTACCGAGATCATCAAGTTGATCTGAGTTTTCAATCTCGGTGCAACCGATTTGAACTTTTCGATCTCACCGATTTGCTGTAATCGAACACAATTATGCATCTCGGTGCCACCGAGTTGTTCCACTCGGTCACACCGGATGTGGTCGAGCTATATATAGCCACGGGCAAAATTTTGAAATTTCTCGAAACCCTTCGCCCGCGCAATAGCTCGCTCTGCCATCATGGTCTCCGGATCGTCTCCTCGTCGCCAGCAGCCTCCTGTCGCTGGTCTCCGCCGCCGTCAACGGATTTCGTCCCCATCGTTGCTGCCGTAGCAAGTCCACCGCCAAGTTAGGGTATGGACTTAATCTTTGTGCTATCCACGTCTGATTCCTGGCAGATTGTTTTCATATTGATTCTTGCCATGATTGAAACTCTTCTATCCAGCCAAAGGAGTTCATAGATTAGATGTGATTCAAATTTTTAGGGTTAGGTTTCCGCCGAAACCATCTCGGACCCACCGAGTTGAAAAACTCGGTCTCACCGATTTGGCTTATGCCATTGCACTAGTGACTCTCGGTCTGACCGAGAATTACTAATCGGTGCAACCGATTTGAGGATTCTGTGAAACCCTAGCAGTCTCGGTACCACCGAACTGAAACTCGGTCCAACCGATATCATCAGTTTAGGTTCCAAAACTGCTTCGGTATCACCGAGTTTGAAAATCGGTGGATCCGAAATGCTTTCTGTGGAAAACTAAGTCTGAACTTTTGAGTCATTCTTTTGCAAAAACCTCTGCATCTCATCTTTTCTATCTCATCTATAACTCTTCACAGGGTCAGCAGTCAGCTTTTGCAAGATGTCCGATCAAAGTGACAGACGTAACAGTCGAAGAGCAGATGGACTTGAGTGAGGGCACTAGTCCCTAAACTTCAGATGAAGGGAGCAGAAGTACTCCTAGCAATTTGCCTAAGGCTGCAACTAGGCAAAGGAGGAAAAGAACTTCAGATTCAGAGGATGAAGATTACAAAGCTGAGGAAGATGAGGCTACTTCCAAGAAAGAGGTGCTCAAGAAGGAATATGGCTCAAAGAAAGAATACAAATCCAGGCATGAAGACCAAAAGGCCTGCAGGAAGACAACCAATATCCAAGGCCAGAGCATCAACTCAACGCCTAAAAGGCCTGATCCCAAAGAGCCACTCTTTGAAGGAAAGAAGAGGAAGGAAAGGGTCAAGAAGACCATGGCCAAAATTGTTGGTCAACCTTCCATGATGGAAGAGGAAGAGCTTGCTGCACCAGCTCCAAAGGCAGCTAAGCTTATGGGAGATGCAATCATATCAGGGGGTGCAACATCCAAGCCCAAGGAAACACCCAAAGCTGCCTCCAAGGCCAAGCAAGTTCCAAAGAGGAATACTAGGAGTATTCCAGCTGCTGAGAAGAACAAGGCTCCAGTGCCCAATGTTGCTAAAGATTCAGAAGAAGAAGGACAGGTTCTAAGAAAGCTCAAGCCCAAGATACCAGACCACAATGATACCCATCCTGTGGCTGAGGACATGAGAATCAGGAAGGATTCAGGGCTGAGACTGTGGAGAATGGAAGATCCATATGCTTCAAGAAGAAGAACTGCTGTTGACTACAGGTTCCACACAAAGGAACAACAGGACTTCTATGAAACAATTCTGTTGGACAAGAAGCCCATAGTCTGTGACATGAGGTGGGTTGACTGGAAATTCATCAAGGAAAATGAACAGCACTATCCTGGAGTGCAAGACAGCTTTGTTGCTTGTGGAGTTGCAGATTTTGTTGGACAGAAGTTCACCAACTGGAATGATGAGCTTATCATGCAGTTCTACTCCACAGCACACTTTTACCCAGATGGAAGAATAGTTTGGATGTCTGAAGGTACAAGGTACCAGTCCACTATTGAAGAATGGGCAAGTCGATCAATGCCCCAAGGAGAATGAGGATGACCTAGACATTTATGCAAAGAATAAGTTGGGTCACAATTCAATGGCTCACATGTACAAGGAAATTCCAGACAAGGCATTAGAGACTCACAAGTTTGGATCAGTTCACTTTCTGATGTCAGGGTTGCCAACCATAAATTGGATTCGAGGCACACTTTGTTGCCCAAGTCCGGTGACCATAACATGATCAGAGGGCATGCCATCAACATGTTGCATGTGTTTGATGTGCCACGAAGTTCAAAGTCATGAGCCTGATCATTGAAACAATCAAGAGGACTGCAGCAGATCAGAAGAGGAGCTGTGGATATGCACCTCATATTCAAGAATTGATAAACTCAAAGATGGGCACAGGAAAATATCAGTTGGATAAGGAACACTTTCCACTTTATCCAGACTTTGAGGACAATGAGGTTGTCATGAATGAAGATGATCCACAATCAGTTCAAGCTCAGGAGAAGAAGGAGAAGGCAAAGAGGTAGAAGGCTGCCAAGATGCCAACTCAAGAGGAGGCATCTGAATATTTCTTGAAAACCAAACAGGAGCAGCTTGATTACTTGATAGCATCATCTCGAGGATTGAGAAGGGTTGGCCACCCTAACTCAAAACCAGGAGAGCCTGGAAAGAATCATGGAACAAAATTCTATGATCTAGATGTCAAGTTAACGAGATTCATCGGTTGTGGAGCAGCTGCAGGATGACATGCAGGAGAGGAAGGGCAAGACTACCACCAATGTGTTTGCCAGAGTGCCCAGAGCCCAGAGGTCGATTGCAGTGCGATGGATGACACTAGAGCAACAACTTCAGCACCATCCACTGCCCCTATAGTTCCAGTGCAACCAGCTCCAGCACCAACTCCTCCAGCTCCATCCACTTCAACTGAAGCCTTCATCCAAGGAGCCATCTCTACACCACCACCAGAAGATCAAGCCTGAGAGTCGATCTAGCACTATGCATTTTCTATGAACTTTTTGGTAACTTGTTGCCAAAGGGGGAGAAAAATGTATAGATTATAGGCTTCGAGAGAGAGTGTGTTGCTTTTGTTCTCTCTTGCTTTATTTGGTGGTTTTTCAATCTTTGTTTGCTTTTGGTTGAGATACTATGCTTGTGAGACATTGATGATTATGTGTTTGATCATAAGCTACACTTATGCATGCTTGATATTATCCTATCTATCTTATGTGATCACTCACTATGCTTGGTGATGACTGCATGTATTCATTGTTTATTATTTTGAGCGCTCCACCAAGATGTATGTGACATGGAAGAGTAACCCATGAGCCTAATTCATTGTGCATTTGCAGTCCAAAGCAAATCTAAAACTATGCACAAATTTAGGGGGAACTCTTGCTTATCACATACTTCTCAAAGCGACGATGTTATTTAAATTATATTATCATTTTTCGAAGCTTTGATCTATATGTTGTCATCAATTACCAAAAAGGGGGAGATTGAAAGTGCAACTATCCCTAGGTGGTTTTGGTAATTCATAACAACATATAGCTCATTGAGCAAATGCTATTCCAAGACTATTGTTTCAGGAAAGCTCAATGAATGGCATGGCATGGATGATGAAAGTGGATCCCTCAAAATACTAAGGACAAAGGATTGGCTCAAGCTCAAAAGCTCAAGACTCTTCATTTTACATTTTAGTGATCCAAGATCACATTTAGTCTATAGGAAAAGCCAATACTATCAAGAAGGGATGAGGTGTTGCTTAATGAGCCTCTTGCTTCATGTGCTTAGTGATATGCTCCAAAACCCTCAACTACTTTCCCACATCCACAAATGACCTAAACCTAAAGCCATAATCGGTCACACCGATTCTTTCTATCCGGCGCCACCGATTCCAAAAGTCATAGCCACTGGCACAAACCCTAAGAAAATCGGCCTTACCGATAGGGATCTCGGTCTCACCGAGATGGGGTTGCAATCTCTCTGTTTCCCTTCGTAACGTTTCGGTCTAACCGAAGTGAGCGGTCGGTCCCACCGAGATTCCAATGTAAACTCTCTGTTTCCTTTTTGTAACATTTCGGTCTCACCGAAAAGAGAAAATCGGCCCCACCGAGTTTACCTGACCAACTCTCTGGAAAGCTTATTACCAAATCGGTCTCACCGAGTTTGTGTAATCGGTCTCACCGAGATTACGTTATGCCCTAACCCTAACCGAATCGGCCTCACCGAGATGCATGTCATCCCACGAAAATCACTAACGGTCACTAGGTTTACTAAATCGGTCCGACCGAGTTTAACGATTTGGTCCCACCGAGTTTGGTAAATGTGTGTAACAGTTAGATTTTGTGTGGAGGCTATATATACCCCTCCACCTCCTCTTCATTCGTGGAGAGAGCCATCGAACGAACCTACACTTCCAACTTACCATTTAGAGAGAGAATCACCTACTCATGTGTTGAGGCCAAGATATTCCATTCCTACCATATGAATCTTGATCTCTAGCCTTCCCTAAAGTTGCTTTCCACTCAAACCCTCTTTCTACCAGATCCAAATCCTATGAGAGAGAGTTGAGTGTTGGGGAGACTATCATTTGAAGCACAAGAGCAAGGAGTTCATCATCAACGCACCATTTGTTACTTCTTGGAGAGTGGTGTCTCCTAGATTGGCTAGGTGTCACTTGGGAGCCTCCGACAAGATTGTGGAGTTGAACCAAGGAGTTTGTAAGGGCAAGGAGATCACCTACTTCGTGAAGATCTACCGCTAGTGAGGCAAGTCCTTCGTGGGCGACGGCCATGGTGGGATAGACAAGGTTTCTTCTTCGTGGACCCTTCGTGGGTGGAGCCCTCCGTGGACTCGCGCAGCCGTTACCCTTCGTGGGTTGAAGTCTCCATCAACGTGGATGTACGATAGCACCACCTATCGGAACCATGCCAAAAACATCCGTGTCTCCAATTGCGTTTGAATCCTCCAAATCCTTCCCTTTACTTTCTTGCAAGTTGCATGCTTTAATTTCCGCTGCCTATACACTCTTTGCATGCTTGCTTGAATTGTGTGATGATTGCTTGACTTGTCCTAAAATAGCTAAAATCTGCCAAACTCTAAAATTGGGAAAAGGTTCAGTTTTTATTGGTCAAGTAGTCTAATCACCCCCCCCCCCCTGGACATACTTCAAGGTCCTACAAAGAGCTGCCCCGCCATCTCTCTCGAACTCCTCTGAACTGCAGGCCTATGGGCCTAATCTGACACTGCTATGCATGTGGGCCTGCTGGGCCTTCTGCGGGCCTGAATCCTTTTTGCTATTGAAGAATATTATAGTTTTGTTTTAGTTGATCATAACAGAATATTTTTAATTGATTATTTTAAGTTCATTCTTTTTTTCTATTAGTTCATTCTTTTTGCGCTAAATGACTCTGAAATTGAAAAGCACTACAAATGAACTCTGAAAAGGTTGAAAGTTGGCATGTTATCATCATTTCACCCACATAGCGTGTGCTAAAAAGTTGAGAGGGTTACGGAAAAAACTGGATGCACTTCGTGTACAAAACGGGCAATTTCTTTTGAAGTATCAAGGTTTCATACGGAAACTCGTTTGTTACAAAAGGCATTTCATTTCTTCACATGTAACTGCAGTGATATTCTAGATCAAAGGCATCATCATAATAGTTGTGGAGAGAAAGTCTTCACTTTCTTCGCTTGTGTCCTTTGCTTATTGCGCCGTAACCATGGATATTCTTGGTCGCTTAACAGGGTGCTTGGGTCAGCCTTGACTTTGAAGGGAGGAATTTCATGAAATTTTTCATAATCTTCAGACTTGTCTGTCTTGCCCTCCAATTCTACGACGTCTCTTTTTCCTGAAAGAACTATGTGGTGCTTTGGCTCATCGTATGATGTATTTTCTTCCTTATCTTTTCTTTTTCTCGTTTTGGTAGACATGTCCTTCACATAGAAAACCTGCGCCACATCATTGGCTAGGACGAATGGTTCGTCTGTTTACCCAAGATTGTTCAGATCCACTGTTGTCATTTCGTACTGTGGGTCTACCTATACCCCACCTCCTAATAGATTGACCCATTTGCACTTAAACAAAGGGACCTTAAAATCATGTCCGTAGTCAAGTTCCCATATGTCCACTATGTGACCATAATATGTGTCCTTTCCCCTCTTGGTTGCTGCATCAAAGCGGACACTGCTATTTTGGTTGGTGCTCTTTTGATCTTGGGCGATCGTGTAAAATGTATTCCCATTTATCTCGTATCCTTTGTAAGTCAATACAGTCGAAGATGGTCCCCTGGACAACGAGTACAGCTCATAAGAAACAGTGTTGTCACCTCTGAGACGTGTTTCCAACCAACTGCCGAAAGTCCTGATGTCTTCACATGTAATCCAGTCGTCACATTGCTCCGGGTGTTTGGAGCGCAGAATGTTCTTGTGTTCATCGACATATGGGGTCACTAAGGTAGACTTCTGTAGAACTGTGTAGTGTGCTTGAGACCAAGAATGCCCGTCCCTACATAGTATTGAGTCCCCTCCTAGCGTGCCTTTTCTAGTTAGTCTCCCCTCATACCGCGATTGAGGGAGACAAATCTTCTTAAGGCCAGGAATGAAGTCAACACAAAACCCAATGACATCCTCCGTTTGATAGACCATGGAGATGCTTCCTTCTGGCCTAGCACGGTTACGGACATATTTCTTTAGGACTCCCATGAACCTCTCAAAGGGGAACATATTGTGTAGAAATACAGGGCCCAGAATGACAATCTCATCGACTAGATCAACTAGGACGTTGATGTCTACTACGCAACCTTCTTCTTGTAGACGTTGTTGGGCCTCCAAGTGGAGAGGTTTGTAGCACAGTAGCAAATTTCCCTCAAGTGGATGACCTAAGGTTTATCAATCCGTGGGAGGCGTAGGTTGAAGATGGTCTCTCTCAAACAACCCTGCAACCAAATAACAAAGAGTCTCTTGTTTCCCCAACAAACCCAATACAATGGTAAATTGTATAGGTGCACTAGTTCGGTGAAGAGATGGTGATACAAGTGCAATATGGATGGTAGATATAGGTTTTTGTAATCTGAAAATATAAAAATAGCAAGGTAACTATTGATAAAAGTGAGCACAAACGGTATTGCAATGCATTGAAATAAGGCCTAGGGTTCATACTTTCACTAGTGCAAGTTCTCTCAACAATAATAACATAATTGGATCATATAACTATCCCTCAACATGAAACAAATAGTCACTCCAAAGTCACTAATAGCAGAGAACAAACGAAGAGATTATTGTAGGGTACGAAACCACCTCAAAGTTACTCTTTCGGATCGATCTATTCAAGAGTTCGTACTAGAATAACACCTAAAGACACAAATCAACCAAAACCCTAATGTCACCTAGATACTCCAATGTCACCTCAAGTATCCGTGGGTATGACTATACGATATGCATCACACAATCTCAGATTCATCTATTCAACCAACACAAAGAACTTCAAAGAGTGCCCCAAAGTTTCTACCGGAGAGTCAAGACGAAAACGTGTGCCAACCCCTATGCATAAGTTCACGAGGTCACTGAACCCGCAATTTGATCACCAAAACAAACATCAAGTAGATCACGTGATATCCCATTGTCACCACAGATAAGCACATGCAAGACATACATCAAGTGTTCTCAAATCCTTAAAGACTCAATCCGATAAGATAACTTCAAAGGGAAAGCTCAATCCATTACAAGAGAGTAGAGGGGGAGAAACATCATAAGATCCAAGTATAATAGCAAAGCTCGCGATACATCAAGATCGTGCCAAATCAAGAACACGAGAGAGAGAGAGAGAGAGAGAGAGAGAGAGAGAGAGAGATCAAACACATAGCTACTGGTACATACCCTCAGCCCCGAGGGTGAACTACTCCCTCCTCATCATGGAGAGTGCCGGGATGATGAAGATGGCCACCGGTGAGGAATCCCCCTCTGGCAGGGTGCTGGAACAGGGTCCCGATTGGTTTTTGGTGGCTACAGAGGCTTGCGGTGGCGGAACTCCCGATCTATTGTGCTCTGCGATGTTTTAGGGTGTGTGTGTATATATATATATATATATATAGACACACACACATATAAACACTATTCTGATCACGGGAACAGAATAATATTCTGATCACAACATGAACTTCCTGAGTAACGCGCCTGACCTTCCCCGAGTACTAGGTTGAACTTCAGCTAAAAAGTGTCCAAATGGGGCTTGCAATTGTTGGGGAACGTAGTAATTTCAAAAAATTTCCTACGATCACGCAAGACCATGGTGATGCATAGCAACGAGATGAGAGTGTTGTCTACGTACCCTCGTAGACCAGCAACGGAAGCGTTGACGCAACGTAGAGGAAGTAGTCGTACTTCTTCCCGATCCAACCGATCCAAGTACCGAGCGTCGGCACCTCCGAGTTCTGCACACGTTCAGCTCGATGGCGTCCCTCGAACTCCGATCCAGCCGAGTGTTGAGGAGAGTTTCACAAGACGACGGCGGCGTGGACGATGATGATGTTCCACGGCGCGAGGGCTTCGCTTAAGCTCCGCAGCGGTATATTCGAGGTGTAGTTTGGTGGAAGGGGCACGCGACACGGCTAAGGAACGATCTCAATGATCAACTTGTGTGTCATGGGGTGCCCCTGCCCCGTATATAAAGGAGCAAGGGAGGGAGGAGGCCGGCCCTATGTTTGGCGCGCAGGGGAGTCCTACTCCCACCGGGAGTAGGATTCCCCTTTCCTAGTCCAACTAGGAATCCTTCCATGTAGGGGAGGAAGGGAGAAGGAAGTGGAGGAGTAGGAAGGTGGCGGCCCCTTTTCCTTAGTCAATTCGGACTAGAGGGGGGGCGCAGCAGCCTTTTCCTCTTCCCACTAAAGCCCATCAAGGCCCATTACTTCTCCGTAACTACCGGTACTCGAAAAATACCGAATCACTCGGAACCTTTCCGAACTCGAATATAGTCGTCCAATATATCGATCTTTACGTCTCGACCATTTGAGACTCCTCGTCATGTCCCCGATCTCATCCGGGACTCGAACTCCTTCGGTACATCAAAACTCATAAACTCATAATATAAGCATCATCGAAACCTTAAGCGTGTGGACCCTACGGGTTCGAGAACTATGTAGACATGACCTAGAACTATTCTTGGTCAATAACCAATAGCGGAACCTGGATGCCCATATTGGCTCCTACATATTCTACGAAGATCTTTATCGGTCAGACCGCATAACAACATACGTTGTTCCCTTTGTCATCGGTATGTTACTTGCCCGAGATTCGATCGTCGGTATCCAATACCTAGTTCAATCTCGTTACTGGCAAGTCTCTTTTCTCGTTCCGTAATACATCATCTCACAACTAACACATTTAGTTGCAATGCTTGCAAGGCTTATGTGATGTGCATTACCGAGAGGGCCCAGAGATACCTCTCCGACAATCGGAGTGACAAATCCTAATCTCGAAATATGCCAACCCAACATGTACCTTCGGAGACACCTGTAATGTACCTTTATAATCACCCGATTCGTTGTGACGTTTGGTAGCACCCAAAGTGTTCCTCGGGCAAGCGGAGTTGCATAATCTCATAGTCATAGGAACATGTATAAGTCATGAAGAAAAGCACTAGCAACAAACTATACGATCAGGTGCTATGCTAATGGAATGGGTCATGTCAATCAGATCATTCAACCAATGATGTGATCCCGTTAATCAAATAACAACTCCTTGTTCATGGTTAGGAAACATAACCATCTTTGATTAACGAGCTAGTCAAGTAGAGGCATACTAGTGACACTTTGTAGGTTTATGTATTCACACATGTATTATGTTTCCGGTTAATACAATTCTAGCATGAATAATAAACATTTATCATGATATAAGGAAATAAATAATAACATTTATTATTGCCTCTAGGGCATATTTCCTTCAGTCTCCCACTTGCACTAGAGTCAATAATCTAGTTCACATCGCCATGTGATTTAACATCAATAGTTCACATCTATATGTGGTTAACACCCATAGTTCACATCGACATGTGACCAACACCCAAAGGGTTTACTAGAGTCAGTAATCTAGTTCACATCGCTATGTGATTAACACCCAAAGAGTACTAAGGTGTGATCATGTTTTGCTTGTGAGATAATTTTAGTCAACGGTCTGTCACATTTGAGCCGTAAGTATTTTGCAAATTTCTATGTCTACAATGCTCGCACGGAGCTACTCTAGCTAATTGCTCCCACTTTCAATATGTATCTAGATTGAGACTCGAGTCATCTAGATTAGTGTTAAAACTTGCATCGACGTAACCTTTTACTTACGAACCTTTTTCACTTCCATAATCGAGAAACATATCCTTATTCTACTAAGGATAATTTTGACCGCTGTCCATTGATCTACTCCTAGATCTCTATTGCACTCCTTGCCAATCTTAGTGGTAGGGTATGCAATAGATCCAGTACATAGCAGAACCTATGGCTGATGCATAGGAATGACTTTCATTCTCTTTCTATCTTCTACGCCGTGGTCGGGTTTTGAGTCTTACTCAATCTCACACCTTGTAACACAGGCAAGAACTCTTTCTTTGACTGTTCCATTTTGAACTACTTCAAAATCTTGTCAAGGTATGTATTCATTGAAAACTTATCAAGCGTCTTGATCTATCTCTATAGATCTTGATGCTCAATATGTGAGCAGCTTCACCGAGGTCTTTCTTTGAAAAACTCCTTTCAAATACTCCTTTATGCTTTGCAGAATAATTCTACATTATTTCCGATCAACAATATGTCATTCACATATACTTATCGAAATCTTGTAGTGCTCCCACTCACTTTCTTGTAAATACAAGCTTCTCCAAAGTCTGTATAAAACCATATGCTTTGATCAAATCATCAAGCATATATTCCAACTCGAGATGCTTGCACCAGTCCATAGATGGATCATTGGAGCTTGCACATTTTGTTAGCTCCTTTAGGATTGACAAAACCTTACGGTTGCATCATATACAACTCTTCTTTAATAAATCCATTAAAGAATGTAGTTTTGACATCCATTTGCCAGATTTCATAAAATGTGGCAATTGCTAACATGATTGAGACAGACTTAAGAATCGCTATGCTTGAGAAAATCTCATTGTAGTCAACACCTTGAACTTGTCGAAAACCTTTTGCGACAAGTCGAGCTTTGTAGATAGTAACACTACTATCAGCATCTGTCTTCCTCTTGAAGATCCATTTATATAACATGGCTTGCCGATCATCGAGCAACTCCATCAAAGTCCATACTTTGTTCTCATACATGGATCCCATCTCAAATTTCATGGCCTCAAGCCATTTCATGAATCTGGGCTCATCATCGCTTCCTCATAGTTTGTAGGTTCATCATGGTCTAGTAACATGATTTCCGAACACGATTACCGTACCACCGGTGCGGATCTTATTCTGGAAGACCTACGAGGTTTTAGTAGCAACTTGATCTGAAGTTTCATGATCATCATCATTAACTTCCTCACTAATTGGTGTAGGAATCATTGGAACTGATTCTGTGATGAACTACTTTCCAATAAGGAGAAGGTACAATTACCTCATCAAGTTCTACTTTCCTCCCACTCACTTCTTTCGAGAGAAACTTCTTCTCTAGAAAGGATCCATCTTAACAAAAACTTGCCTTCGGATCTGTGATAGAAGGTGTACCCAACATTTTCCTTTTGGGTATTCTATGAAGACGCACTTCTCGATTTGGGTTCGAGCTTATCGGTGAAAACCTTTTCACATAAGCATCACAACTCCAAACTTTAAGAAAGCGACACTTAGGTTTACTACTAAACCATAGTTCATACGGTGTCATCTCAGCGGATTTAGATGGTTGCCCTATTAAGCGTGAATGCAGCTGTCTTCTAATGCATAACCCCAAAGCGATAGTGGTAAATCGGTAAGATACATCATAGATCGCACCATATCATAATAAAGTCTGATTCTGACGTTCGGACACACCATAACGTTGTGGTGTTCCAGGTGGCGTGAGCTGTGAAACTATTCCACATTGTTTTCATTGAAGACCAAACTCGTAACTCGAATATTCATCTCCACGATCAGATCGCAGAAACTTTATTTTCTTGTTACGATGATTTTCCACTTCACTCTGAAATTCTTTGAACCTTTCAACTATTTCAGACTTATGTTTCATCAAGTAGATATACCCATATCTGCTCAAATCATCTGTGAAGGTGAGAAAATAACGATATCCGCCACGAGCCTCAACATTCATTGGACCACATACATCAGTATGTATGATTTCCAATAAATCTGTTGCTCTCTCCATAGTTCGGAGAAGCGGTGTTTTAGTCATCTTGCCCATAAGGCACGGTTCGCAAGTGCCAAGTGATTCATAATCAAGTGACTCCAAAAGTCCATCAGTATGGAGTTTCTTCATGCGCTTTACACCGATATGACCTAAACGGCAGTGCCACAAATAAGTTGCACTATCATTATTAACTTTGCATCTTTTGGTTTCAATATTATGAATATGTGTATCACTATGATCGAGATCCAATGAACCATTTTCATTGGGTGTGTAACCATATAAGGTTTTATTCATGTAAACAGAACAACAATTTATTCTCTTACTTAAATGAATAACCGTATTGCAATAAACATGATCAAATCATATTTATGCTCAACACCAAATAACACTTATTTAGGTTCCACACTAATCCCGAAAGTATAGGAGTGTGCGATGATGATCATATCAATCTTGGAACTACTTCCAACACTCATCGTCACTTCCCTTCAACTAGTCTCTGTTTATTCTCGTAACTCCTGTTTGAGTTACTAATCTTAGCAACCGAACAGTATCAAATACTCGGGGCTACTATAAACACTAGTAAGGCACACATCAATAACCTGTATATCAAATATAACCTTGTTCACTTTGCCATCCTTCTTATCCACCAAATATTCAGGGGTAGTTCGCTTCGGTGACCAGTTCCATTGCAGCAAAAGTACTCGGTCTCGGGCTTAGGTCTAGACTTGGGCTTCTTCACTCGAGCAGCAACTTGCTTGCCGTTCCTTTTGAAGTTCCCTTCTTCCCTTTGCCATTTTCCTTGAGACTAGTGGTCTTGTCAACCATCAACACTTGATGTTTTCTTGATTTCTACCTTCGCCGATTTTAGCATCGCGAAGAGCTCGAGAATCTTTTTCGTCATCCCTTGCATACTATAGTTCATCACGAAGTTCTACTATCTTAGTGATGGTGACTAGAGAATTCTGTCAATCACTATCTTATCGGAAGATTAACTCCCACTTGATTCAAGCGATTGAAGTACTCGGACAATCTGAGCACATGCTCACTAGTTGAGCGATTCTCCTCCATCTTTTAGCTATAGAACTTGTTGGAGACTTCATATCTCTCAACTCGGTATTTGCTTGAAATATTAACTTCAATTCTGGAACATCTCATATGGTCCATGACATTCAAAACGTCTTTGAAGTCCCGATTCTAAGCCGTTAAGCATGGTGCACTAAACTATCAAGTAGTCATCATATTGAGCTGGCCAAGCGTTCATAACGTCAGATCTGCTCATATTGAGCTAGCCAAAGCGTTCATAACGTCGCATCTGCTCCTGCAATAGGTCTGTCACCTAGCGGTGCATTAAGGACATAATTCTTCTGCGCAGCAATGAGGATAAACCTCAGATCACGGATCCAATCCGCATCATTGCTACTAACATCTTTCAATACTATTTTCTCTAGGAACACATATGAAAACATAGGGAAGCAACAACGCGAGCTATTGATCTACAACATAATTTGCAAAATACTACGGGACTAAGTTCATGATAAATTAAAGTTCAATTAATCATATTACTTAAGAACTCCCACTTAGAAAAATATCCCTCCAATTCTCTAAGTGATTGCGTGATCCATATCAACTACACCATGACCGATCATCACGTGTGATGGAGTAGTTTCAATGGTGAACATCAATATGTTGATCATATCTACTATATGATTCACGCTCGACCTTCGGTCTCCGTGTTCCGAGGTCATATCTTATATGCATAGCTCGTCAAGTATAACCTGAGTATTCTGCGTGTGCAACTGTTTTGCACCGTTGTATTTGAGCGTAGAGCCTATCACACCCGATCATCACGTGGTGTCTCAAAGACGAAGAACTTTCATAGCGGTGCATACTCGGGAGAACACTTCTTGATAATTTAGTAAGGGATCATCTTATAATGCTACCGTCAATCAAAGCAAGATAAGATGCATAAAGGATTAACATCACATGCAATCAATATAAGTGATATGATATGGCCATCATCATCTTGTGCTTGTGATCTCCATCTCAAGCACCGTCATGATCACCATCGTCACCGGCGCGACACCTTGATCTCCATCGTAGCATCGTTGTCGTCTCGCCAACTATTGCTTCTCGACTATCGCTACTCCTTAGTGATAAAGTAAAGCAATTACATGGCGTTGCATCTCATACAATAAGCGACAACCATATGGCTCCTGCCGATTGCCGATAACTTCGGTTACAAAACATGATCATCTCATACAATAAAATATAGCATCACGTCTTGACCATATCACATCACAACATGCCCTGCAAAAACAAGTTAGGCGTCCTCTACTTTGTGGTTGCAAGTTTTACGTGGCTGCTACGGGCTGAGCAAGAACCGTTCTTACCTCGCATCAAAACCACAGCGATACTTCGTCAAATAGACTCCGTTTAACCTTCTCAAGGACCGGGCGTAGCCACACTCAGTTCAACTAAAGTGAGAGAGACAGACACCCGCCGGTCACCTTTAAGCAACGAGTGCTCACAGCGGTGAAACCAGTCTCGCGTAAGCGTCTGGCGTAATGTCGGTCCGGGCCGCTTCATCTCACAATACCGCTGAACCAAAGTATGACATGCTGGTAGGTAGTATGACTTGTATCGCCCACAACTCACTTGTGTTCTACTCGTGCATATGACATCAACGCATAAAACCAGGCTCGATACCACTGTTGGGGAGCGTAGTAATTTCAAAAATTTCCTACGATTACGCAAGACCATGGTGATGCATAGCAACGAGATGAGAGTGTTGTCTCACGCCCTCGAGACCAACAACGAAGCGTTGGCGCAGCGTAGAGGAAGTAGTCGTACTTCTTCCCGATCCAACCGATCCAAGTACCGAGCGTCACGGCACCTCCGAGTTCTGCACACGTTCAGCTCGATGGCGTCCCTCGAACTCCGATCCAGCCGAGTGTTGAGGAGAGTTTCGTCGAGACGACGGCGTGGTGGCGATGATGATGTTCCACCGGCGCAGGGCTTCGCCTAAGCTCCGCAGCGGTATATTCGAGGTGTAGTTTGGTGGAAGGGGCACGCACACGGCTAAGGAACGATCTCAATGATCAACTTGTGTGTCATGGGGTGCCCCTGCCCCGTATATAAAGGAGCAAGGAGGAGGAGGCCGGCCCTATGTTTGGCGCGCAAGGGGAGTCCTACTCCCACGGGAGTAGGATTCCCCCTTCCTAGTCCAACTAGGAATCCTTCCATGTAGGGGAGGAAGGAGAAGGAAGTGGAGGAGTAGGAAGGTGGCGGCCCCTTTCCTTAGTCCAATTCGGACTAGAGGAGGGGGGCGCAGCAGCCTTTTCCTCTTCCCACTAAAGCCCATCAAGGCCCATTACTTCTCCCGTAACTACCCGGTACTCGAAAAATACCGAATCACTCGGAACCTTTCCGAACTCCGAATATAGTCGTCCAATATATCGATCTTTACGTCTCGACCATTTGAGACTCCTCGTCATGTCCCGATCTCATCCGGGACTCGAACTCCTTCGGTACATCAAAACTCATAAACTCATAATATAACATCGCATCGAAACCTTAAGCGTGCGGACCCTACGGGTTCGAGAACTATGTAGACATGACCTAGAACTATTCTTGGTCAATAACCAATAGCGGAACCTGGATGCCCATATTGGCTCCTACATATTCTCGAAGATCTTTATCGGTCAGACCGCATAACAACATCGTTGTTCCCTTTGTCATCGGTATGTTACTTGCCCGAGATTCGATCGTCGGTATCCAATACCTAGTTCAATCTCGTTCTTGGCAAGTCTCTTTTCTCGTTCCGTAATACATCATCTCACAACTAACACATTTAGTTGCAATGCTTGCAAGGCTTATGTGATGTGCATTACCGAGAGGGCCAGAGATACCTCTCCGACAATCGGAGTGACAAATCCTAATCTCGAAATATGCCAACCCAACATGTACCTTCGGAGACACCTGTAATGTACCTTTATAATCACCCGATTCGTTGTGACGTTTGGTAGCACCCAAAGTGTTCCTCGGGCAAGCGGAGTTGCATAATCTCATAGTCATAGGAACATGTATAAGTCATGAAGAAAAGCACTAGCAACAAACTATACGATCAGGTGCTATGCTAATGGAATGGGTCATGTCAATCAGATCATTCAACCAATGATGTGATCCCGTTAATCAAATAACAACTCCTTGTTCATGGTTAGGAAACATAACCATCTTTGATTAACGAGCTAGTCAAGTAGAGGCATACTAGTGACACTTTGTAGGTTTATGTATTCACACATGTATTATGTTTCCGGTTAATACAATTCTAGCATGAATAATAAACATTTATCATGATATAAGGAAATAAATAATAACATTTATTATTGCCTCTAGGGCATATTTCCTTCAGCAATATACCGTTGGAAAGCTACGGAAACCAATATCATGATCCAAGTTAAATTTTTGGCAAAATGTAAGCGGTTTAAGAGCAGTTTTGAAAACCGTTTTTACCTCACACAAAAAACGTGAATCGTATTTTCAATTTTATTTCTAAACCGTTTATCGTAATGAGGTAAATAATATAGCGTTGGAAAGCTGCTGCAAAACCGCTCCTTCGCCATGTTAAAAGTTTTCTCTAATTCCCTGTGGATAAAGAGTAATTTTGAAAATCGTAAAATTTTGCAAACCGAACAGCCGAGTTCGTATTTTCAATGTAATTTCTAAACGGCTAATCCATTTGAGGCAAATGATATGGCATTGGAAAGCTTGTGAAAATGCGCTACTTTCTCATGCTAAAAGTGTTTTTTAATTTGGAACGGTTTAAAAGTAATTCAGAAAACGGTATAAGTTCCACCGAGTTCGTATTTTCGAGATAAGTTTTTACCCATACGTCCGAATGCAACAAATGATATGGAATTGGAAAGCTTGAGAAAATTCAAAACGTTTATATATATATTGTTTCTCCTAATTCCTTACGGTTTTAAGTTAAATTGGCAAATGAATAAAAACGTATTTTTCGCATAATTTCTACGTACTTTATCGGAATGGGGCAAATAATATACCGCTGAAAAGCTACGGAAAATGCGAAACTTTTTCATGTTGATGGTTTTCTCTGATTCCTAGCCGTTTTCAAGTAATTGCGAAAATGGCGAGATCATTCGTTCTGCCTTTATCGCGAAACTGATTCTTCGAAAATGCACCGCGTGAAGAACCTGAACTTCTCGGCACGTGTACTTGAACTTCACTCTGTTTTTCACGTGCTTTTTTTGCTCGTATATCTCTATCCACAGCTCCTAGCTCTCCATCCACTCACCGGAATTGAGCAAGTGATATACCGATGGAAAGCTGATGTAATAACGCAACTTTCCCGTGTTGATCATTTTTTCATACTCGCAACGATTTTAGAAGTTTTTCATCTGAAATTCATTCAGCGTAGTAGTTGAACTTCATGTTGTTTTCACGTTGAACTTCTGTGACGTATTTTTTGTTTGTACACGCGCCTGAACTTCCCTCTATACGAACCCGACCTTCGGGCTATCTTTGTAACCGTGGCTTCCCCCGCGAATTATTCTGGTTAGTACTCTTCTATATGATGTTAGTGTAATCTAGAAACGTGTTTTAGCAACTAAATACACGTTTTAAAAAGGGATCTCGCTCGCTGGCGGATTTTGCTCTCGGGTCGTGAAGAAATTGCGTTTTTTGCAATTTTACTGCCTGAGTTGTTCGACCTGAACTTCCCCTAGTGCTAGGTTGAACTTCTGTCAACATTGCCCAAATGGGGCTTGCGATATACCGTTGGAAAACTATGGACACCAGTATCATGACCCAACTTAAAATTTTGGCAAAATGTAAGTGGTTTAAGAACAGTTTTGAAAACCGTTTTTTCTTCATACAAAAAACGTGAATCGTATTTTTGATCGCATTTCTAAACCGTTTATCGAAATGAGGAAAATAATATGGCGTTGGAAAGCTGCTGTAAAACCCCTCCTTTCCCATTTTGAAAGTTTTTTCCAATTCCCTATGGTTAAAGAGTAATCTGGAAAATCGTAAAATTTCACAAATCGAACAACCGAGTTCGTATTTTCATTGCCATTTCTAAACACCTAATCCAATTGAGACAAATGATATGGCGTTGGAAAGCTTATGAAAAAGCGCTACTTTTTCATGTTGAAAGTTTTTTCTAATTTTGAATGGTTTAAAAGAAATTTAGAAAACAATACACGTTCTAGCGAATTTGTATTTTCGAGCTAATGTTTTGACCGTATGTCCGAATGCAGCAAATGATATGGACTTGGAAAGCTTGAGAAAATGCGAAACTTTTTTGTATCTATTATTTCACCCTATCCTTTATGGTTTTAAGTCAGTTTCGAAAATGGCAAAAAACGTATTTTCGCCGTATTTTGTACAAACTTTACCGGAATGGCGCAAATAATATACTGTTGAAAAGCTACAGAAATGCGGAAGTTTTTCATGTGGACAGCTTTCTCTGATTCCCAACCGTTTTTTAGTAATTTCAAAAACGGCAAGATCATTTGTTCTGCCTTTATCGCGAAACAGATTCGTCAAAAATGCATCGCGTGAAGTACCTGAACTTCTCGGTATGAAACCTTGAACTTCACTCTGTTTTTCACGTGCTTTTTTTGCCCGTGGCTCTCCATCCACGCACCGGAATACTCACCGAGTTAAGCAAGTGATATACCGATGGAAAGCTGCTATAAACACGCAACTTTTCCGTGTTGATCATTTTTTCATACTCGCGACAGTTTTAGAAGTTTTTCTTGTGAAATTCATTCAGTGTAGTAGTTGAACTTCCTGCTGTTTTCACGTTGGACTTCTGTGACGTATTTGCGCTTGTAATTTTCGCATCCATTTTCGTTAGTGTTACACAAATGATATTCTTTTTGTACAAACCTCTCTCACAATATTTTTTTAACTTTCTCCGACCGAGGACTTGAACTTATAACAACAACAAAATTGGACCTTGCCTTTTAATTCATTTTTCTCATATTAAACACACACCATGTAGTACATGAACTTTTTCCATTTTTATAATTTGAATTTTTTATTTTTCTTTTTGAAATTAAATTGCTCCCAAATAATAATTGAACTTCTTTGTGGATTGAGAGAATTATTTTAAAATGCAAAACAAATTTTTTTTGTGTTTTCGAACATGGAAATATAAGGTGAACCTCTCTCGCAAGAATTTTTGTACTTCCCCGAACAGAGCACTTGAACTTATTTGAACAAACCTTTTAACCTTTTAGTTTTCTATACTTTTATTCTCTGAAATGCATTCATTGCAGTAGTTGAACTTCTCGTTGTTTTCACTATGAACTTCTATCACATTTTTGTGTATACGTTGAATTACACACAAATTAAAGGTGGGACGTCATTTTTTTCTATTTTAAAACATGTAATTGGAGGTCGGATGTCCCGTGATATAAATTCTGACCATGCACGAAGGAGCACGTGCACTTCTTGCAACAAACCTTTTAAGCTTTTTATTTTCTATTCTTATATTCTTATCTGAAACACATTCAGTGTAGTAGTTGAACTTTCCGATGTTTTCACCTTGAACTTCTATCACGTATTTTTGTTCAACCTCTCATAAGAATTTTTTATCTTTCTCGGGCCGAGCACTTGAACTTCAAGCAAAAAAATTTGGACTTTGCCTTTTTATTCATTTTTTTTCTCTTATGAAACACACACCATGTATGTGAACTTCTAATTGTTATCACTTTTGAGCTGCTCTCTGCTTAAAATACTCATCAAAATTGAGCATGTAAATCCTAAGTTTTCATAATCTCTGAACTTCTGTGCTTTTTTAATTTGAACTTCTTACTTTTATTCTTTGAAAAAATAAAAAAAATGATTTTTATGTAACATCGTACAACCTTTTTTTTAAATTGAACTTCATACTTTAATTTTGCATAAAGATGGAAAATTTGAGTTTTTTTTGTATACATCGAACTACTCCATTTTTTAAAATATGAAATGCCAAAAACGACACTACGGTTTAGCAACGAAAAAATGAAATTTTATAGACATCAAACTGCTCTCTCTTTCATTTTTTTCAACCTCTGTGTATTTCTAGAAATGGGAAAATTTGAAGTTTTTTTAGTAAATGTCAAATTTCTTTATTATTTGTAAGCGAACTTCTTGGTGTGTTCATTAGTAACAAGAAAAATTCAAGTTTTTGTAGTAAATATCGAACTACTCCTTTTTTTGTAATTGAACCTTTTGGCTTATTATTTAATAACGAGGAAAATCTAGGTTCTTGATATACATTCAACTATTCTATTTTCTTAAATTGAACTTCTTGATTTTTTTAATTTGGACTTCTTGGTGTTATTCATTTCTAACAAAAAAAATCTTAGTTACTAGGAACTTGTACAGAACGTCGAGAATCCAAAATAAAGTGTAGCCGTAGTAGCTAGGAACTTATACAAAATGCCGAGAATTAACTTTTTACTCTCTCAACACAAAATCCAGTGTGGCAGCTGGGCAGCAGCGCAGAGCCCATATATTATACTTCAACGAAGTATAACACTAGCTCAACAATTATCAAGCACCTGGTTGACATCGAATTTACACAATTGAACCAGGTTAGGAGCTTTTCGAGGGGTGATAATGTGAATAGCCTGTCCTATGTATTGTGGTGTACAGTGGCATCAAAAGGTTACTAGACATAGCATGAACACCTGCAGAAAAAACATAGAAGTTCAGAGGCTGTTCTATACCCTGTTAGTAGTAGCAAAAATTCACAAACCAAACAGACACAAGAAAAAAAGGCCTCACCGAGAAAAAATAAGCTAACTTCTAGACTGTATGTAATGGCCGAGGTCGTGGCAGTCCCAGGGTTGCTTGGCGCAGCAGCGGATGGGGTGGCGGCGTGTGGGGCTGCCATGAAGAAAAAGTATTGATGTTAGCAAAGAAAGATAGGATAAATTAAGGTATGTCATTTTGGAAAATAAATGAAAGTTTGCTCTGCATGGTTGCTCCAACAAAATCAATTTCTTCATTTCTGGTACCTACTTTTTGTATTGCATGTAGAATTTTCAGTAATGTATGCAATCATCCAAGAAACAAAGTAGTACCTCAATTCTATGTAGCTCAAGTTCCACAAATCACTAGTCCATGCATTTTTTAGTGCAAGTGCATATTTTCGACTGAGCCATCAAAACTCTCTTTTTTTAACCTGAAAGTGGTGAGGGAAATAAGACAAAACGTTGTATATGATTTAGAGAACATAACTGGACTACTACTGGCTAGTGACTGAGCATATGCCCATGAAGAATTAACTGCTGATCAAACAGCCATATGCTCTGGTTTCACTCCTCTAATAGCAAGTACGCAGTAGTTCAAGATGAAAACAGGCTGAAGAATAAAGCATCAGTTCTAACTGACAAGAAGTAATTCACCTGCTCCTTCTATAGTTGTATCCATGAGCGGATGTTTTAACTGCTCTGTTGGCGATGATGCTCTGATTTAACTGCTCCATAATTCTTTTTTAACAACATATCAAATGAACAACTAATCAAAATTAGAAAGGGACTCTTTTTTTATGCAGACCCAATTGTTTATTTAACATACTATAAGACAAAGAACAGAGAAGCATTCATACCAACATTACTGAATTGCAAACACTATTGTAGAAACAAACATCAGAGCTACCTATCGACAGTCCAAGTACACACCTAATGAAGAAATCGATTCCAAGCTCCAAGTGCTGTAGCAGCCTATGGCAAAGCTAGCAAATAACAACAGCTTCACCCAGCAAAAGGGCACAACACAGAGCAACCATAGTAGTGTAGCGGATATAGAACATTCAGATTTACATGGTCTTCATCTAGCAGCAGATTTACACGGAGGAGCAGCAACAATTCAGACGTTCAAGTAAGAGACGATGGGAAGGTTGATCAGACAAGCCAGAGAAGGTCACCTGTGATGGATGCTGAGGCAGGGGTTGCAGAGGCGATAGCGAGAGTCCTCCGCGGAGGGGCGCGAGCAGCTGGAGGAAGAGGAAGCCGCCACTGGCTGCGTGGGAGAAGGCCCGAGGTGGTGTAGGCTCTTGGCGACGCCAGAGATGAGCAGCGGCACCGGCGGTAGGGTGCGTGGCTGTGGGACGCTTTGTTGGAGGGAGAAGGGAGGAGGTGTCTAGGTGAGGCACGGTGAGCTGCTCCTGGTGCCGGCGCACCTTGTTCTGCTCCTCCCGGTGGTGGTGCCTCTGCCCTGTGTTCCTCCGTCCCGGGGGAGCTCGGGCAAGACCGGATCCGCGCGCAGAGGGGGACATCCCGGTGGTGGTGGGCGGCGGTGCGAGGTCCTAGTGGTGGGCGGCGGCACATGATCTGGCTGGTGGGCGGCGTCGCGGCAGCGCGCGTCACTGGGACTTTTGGATGCGGGAGAGGAAGGGGTGGTGGTTGAGGCGACGACCTCGGCCTTCCTTGACGCGGCGTCGGAGCACGTCAAGGGTCCAGGGGAGGGGATGGCGCGGGGATGCGTGCAGCCAGGAAAGGGAGCGCTCGCGTAGGACATCGCCGGGATCCGGTCAGATTCGACCGGAAGTTCAGGGCGCGTCTCTCCGAGGGCCGGGGCTTTCGCGGGATGCAGGCGGCGCTGCATGTTGGGAGGCGTAGCACCGGAGGGATGCAGGCGGCGGTGAAGTTTGGTTGGGGCGGCGCCGGCGACGGTGAAGGTTGGGAGGGGCGACGCCGGGGGGTGGGTTGGTCGGGCCGCACCGCGGGTGGTAGTGGGGGAGAGGGCGGCAGGTGGGTGCGGGTAGTCGGGGAGAGGACGCGGGGCGGTGGGAAGTTCCGGAAGGTCTCCGCGCGCCTTATAGGGCCGACCGTGATCCAAGTAACTATTTTGATCCCAGGATCAGAATAGTGTTACTCTATATATATATATATATATATATATATATATATATATATATATATATATATATATATATATATAGGCGAAAGAAGTCGGTCGGGGAGCCACGAGGGGCCCACGAGGTGGGGGCGCCCAAGGGGTAGGCGCGTCTCCTGCCTCGTGGCTTCCTTGAAGCTTCCCTGGCGTCTACTCCAAGTCTCCTGGATTGCTTCCATTCCAAAAATAACTCTCCCGAAAGTTTCATTCCATTTGGACTCCATTTGATATTCCTTTTCTTCGAAACACTGAAATAGGCAAGAAAACAGCAATTTGGGTTGGGCCTCCGGTTAATAGGCTAGTCCCAAAAATAATATAAAAGTGTATAATAAAGCCCATAAACATCCAAAACAGATAATATAATAGCATGAATACTTCATAAATTATAGATACATTGGAGACGTATCATCATCCCAAAGCTTAATTCCTGCTCGTCCTCGAGTAGGTAAATGATAAAAGAAATAATTTATGAAGAGTGAATGCTAGCAGGTGCACAAGTTTGATCAATGATAATTTCAATCACCTTTTCTAGCATCATTATATGTCATAACAGTAGCTCATGTCATAAAACTTCTCATGATCAAGTAACAAGCTATTCACATGTTAAAGCATAGACCATAAACTTTCTTGAAAACTAACAAGCAGTTCTCAGTCATCAAACAATTGCAATTAGTCTTATTTTCAGGAAGGGTCTATGTAAGAGCTTTGATTTAGCAAATCCCACATACTCAACTATCATATAGTCTTCCATGATTTCTACCACTCAAAGCATATTTTTAGAACAAATAGCATCCATCGAACACAGAGAAAGATAGGGGCTTAATGTTTCGCCTCCCAACTTATTTATCATATAGATAATTGTCAACAATAATAATTCATGATCAAATATATTTTAATGGCCATATATGCTTAGATCTTTCTCCACCACATGATGCTTGGTAGGTTGGAATGAGAAGGAATACTACTGACTCTTGCATAAAAGTAAAAGATAGGCCCTTCGCGGACGGAAGCAGAGATTTGCAGAGGTGCCAGAGCTCGAAGCTAAAACAGAGATGAAAATAATTTTGAGAGGTATGCTTTCATTGTCAACATAACGACCAAGAGTTCCCAATATGTTCCATACTAGATACATTATAGGCAGTTCCCAAACAGAAAGGTAAAGATTATACTCCCCCTCCACCAACAATCACACTCCACGGCTTGTCCGAAACAACGAGTGCCGTCCAACTATCAACAATCCTGGGGGGGTTTTGTTTAAATTATTTGCGAATTTGTTTATGATCTTTTGATCATAGGACTGGGCATCCCAGTTACCAGCCATTTTCTCGTGAATGATGAGCGGAGTCCACTCATCGTGAGAACAACCCACCAAGCATGGAAGATACTGACAGCCCCTAGTCGCTACATGAGCGATTCGGGCATACAAAACAGATTATTATTTGAAGGTTTAGAGTTTGGCACATGCAAATTTACTTGGAACAGCAGGTAAATACCGCATATAGGTAGATATGGTGGACACTCATGGAAGGAACTTGGTTCAAGGATTTTGGATGCACAAGCAGTATTCCCGCTTAGTACATATATTTTGGCTAGCAAAGGATTCTAAATAGCAAGCACCACATGTTAGAGGATCCATAACAATATAACTTATACAAATATACCCAAGCATAACTCATTAAGTTGTCTTCCTTGTCCAACTTCAACTAATTTGATCAAGTTAGAAAATATTAACGGGGATCACAATCAAAGAAGATGTCCAATATAGTATACTTATATGTAAAATCTCTCTTCCTTCAATATTCTTTCATGAATTGTTCAAGTGACCAATACAATGTTTGCTAACCTTCAATAAATTTACCACCTCTACTTCTTATATGTGAAGTCATTACTCCCCATGGGAAAGGCATATGAAACATATATAATTTCAGATTTATGACATTCAAATCATTCAAACATTTACTCATAGGATATAAGTGAAGCACACGAGTAAATAAAAAACTACTCCAAAAAGATATAAGTGAAGATCAATGAATAGTTAAATAATTATGTAGCTTTGTGAAGACTCTCTCTCTCATTTAAGAATTTCAGATCTTGGGATATTATTCAAAAAACAAGCAAAACAAAATGAAACGACATTTCAAGGATAGCACTCATCATGTGAAGAAGCAAAAACTTAGGCTCAACCGATATTAACCGATAATTGTTGAAGAAGAAAGGTGGGATGCCTACCGGGGCCTCCCCAAGCTTAGATGCTTGAGACTTCTTGAAATATTATCTTGGGGTGCCTTGGGCATCCCCAAGCTTGAGCTTTTGTGTCTCCTTAATTCCTCTCATATCACGGTTTCCTAAATCTCGAAAGCTTCATCCACACCAAACTCAACAAGAACTCGTGAGATAAGTTAGTATAAACCAATGCAAAAACCTTATCATTTTCTACTGTAATAAATCACTAAAATTATTATTCAACATTGCATACTGAATGCCTCTGCATATTTAATACTCCTGTCCTCAAATAGAATCATTAAACAAGCAAACATATGCAAACAACGCAAACATAACAGCAATCTGCCAAAACAGTACAGTCTGTAAAGAATGAAAGATTCATCATAATTCCCTAACTCCAAACATTATGAAATTCTACCACACTGTAGAAACTTTATCAGAGCTTGTTATGCAAAACGTTTCAACATTTTATCATACTCTGGCTTTTCTAGGGAATTTTTGCAACAGCGATAAACTTTCTGTTTTGAAACAGCAACATGTATACTTGCAAAATAAGCATGGTAAAGGCTATCCTTGACATTTTTATTGAAAATAGAGATACAAACAATTATTATAAATAACAGCAAGAAAATACTAACAAATAAAATGATGCTCCAAGCAAAACACATATCATGTGGTGAATAAAGATATAGCTCCAAGTAAAGTTACCGATGAACGAAGACGAAAGAGGGGATGCCATCCGGGGCATCCCCAAGCTTAGGCTCTTTGTTGTCCTTGAATATTACCTTGGGGTGCCTTGGGCATCCCCAAGCTTAGGCTCTTGCCACTCCTTATTCCATAGTCCATCGAATCTTTACCCAAAACTTGAAAACTTCACAACAGAAAACTCGTAAGCTCCGTTAGTATAAGAAAATAAATCACCACTTAGGTACTGTTGTTAACTCATTATAAATTCATATTGGTGTAATATATACTGTATTACAACTCCTCTATGGTTCATACCCTCCAATACTACTCATAGATTCATCAAGATAAGCAAACAACACATAGAAAACAGAATCTGTCAAAAACAGAACAGTCTGTAGTAATCTGCATCAAACACAAACTTCTGGAACTCATAAAAATCTGCCAAAATAGGAAGACCTATATAATTTGAATATTGATCTACCGCAATTGGAATCAGTATTTTATCAGTTTCTAGTGATTTTTCAAAAAACAATTCGTGAGCAGAAAGTTTCTGTCTTTTTCAGCAAGATCAAATAGTTATCATCCAAGAAGATCCTAAAGATTCTACTTGGCACAAACACTAATTAAAACATAAAACCACATCTAACCAGAGGCTATATTAATTATTTATTACTAAACAGGAGCAAAAATCAAGAAACAAAAATAAAATTGGGTTGCCTCCCAACAAGCGCTAACGTTTAACGCCCCTAGCTATGCATGATGATTTCAATGATGCTCACATAAAAGATAAGAATTGAAACATAAGGAGAGCATCATGAAGAATATGACTAGCACATTTAAGTCTAACCCACTTCCTATGCATAGGGATTTTATGAGCAAACAACTTATGGGAACAATAATCAACTAGCATAGGAAGGCAAAACAAGCATAACTTTAAAACTTTAAGCACATAGAGAGGAAACTTGATATTATTGCAATTCCTACAAGCATATGTTCCTCCCTCATAATAATTTTCAGTAGCATCATGAATGAATTCAACAATATAACCATCACATAAAGCATTCTTTTCATGATCTACAAGCATAGAAAATTTACTACTCTCTACACAAGCAAAACTCTTCTCATTTGGAATAGTGGGAGTATCATAAGAAACTCGAATACTATAAATTGTTTCCATATTAAAAGATTAATGTTCAGAAAAGGGGTAGTCATAATCATGACAAGTTTTGTAAATATAATCATCACTACTCTATATAGCATAAGTTTCATCACAATAATCATCATAAATAGGAGGCATGCTATCATCATAATAAATTTGTTCATCAAAACTTGGGAGGCTAAACATATCATCTTCATTAAACATAGCATCCCCAAGCTTGGGACAAACATTAATTGCAGCAAATATATTCTCAAACATGTCATTCTCATCAAACATAGCATCCCCAAGCTTGGGCCTTTTCATATCATAAGCATAATCACTCTCATCATTAATAGTATGGATAGCACCAATAGTATAGCAATTATCATCATCACAATGAGTAATAGGAGCAACATCATTTGGGAGAGATAACTTTCTACCTTTGCTTCTCCGTCTTTTCTTTTTCTTCTTCACATCATGTGTGGGTTTAACCCTCTCTTTTGAGCTCCTTATTAATGAGATTGGTTGAATAGAAAGCTCCTCCTCGTTCCCTGATTCATCATAAGAAATAATAGGAGGATATTGGGAAGTATCTTCCCTTTCATTAGTATTCTCTTCATCTTCTATTTGTTTTCTTTTCTTTATGTAATTGGCAATATAAGGATTTTCAATGCAATTCACCACACAATACATAAAAATTTCTTCTAGATCAAAATCAAGAAATCTATCAAGATTAAATTTTGGAATACCCTCAATTATACGTTTCATTTCTTCATACCCCAAAAGAAGACTTAGCTCTTTATGATGCTCAAGGGTAATCAAGTTATCACAATTTTTGGACACTATGTGATCATGAAACAAATAGCATTGGATCTTTGAATGACCATGTTCATTGCAAAGTTCACAAGGATGGCGATAAATATTGAATCTTTCAGCACAAACATCTAGCCTTTCTTGCAACCATTTGGTTTCTAAATACTTATGCCTCTTGCAAAATCTATCTTCCCTATTTGGTGTGTACTTGCAAACTCTATGCACTCCACAAAAATTGACATGCTTATAAGAGATATTTTCATCATGACTAGTGCAATCATCATTAGTACTATGGATATTCAAAGAATTCATACTAACAACATTGCAAACATGCTCATCATTCACATATATTATGCCAAGCATTATATGTAATTCTTCTTCTAGTACTTGAGCACAATTTTCCTTCCCATCATTTTCACGAAAGATATTAAAAAGATGAAGCATATGAGTCACCCTTAATTCCATTTTTTGTAGTTTTCTTTTATAAACTAAACTAGTGATGAAACAAGAAACAAAAAGATTCGATTGCAAGATCTAAAGATATACCTTCAAGCACTCACCTCCCCGGAAACGGCGCCAGAAAAGAGCTTGATGTCTACTACGCAACCTTCTTCTTGTAGACATTGTTGGGCCTCCAAGTGCAGAGGTTTGTAGGACAGTAGCAATTTTCCCTCAAGTGGATGACCTAAGGTTTATCAATCCATGGGAGGCGTAGGTTGAAGATGGTCTCTCTCAAACAAACCTGCAACCAAATAACAAAGAGTCTCTTGTGTCCCCAACACACCCAATACAATGGTAAATTGTATAGGTGCACTAGTTCGGCGAAGATATGGTGATACAAGTGCAATATGGATGGTAGATATAGGTTTTTGTAATCTAAAAATATAAAAACAGCAAGGTAACTATTGATAAAAGTGAGCACAAACGGTATTGCAATGCGTTGAAATAAGGCCTAGGGTTCATACTTTCACTAGTGCAAGTTCTCTCGACAATAATAACATGATTGGATCACATAACTATCCCTCAACATGCAACAAAGAGTCACTCCAAAGTCACTAATAGCGGAGAACAAACGAAGAGATTATTGTAGGGTACGAAACCACCTCAAAGTTATTCTTTCGGATCAATCTATTCAAGAGTTCGTACTAGAATAATACCTTAAGACACAAATCAACCAAAACCCTAATGTCACCTAGATACTCCAATTTCACCTCAATTATCCGTGGGTATGATTATATGATATGCATCACACAATCTCAGATTCATCTATTCAACCAACACAAAGAACTTCAAAGAGTGAACCAAAGTTTCTACCGGAGAGTCAAGACGAAAACGTGTGCCAACCCCTATGCATAAGTTCATGAGGTCACTGAACCCGCAAGTTGATCACCAAAACATACATCAAGTAGATCACGTGATATCCCATTGTCACCAGAGATAAGCACATGCAAGACATACATCAAGTCTTCTCAAATCCTTGAAGACTCAATCCGATAAGATAACTTCAAAGGGAAAACTCAATCCATTACAAGAGAGTAGGGGGGAGAAACATCATAAGATCCAACTATAATAGCAAAGCTCGCAATACGTCAAGATCATGCCAAATAAAGAACACGAGAGAGAGAGAGAGAGAGAGAGAGAGAGAGAGAGAGATCAAACACATAGCTGCTGGTACATACCCTCAGCCCCGAGGGTGAACTACTCCCTCCTCGTCATGGAGAGCGTCGGGATGATGAAGATGGCCACCAATGAGGGATCCCCCTCCGGCAGGGTGCGGGAACAGGGTCCCGATTGGTTTTTGGTGGCTACAGAGGCTTGCAGTGGCGGAACTCCCGATCTATTGTGCTCTACGATGTTTTTAGGGTATATGGATATATATAGGCGAAAGAAGTCGGTCAGGGGAGCCACGAGGGGCCCACGAGGGTGGGGGCGCGCCTAGGGGTGTAGGGCGCACCTCCCTGCCTCGTGGCTTCCTCGAAGCTTCCCTGACGTCTACTCCAAGTCTCCTGGATTGCTTCCATTCCAAAAATAACTCTCCCGAAGGTTTCATTCCGTTTGGACTCCGTTTGATATTCCTTTTCTTCGAAACACTGAAATAGGCAAGAAAACAACAATTTGGGTTGGGCCTCCAGTTAATAGGTTAGTCCCAAAAATAATATAAAGGTGTATAATAAAGCCCATAAACATCCAAAATAGATAATATAATAGCATGAATACTTCATAAATTGTAGATACGCTGGAGACGTATCAGACGTGCGTCATGATATTGAAGAAGGATGGTGGGAACACCAGCTCGAAACTGACATGACATTGCGCCACATCACTCCTTAGCCTTGGTAGTATTTCTGGATCGATCACCTTCTGAGAGATTGCATTGAGGAATGCACATAGCTTCACAATGGCTAATCGAACCTTTTCCGGTAGAAGCCCCCTGAATGCAACCAGAAGCAGTTGCATCATAATCACGTGGCAGTCATGAGACTTTAGGTTTTGGAACTCTTTCTTTGACATATTTATTATTCCATTTATATTCAACGAGAAGCCAGACGGGACCTTCATGCTGAGCGGGCATTCAAAGAAGATTTCCTTCCCTTCTTTGGTAAGAGCGTAGCTGGCAGGACCTTCATACTGCTTTGGAGGCATGTCGTCTTTTTCATGCAAATGTTGCAAGTCCTCCCGTGCCTCCGGTGTATCTTTTCTCTTCCCATACACGCCCAAGAAGCCTAGCAGGTTCACGCAAAGGTTCTTCGTCACGTGCATCACGTCAATTGAAGAGCGGACCTCTAGGTCTTTCCAGTAGGGTAGGTCCCAAAATATAGATTTCTTCTTCCACATGGGTGCGCCTCCCTCAACGTCATTCGGAACAAATAGTCCGCCGGGACCCTTTCCAAAGATTATGTGTAAATCATTTACCATAGCAAGTACGTGATCACCGGTATGCATGGCGGGCTTCTTCTGGTGATCTGCCTCGCCTTTGAAATGCTTGCCTTTCTTTCAACATTGATGGTTGGTCAGAAGTAATCGACGATACCCCAGGTACACATTGTTCCTGCATTTGTCCAGGTATATACTTTCGGTGTCAGCTAAACAGTGTGTGCATGCGTGGTATCCCTTGTTTATCTATCCTGAAAGGTTACTGAGAGCAGGCCAATCATTGATGGTTACAAACAGCAACACATGCAGGTCAAATTCCTCCTATTTGTGCTCATCCCACACATGTACACCGTTTCCATTCCACAGCTGTAAAAGTTCTTCAACTAATGGCCTTAGGGCCTTGGATGAGTACTGGCATCATAATGAACTTCTGCTTCATGCACAGCCAAGGAGGAAGGTTATAGATACATAGAGTCACGGGCCAGGTGATGTGATTGTTGCTCTGCTCCCCAAAAGGATTAATGCCATCTGCACTTAAACCAAACCATACGTTCCTTGCGTCACCTGAAAACTCCTACCAGTACTTTCCCTCGATTTTTCTCCATTGCGACCCATCAGTGGGTGCTCTCAACTTTCCGTCTTTCTTACGGTCCTCTTTGTGCCATCGCATCAACTTGTCATGCTCTTTGTTTCTGAACAGACATTTCAATCGTGGTATTATAGGAGCATACCACATCACCTTCGTAGGAACCCTCTTCCTGGGGGCGCTCGCCGTCAACATCACCAGGGTCATCTCGCCTGATCTTATACCGCAATGCACCGCATATCGGGCATGCGTTCAAATCCTCGTACGCACCGCAGTAGAGGATGCAGTCATTAGGGCATGCATGTATCTTCTGCACCTCCAATCCTAGAGGGCATCGACCTTCTTTGTTGCGTCGTCTTGTCGGGCAATTTGTTATCCTTTGGAAGCTTCTTCTTCAATATTTTGATAGCTTCTCAAATCCTTTGTCGAGCACACCATTCTCGCCTTCCTTGCAGCAATTCCAGTATGGTACCGAGTTTTGTGTTGCCATCTTCGCAATTGGGTACAACCCTTTTTTGTGATCCTCTAATATGCGATCGAACTTCAGCTTCTCCTTTTCACTTTCGACCTTGTCTCTTAGCATCAACAATGACTGGCGGAGATCATCATCGGGCACATCGTGCGGTTCCTCTTGATCTTGACTTCCCCGTTGCAGCATCACCGTATTCAGGGGGCACATAGTTATCATCATCCTCTTCTTCTTTGTTGTCTTCCATCATAACCCCTATTTCTCCGTCCTTGGTCCAAACATTATAGTGTGGCATGAAACCCTTATAAAGTAGGTGGCTGTGAAGGATTTTCCGGTCAGAGTAAGACTCGTATTCCCAAATATAGGGCATGGACAACACATAAAACCATTCTGCTTGTTTGCCTCAGCCACTTCAAGAAAATTATGCACGCCCTTAATGTACTCGGAGGTGCGTCTGTCACCGTACATCCATTGCCGATTCATCTGTGTGCATTATATATAATTAAATGTGTCAAAAAACCATTATAGAACATCATGAATAAATAAGTGACCAAATTAATAGAAGTTCATCATCACATTAAAACCAAAGTACATACATAGTTCTCATTGAACAACATATAGCTCTTCAGAGCATCTAATTAAATCATACATTGAAACTATGTAAAACATTTCAATGCAACAACAAATGTGATCATAATCGCAACCAAGGTAACAATTGATCCAACGGCATAATGATACCAAGCCTCGGTATGAATGGCATATTTTCTAATCTTTCTAATCTTCAAGCGCATTGCATCCATCTTGATCTTGTGATCATCGACGACATCCGCAACATGCAACTCCAATATCATCTTCTCCTCAATTTTTTTAATTTTTCCTTCAAGTAATTGTTTTCTTCTTCAACTAAATTTAACCTCTCGACAATAGGGTCGGTTGGAATTTCCGGTTCACATACCTCCTAGATAAAAAAATCTATGTCACGTTGGTCGGCATAATTTTGATAAACAATAAATGAACCAAATAGTTATAAAAGATAATATATACCACATCCAAATCATAGACAGGACGAGGGCCGACGGAGGCGGATACCGAAACCATCGCACTATATAATAACAAAAAATAATAAAAGTAAGAAAATGCGATCATAATCGCAACCAAGGTAACGATTGATCTAAATCATACAAGTAAGATTTTTTTTCTTTTAGAAATAAGATAAGAACAAGAGGCTCACCACGGTGGTTCCAGCGACGAGATCGGCGCGGGCGATCGACGGCGGTGAAGACGGGGACGAGACGTGACGTACCGCTAAACCTAGACAAATCTTGAGGAAAATAGAGCTTGGAGAGGAGAAAGCTTAATTAGTGTGGCTCGAGCATTTCATCGAACACCTCATGTGCATAGGAGGTGAGCTAGAGCACCACAAAGCCCTCCCCTCGCCGGGAAGAAAAAAATAGAGCAGTGGAGTGCTCTGCTCGCGGGCGAGGGGGTATATATAGCCACATCATTGGTCCCGGTTCGTGGCTGGGACGGGGACTGAAGGCCCCCCTTTGGTCCCGGTTCCAGCCACGAACCAGGACCAATGGATGTGGGCCAGGAGCGAGGCCCATTGGTCCCCGTTCGTGTCTGGAACTGGGACCAAAGGGTCCAGACGAACCGGGACCAATGCCCCACGAGGCCCGGCCGGCCCCCTGGGCTCATGAACCGGGACGTATGCCCCATGGGTCCCAGTTCGCGACTAAACCAGGACTAAGGGGCTGGCCTGGCCTGGACCAAAGCCCTGTTTTCTACTAGTGTGAGATCTATTGCGAAAACATCCGGGAATGATATTAGTCGGCTCGGCTCCATCATTTTGTCTTGGTGATGCAGGAAGCTGGCTCGGTTAGATGCGGTTGATGAGTGGATTTTCACTCATTTTTACCCGCTTTTAAATTGGATATTCTTAAGTTTTTCTTAGAGAATCACTTTGGTTTGCCTAGTAACAAGTGATAATTGCAAATGGTTGCAGATCTACTTGTTTGTTTTGTTTCCGCAGAAATTTGTTATTTCAGGTGATAAATCAAGTTATAAAAGGGCTATAATGGGCATGAATATCAATTACAATCACCAGTAGTTGTGCAACAGTGTCCATAGGAGAAGACGATGTGTAATATGAGCATGGTTGCTCGTACCGATGTTGGTACTACCTTCCAATGACTCCGTATCGTCATACCTTATGACTTTCATAAAGGGCCCTGAACTTATTTGGATCAGAGGTGCCCAGAGACCCTATTCTGTCAATGTGTACCTTATAAAGGAGATGAAAACCCTTCACCAAGACACACAATTCATTCACCAAGGAATGCAACTCTACCACCATTCCCATCTACAACAACTACCACCATCTCCATAACCATAGCCTCCATCTCCGCTAGTCATATTACTTGTAATAGAGAGTACATCGTGATCAGCGGCATTGTAAGAAATGTAATCATTCATCTTCAAGTATCAGCTTCTACAATGTCTATTGCTTGTAAATTTCATGACAATAATTTTAGAAAATTTCATTATACTAATCTTAGGACTTATTATCTTTAATATATGTTATTAATCACATTCTCTACTAGTTTATCACTGCAGCATCATGTAGTAGTTCATCTTCATGGTCCAAAAAGGTAGATTAACACTAATTACACCACATATAGCCATTTTGTTCTCATTTTCTAAATCGCATAACGAGTGAGCTGGTTACGGTAGTGACTATTTGGTGTCCTTCATTTGTCAACACGCGCATAAACTAATACTCCGGTTGCCCCTCAACAACACAAATAAATGACTCCAGTTGGCCCTAAGATGTGTGTATACCATGTATATATTAATCCAGTATTAAAGTAAAGAACTTTCTGAAAACATTTAATAACCCCATCTCAATAGGATAACGGTTGGTAAAGATATAGGGTGGTGCGTACCTGAGAGACACAAATCCATGTCCCATGGACCATGTTCTTTTCTTTTTGTTATCATACCATGGCTAAAAATCCTAACAAGTACTTCGCCTTTTAGGTTGGCTGAATCATAATATCTGAACTAATTCTAGCATGCCCTGTTGCTGGATTGCCTAACTTGAATGCCATGCAGTAGGCAGAGACATATAACATTTTACCATACAATCCCAGAGAAGGATTGGCTTTGATTATCAAACAATAACGAAACAAAAAATAACAAAAACATCTTGGTTCGACAGAGACATATAGTCGTGGAACATAACTTAACACTATCCAGCATATGCCAACTAGAGTCTAGACCATGATGCTCAAGGAGTCGGTGGTCATTCATCCATCTTGCTCCTTACCTATCCTTCTAGATTTGAGAGCAATAATAATTGTAATAAAAAAATGAACTTGTCCACGTAGGAAATAAACTGGAATAAACATTACAAACTTTGGCCTCTATGATTGAGATTACCGAGGCACTCTACCAGTCAGGAGATATTGACCATGCTACAACGGAGTAAGTATCTTTTGTCCTTTATTGGCACATTCATATGTTGAATAAGTAGGGAGTGTCGCCATTTATGCCCATAGAACTGGGAAAAGAGAATATACCATCCCCAATCCTATTTGTGATCAGACCTGGATGCAATAAAACTCAGGATTCTAACTGATTCACCGTGCCAGATCATTTGGTAAAAGAAACTTTAGAATATATACTCTTTCTCAACTATTTCAATTCTAGTTATGATCCAATTGTATCTTTTGTGGTGGGACATGCAAGGGTTGTTGCACGCATGTTAACAACACATGTGTGGACACATTTGATATTGATTTTCATATCCTGGTTATATGGCTTGCAATGCAAGCATGACAAATGCTTGGCCAGTGGCATGAACATGTGACTTTATTTGGTATGTGATGCTAGTGTAACAAATGCTTGGCCAGTGGTGGCAAACATGTTGTGTTTTATGTAACAATGCGCAAGAAAGTGCATTTTTTATATTGAAGCCTATCTTGAATGCAGGAGGATTTGCAAGCATATTTAACAACGTCCCTCCTATTTCTTTCAAATTTTAATTACCATATCCATGAATCTATAATCAATGTTTAGAATAGGCCATGATACGTCTCCAACGTATCTATAATTTATAAAGTATTCATGCCATGTTTACAATAGTTTTATATGATTTTGGTATGATTTCATTAGAACTAACCCAGACTGACGCTGTTTTCAGCAGAACTACTGTGGTGTTGTTTTTGTGCAGAAATAAAAGTTCTTGTAATGCGATGAAAATCAACGGAGATTTTTTCTGGAAAATATAAAAAATACTGGAAAGAAGAGTTACCGGAGGGGAGGCCCGTGGGCCCCATGAGGGTGGAGGGCGCGCCCAACCCCCTAGGGCGCGCCCATGTGCCTCGTGGACTTCCCGTGGGGCCCCCTGACTTGTTCTCGATGCCAACCTCTCCTATAAATACCCAAACCTCCAGAAAATAACCTAGATCGGAAGTTCCGCCGCCGCAAGCCTCTGTAGCCACAAGAAATCAATCTAGGCCCTCTCTGGCACCCTGCCGGAGGGGGCCATCATCACCAGAGGCCATGGAGGAGGATCCCGAAGGGGCCATCATTGCCATGAAGGCCAAGGACCAGAGGGAGAACCTCTCCCCATCTAGGGGGGAGGCCATGGAGGAGGAAGCACAAGGGGGAGAACCTTTCCTGCTCTCTCTTGGTGGCGCCGGAGTGCCATCGGGAGGGGAATCATCACCGCGGTGATCGTCTTCATCAACATCACCATGCTCATCTCTTTTACGCGGTCCACTCTCCCGCACCCCGCTGTAATCCCTACTTGAATATGGTGCTTTATGCCACATATTATGATCTAATGATGTGTTGCCATCCTATGATGTTTTGAGTAGATATCCTTTGTCTTTGGGTTGATTGATGATCTAGACTGGTATGAGTTGTATGTTTTATTTTGGTGATGTCCTATTGTTCCCTCCGTGTCGCGCAAGCGTGAGGGATTCCCGCTGTAGGGTGTTGCAATACGTTCATGATTCGCTTATAGTGGGTTGCTTGAGTGACAGAAGCATAAACCCGAGTAAGGGGTTGTTGCGTATGGGATAAAGGGGACTTGATGCTTTAATGCTATGGTTGGGTTTTACCTTAATGATCTTTAGTAGTTGCGGATGCTTGCTAGAGTTCCAATCATAAGTGCATATGATCCAAGAAGATAAAGTATGTTAGCTTATGCCTCTCCCTCATATGAAATTGCAATAGTTATTACCGGTCTTGTTAACAATTGCCTAGGATAATTCCGCACACCGACCCATCATTATGAGAGAATTCCTTATTTGACACTCTCTTAAAATCGTGTTCCTTATTTGACACTGGAAAAAATTTCTTCCCTATATGACCTATAGTCTTAATTTCTTTCCCTATATGACACTCTAGTTCATTTTGTACACGTGAAAAGACATTTTTACCCCTATACATAATGTGACCAGAAATATGTAGCATTGAGCCTAATTAGGGAAAATTCGTTTCTGAGAGTGAGCACAGCTGAACATGTTATCTCCTCCGTTGGTCTTTTTTGAGATGCGTGTGTATTCTGTATTCCTGAGCGCATGCATCCAATGTATTTAGAGCGTATTCACTGTGGGTCTAGTTTCATGTGGTATGGTTTGTGAATGCGACGTCGATCAACATTGATCATCGACGCTCTTAGTGTTGGAGAAAAGAGGAAGAAACCAAGGCGGAGACCAAGTCCATGAGTACGTGCGTGTGGGCGAGGTGGCCACTCCGGGCTCCAGCCGTGTTGCGGTTGCTGTCCGCCCACCCCGCCGCTCATCCAGGGGAAAATTCCTAAACGTAGTAGACTTGATCTGATTTTTTAGCGACCGGTCTAATTCAACATACTCTTCGAAAGTGCGGGGGGTCAGACCAAACCACATGCTTTTTTGAGGTCAAATGTTTACGTGACCTTGCACGTACGCATCTACATATGTACGGTGCTCCTCGCGTTGCACAGTTGCATGGTGATGCATGCTGATGTGCTCTTATATTTAACAAAATGTAGCATGGATCATTTCCACAAACAAACAGTGGCGGAGGACGAAAAGAAATTGAGGTGGGGCGGACCCTTCACATACAATCGCCACGCTCGCGCCAGCCGGCTCTGGCCACTAGCCTCCGTTGCTTCCGTCGTGTGCATGCGCGCCGTCCGACCGCTGCCGCGGTAGTGGCCCACTCGTGTAGTGTTTGTCGTGGTTGCACTCGACGGCTCTTCTTTTTGGTCCGCGGACTGCCACTGTCGTCGATCAGCTCAATGCATGCCCAGGTAAGTAGGAAGTAGCAGGACTAGGCCCACGTAACTTGGCCCAAGCCTCACCAGCGACTGGATGCATGCATACGAGTCAATGCAACGTACTGGTATAAGAAGGCACGCGCCAGATCAAGGTAGGGCGGACGCCCGAGCTTGCCCTACCGGGTCCTCCACCTGTGTCCACAGATATGCTACTGCGGGTATACAATCTAATCGGAACAGTAGCAAATCCACTGGCATGACAATACCAGCATATCTGATGTCATATATAGATAACTCGACTGACTTTTTTGAAACAACTATTATGGTGTACATATTTATGGTCACATTATACATATGGGTAAATTGGTCTTTTCACGTGTACAAAATGCACTAGAGTGTCATATAGGGAAAGAAATTAAGACTAGAGATCATATAGGGAAGAAAATTTTCTATAGTGTCAAATAAGGAACACAATTTTAAGAGAGTGTCAAATAAGGAATTCTCTCCATCATTATTCCACACTCGCTATTTATAATATTTAGTAATATATTCTAACTTTATGATAACATCACCTACTTTTATATTTTAGCTCTCCGATACCATGCAAAGTTATCCTCTTCATACCCAGAACGTAGTTTTATTTCTCGTTTCTAGTTGGAAGCAAACATTCAGTGTACATAGAGTCGTATCAGTGGCAGATAGGACTTGAGAGAATATTGATCTTACCTTTAGCTCCTTGTGGGTTCTACACTCCATATTTATCACTTCCACCTTTGGGAATTGCTACGATGATTCCCTACACTTGGGGATTATCAGGCCATACTTTATAAGCTGTTTTTTTTACTTTTCTATCCAGTGCGTACTTTTCTTCTCTGATAACTAAATGTTTTGTGTCATTATTCAGGTTTGGCAGGATAAATACAGGTTCAGTATTTATATAGTTCATATTTAATGATAGGTGAATTAATGCCTCTCCAATTTATATAGCTTTGTTCCAAGATTATTGGTGGTAGTGTTGTGGAGTCCTGATACTTACTCGAATAGTTTATGACTTTTTTGGAAATGGGATACACCCTATATATGACTATTTGCCTGATATATTAAATTGGTCATAGATTATGCAATGCACCGTCCATGAATGTCTTTTCCTATTTAAAATTGTTAGTGTGAGTACCAGATATTTAGTTCTACTACTCTTGAACTCACATACACCTAGATGAACAGTAAATTCAAGAGAAAGTAGCAAAACAATTAAAATAAATCTATTTTTTGCGACAAACATATTTGAGTGTTCTAGTTGCATGCATAATTTTGTGAAGAAATGATATTAGTGGTGGTCTGCAGCAACAACAAAAATAGTGCTCCAAAATAGCTTTTTAGAGCACTGCTTTTCTAGACCACCATGAACGTCATTTCTTCGGGAAATTTTGCACAAAATTATAACACTAGAATATGTTTATTGTAAAGATAATTCAATTTTTTTTTGAATTTATCCTTGCTAGTTTCTAGAATTTACCATCTACCCAGTTGTGTGTGAGCTCGGGAGCCAAAGTGCCATGTCCCGTGAGTATCTCTTTCTTTGCCCATGCAAGGAGCCGGTATGGCTCACACTTATTGTGGTTAAGTTATTGCATCATTTTTGAAAGCCCAACTTTTCTGTAAATATATTTAATTCATGGACTTAAATATGGTGTTGAAAGAAGCCTCGTCACATGTCCTTAAGGCATCTCCAAGAGTGAAAGTACTTCATACACGATGTTGTAAGATAGGTGTTGGTAAAAAGGCCACCTAAGACAATGATGATGAGGCATGAAATAGATGATGGAGCTTCTCGGGGGCCAACCTGGGCTACCCCCCCACCCATTAATCTTTTAAGCTATCGCCTTCGTATTATCCCATATGCCAAGAATAATCTGCCTAAAATGCATATTGTTTGCCCCCTAGTCCATACCACCTAGAATTAAGGCCAAGCTCCGTCACCGGTTGCACAAGCTCCGAGTGATAGAGAGTAATCAAATTTATTATCTCACCTTTATTGGAAAATTTTAATACAACTGATTGTAGTATTTGTATGATAATTTGTTGGTTGATGACATGGACAATTTTACCAACAAGACTACAAACAACCTATTGGAGAGAAAAAGGTGGAGGTTTTTGCCATTGCTTATGATGGCTTGCTAGGGACTCTGTGTACAAGAGATTGCCCTCTGAGTTTGGATTATGTAGGTGTCGAGGTCTTGTGTCCTGTGGGAGCTTGATGTGATTTGCGCCGAGGAGGAAGTTTGGCAAGTTGTCAAGGAATTGCCAACGGACGTAGCTCCGGCACCAAATGGATTTATCAGTGCATCCTACCAAAAGGATTTGGGCATTATCAAACATGATATCATGGTGGGCCTGATGAAGATGTATGTTGGGGATGGTCGTGGATTTGCTAATCTCAACCAAGCCCTCATTGCCTTTATCCCTAAAACACCTGATGGGGTCAAGATTGGAGATTTCCGGCCCATTAGCCTCACGCATAGCTACTCTAAGTTTTTGCTAAGATTCTCTCAAACATGGTAAAGCTCAGGTTTGGTGACATTGTCAATGCTAATTAATCAGCCTTCATCGGCGGAAGGTGTTTGCATGATAACTTTCTTCATGTCCAACAAGTTGTGCACAAAATGCACGAAACTAAAATGCCCGGGATTTTGCAGAAATTGGACATTTCCAGAGGTTTAGACTCCCTGTTATGGGCATTCCTCTATGAGGTGTTGATCCAGAAGGGGTTCAGCCAAGCTTGGGTCCGTTGGTTGACAATGTTGCTATCTTCTTCTAGCACAAAGGTTGTGGTGAATGGGTCCCGGGGATAAAGACCAATCATGCGCATGGGTTACGTCAAGGTGATCTGATCTCGCCGTTGTTGTTTGTTATTGCGATGGATGTGCTGTCTATCTCCTAACCAAGGCGGCAAAAGTGGGGGTGCTTAGCAGAATCAATGGGATCTCTGACATGCAAAGGATATCAATCTATGTTGATGATGTGGTACTCTTGACCAAGCCATCTGGGGAGGATCTTTCTCTGATCAAGGAGGAACTAGATGCATTCGCCAAGGCTTCTGAACTATTTGTGAACTATGGGAAAACTATCATGGTAATGGTATGGGAAGCAAGACAGACAAGGAGAGGGTGGTGTATATTTTAAAGTGTGAGATTGCAAACTTCTTATCAAATACTTGGGGCCGCAACTTGCTATCAGGCTGCTGAGAAAATTTCAATGGGAGACGCTCATCGACTCGATGGGCAGTGGTGCCGGCATCGCGACAAGGGTTCATTGATCGTCCCGGACACATGGTACTGGTCAAATTGGCCATATCTTCACATCTAGTGCACCACCTTAAGATTGGCAACGCTCTGGTCTGGGTGTTTGAACCCATTGATAGGTTGATGACAACTTTCTTCTGGACAGGATGCGTCGAGATAAACGGTGGTAAGTGCCGGTTTCTGGGACAAGGTGTGTAAACCTGTGTGCTTTGGAGGGCTGGGGAAGAATTTGTAGATGTAATCGATCGCGTTGTGAGTTCGATAAGAATGGCTCGGAAGAACCCGGCCTGATAGGTCTTGGCAGGGTCTACATTTGGGAATCAATGATATGTCCTCTAAAGTCTTCCGCAGTCTAGTCCAAATCCAAGTAGACTCGAGTGAGATGGTTTGGTTTTGGAGAGACAGATGGATTGGAGGGTGCTCCATGGAAGAGTTACCGCTGCTGGTGCACAAGGTGAAGAACTTTCTTGATTCACACACGGTGAAGCAAGGTTTAACCAACTTCAGGTGGGTGGCGGATATTGTGCCCCTAATTTTTCCACCAAAAAGGGATTGGTTCAACAAACTTTTGCATGTTATTCACAGTATGCACCAAAACCCTATGATGCCGGGCATTTTTGCTTAGCGTGGACGTCGTCAGGAAAGTCCTCAGCTCAATCTGTATAATGGCTGCTAAGTTAAGGAAGGGGGTGTTTCATGCTTCCTAACTGCATCTGGAGATGTTGGGCTCTTCTAAAATGCAAGATCTTTGTGTGGCTCACTGCCCATCATCGACTATGGACGTATGATCGCAAAGAGCGACATGGACTGCAGGGCGAGACCTCTCCCTACTTTTTGTACCTCCAAGAAGAATATAAGGTCGAGCACATTATTCTGCAATGTGTGGCGGGTAGAGAGACGTGGCCTAGATGCTTCTCTAATCTTCATATCAATATCACTTATCCATCTGCTTCGGACACTCTGCAGGATTGGTGGACCAACTCCAGAAGCAGATTTGCCAGGAAGCAGAAGAAGGGGTTTGACTCCCTGGTGATCGTCGTCAACTAGCATTTTTTAAGCAATGAAATGAGTGAGTCTTTGCAAATACTCCCTCCATTTCATAATGTAGTGTGTCCATATTTTCTGAGATTCAGCTTTGACCATAAATCAGACCAATAATACATCAATTATTTTATTGAAAAATTATACCTTTGAAAACTTCTTTCAAATATGAATTCAAAGGTATCTGTCATGCTCCCGCCGCAGTCTCTCATGTTGGTTAAATTTATGATCAAAGTTAAATCTCGAAAAGCGTAGGCATACTACATTATGAAATGGAGGGACTACAAGACAACAATGTTCGGTCACGAAGCTGACAGATCTCATTTTTATAGGATGGGTGGAGTGGAAGAGAGTGGGAGTCGGAGGAACCGAATGTTTTGTGAGGAGTCAACCTTAGAAATAGGGTATGTTGGAGGTGCTGTAACTTACATGGGATGTACACACCTGATGTGAGCATCTTGTAAATTGTCTCTACCTTGTATAAAAATATGGCATGCTATTTACATCAAAAAAAAATATGGCATGCTATTGACGTGCTTTCGAAAAGAAAAGATGCCCTTATGATGCAAATGATGTGCTAAACAAATGGTGGCTAAATATTTTCTCTACTTACAAGAAATCATACGAACTTCGATCATATGCATGTTTACTTTAACATGCTTGCTGTATGCAACAAAGACCTACTTATGTACAAACTCCAGAATCGCTCATTTGCCACTTGAATTTTTGTATTCTTGGTTTACAACTAGCCATTTGTGACAGATTCAACGCTTTTATACCCGAAACATGTCAAATGCAGTCAAAATTGATTATCTGATCCAACAAGCCTTCTGTGCCATTTGAAAAAAAAAGATGGAAATGATAAAGCCCGAACATTCAGGATTTGACCATGGCAAATAGAACGTTTTCGACAGCAATTTTAGTGACGCATGGATGGCAAGTTTAGTTGACACGCACATCAGTTTTCTGGCAAAAAATACACTACACACGGAGTTGGTATGCTTGCCAACTTAAATTATCATCCTCACGTCACTAAAATTGCCATCGAAAACGTTTGATTTGCCATGGTCAAATCCCAAACGTTCAGGCATTCGAAATTTTAGTGACCATCAATAATGTGGTAAATCAAAAGCACTGTTCAAGAATTCGTCCGATTAATCAGTTAGTGGGCCAGATAATCGCTACTCGTGGAGTGACTAAATCGAATAGCACCTACATGTTGTTAACTTGTCAAGCCGATTAATTGGACCGTTAGACCGATTAATTGCTTGTTAGGCCAATTAATCACTGATGTCCCATTAATTTATAGGCAAAGGAAGCCCCAAAATTTTCACTCACATCCCCCTCTCGCTCCTCAATAGCTAGGGTTTGACCAAACAATAGCATATTTTGGTATACTACATAGCTGAGAGCATACCACTAAAAAAAAGGATAGCCGAGAGCATGAGAGTAGGGTATAATACACAAAAAACTACATATATGTTGTCAATTCCTATTTAATCTAACGATTAATGGTCAATCATTTAATCCAGTTAATAGGCCGATTCGCCGACCGAGCAGCTACCAGTTACTGATTTCCTGAACAATGATAAAATGTAAACCAATAATTTTGATGTATGCGGCAAAGCCACTAAAATGGACAAAAGTAGTGAACAATAGTACACCAATAATTTTGTTCTATGATATGAATCATGGACCCCGATAACACCTGAACGTTGCGCTTAATGCACCATCATCTGTTGCATACTCGCAACCAAGGCGGTGATTTGTGAGAGTTATAGATGAAAACGAAGTGTGTAATCTGCTACGTACGTGTATGTGCTCCATCAGCCATGCACACGGTCTGAATTATTATGCACAGAGCACATGCACTCGTAGCACAGACACCAGGTACAGTACTAAGGTGTACCATAAAGATTCCTCAACGATTTAGCACAAACTTGTCTGTGATCCAAGACATGAAAAGATTCTTGGCAAGCAGGTGAGTATTACTCCTATTTATCAAAGCTGCTCGAAACAGATCCATTGTTGAAAAAAATAAATAATCAGCTCAATTACTTAATTCCACCATGAAGATTGATTACATGTTCAACATGATGCAACCATGCAGAATAGCATTGTAACCCTGCTGTAGTACCGTCGAATGTTGCTGAAAAATGCTGCCCACTGAGAGATGTCCTTACTGACCCCTGCACAAAGCGAACACTCTTCAATAAACAGATATAAAGATGTGATTCATACAACAATAGTGACACGTAGTGCTGATTTCGGCCTGAAGGTTTTCATGGAGCATAATGCCACAATGTTTGTTTTTGCAACAAGATGTCAATATATAAGATTGAATTAGGTTCCACAAATATGTACTTTTGAGAACCTGTTAAACGACATTATAAGCCTACATAATTGACTTCCATCATGGGAACGTTTTCACCTTCAAGCACTTGTAGAAATAGTTTGCGCAAAGTGCAAACAATATCACAAAAACAGTACACCTCAAGTACCTCCTACTAAAATGGAATTATATTTTTTGTTTCCTTCTATACAGACAGATAAATCGATTAAATGAAATGACTTCTCACTCTGATGTGGTGTTATAATCACATAAATGGTATGCCTTGTAAGATTTACAGTCTGCTCAGCATACTCAACTCTCTGTATCAATAGCAGTTTGGCCATTACTCTTCATGCCCAATCCAATGCATGTATCTGGAAGCAATACTACGTTGCATAGATTAGGAGCTAGCACAGTGCCCCCCTGGACTAGTACGAACCTAACTACATATATACAACATCGGAGTACAACGATTGCACTTGTGTGGTCACATTGTCATCAATGAGTCTGTAAATGAATTATTTGCCTGCATTATCTGATTATCTCAAACGTGTGATCAGTCCAGTAACATGTCTCATAAGGTTTTCCATGATGATGCATTAGATATAAATATTCAATAACCACAATAACGTGAATACAGATGCCAATACTCCAGAAATTATGCAATTTACGGCTTCCATTTGCGATTCTCCACGGATTTAGTTCATCCAGTAACTCGACGAATATATGCTGCACTAGCTATATCCTCTAAATGATTTACTACCTCAAGGCAATCCTAGGAGTAGTAATTCAAATTGTACCATCCATGACCCAACTGCTTGATCAGGAAGCAATGTTGTCGCATAAGGTAAAGGTAGTGATCAGGCTGCAGCTAAGCAGAAAGTTGGCACTCACTAGTTCAGCTGGTCTTTTCAGTTAGTGCAATTAATTGCAGAAAATGGTTCTGAGAAGTACTTTCTAACACTTGTCATCGACTTAAATTAACCTCCTCAGTGACAAAATAGGACATGGTCAGATTTTTCTTCTTCATTTTTACCAGGATATTAAGTTTACTATGTTTAGCATGTATTTTTTAAATACATGAGAAATGGAAGCCCAGCAGAATTTGGATTATACATGTCTCATACAAGTACATGTTGTCACTATGAGATTCAGTATGCCCCTGTCATCAGGAAATGGGACAATTCACACCACTTCACATGTGTGCACTTGACAGTTGATTTTTGTCGTAAGTCGATCTTCTCTATATTTGACCATGTCTATAGGAAAATGTGATAATTATACAACATCAAATATATTTTATGATGAATCTAAAAAAACTAATTTGGTGTTGTAGATGTTGATATATTTATCAATAGACCTAGTCAAACTTAAAGAAGTTTGACTCAGGACAAAATAGAACTTCAAATAATTTCAGTGGTGGAGCTAGCCAGTCCATGGAGCCGGGGCAGAATACAAAGGGATGTGGTTCATGGGTATTTGCCCACTAAAACTCATGATTAATTCTCCATCTCCTTCTATAATCCAATGGGAGTTCCTGGGCAGAGCCGGGGCAGCTGCCCAGGGTCGCCGGGAGGTGGCTCCGCCACTGAATAATTTGGAATGGATGGCGTATCACATTCTACATTTGCATTGCACCTCATGACCAGATGACATCTATAGAGTTGATCTAATAATTTCAGTTAAATGTCAGAGGGTTATGTCATATGCTCAACACTGATGCAAATGGACAGAAAGGGGACTTCCCACAGGATAACTTTGCCAACTAACACAACATGTATGGTGTTATTTTCAGATAAAGTAACGGTGACTTATAAATTAAGCCAAAATTCAAGGGTTTAAACAATCTTTTGTAGAGTATTAAACTGACCAAACTGTCATTCCCTTTACTAAACCAAGGCCAGCCTTTCCCTGTGCATGTAGCTCCCCGCTTGCGCACGGTCCGGAAGTGTCCGACCACTTTGGGTCTATTGTACGCAGCCTTTCCTTGCATTTCTGCAAGAGACTGTTTCCAGGACTCAATCCGTGACCTCATGGTCACCAGGCAACAGCTTTACCGCTACACCAAGGCTCCCCTTCTACATTATTATAATAAATTTGTGGATCATTGACATCCAATTTTGTCTATTCCTGATACGCACCACATTTAATGAACATCGGTGATAGGATTGCCAATATGACTGTCTGTGGATATCTAATCCAAGGCCAGCCTAATTCACCCTACCAATTAGTAAAATCTTCTTCACGTTCAACGGCACATAGTTCTAAACAAAGTAGTAAGCACATACTATTTGTCACCCCTACCGCACTGTCATGATCCTGTAATTAACCACTCAAGCATTTCATCAAACATCTGCTACGCAAAACCTAACCCACATCCTTGTTGGCAAAACGCACCTAATTTCACACGGCCCTGCAACTAAAGCCGCAACCAACATTTCGTCGAGCACTTGGAGAGCACCACAGCCCACTAAAAAGTTAACGAGAAGCCGCAATCGGGACAGAAGCGGGCGGAAGCGGTGGGAGGAGGATGGCAGTGGCGGTGGCGCTGACCTGATCTTCTTGATGAGGATATCGCGGAGATTCTTCCCGAGCTCCTGGGAGCGGACGCGCGCCATGAGCGCCTTGCGCGCGAGCACGCGCTTCTCGGAGTTCTTGACGTGGTGCTCCGTCCGGCGCTTGATGAGCCGCTCGATGCCGCTGGACCGCATCTTGCGCTCCATCACCTGGAGCGCGCGCTCCAGGTTGCCGTCCCTCACCTGCACCACGATCCCCCGGGACGGCTGCACCTGCCCACGGTTCCCCGTCCCCGCGGTCGCGGCCGCCGCCGGCCAAAGCCCCCGCGCCGCTCGTGCTAGTGCCTGCATCGCTCGCTCGCTCCTGAATGAGTGTCTGCCGGGGGTACCGTTGCGTCGAGATTCGGGACGTCTCCGAAGTTATGTCAGATCTGAGACCAATAAGCGTTCATGATAAGAATCCGCCACATGTAGAAGTGTCAAAACATTTCCTGTACAGTTATTTGAAAACCTTGGTGAACATCAAAAACAATTCAGTCCTCGATCCTTGCAAAGGCAAAACCCCAGTTTATATTGTGCCTATATCAAAATCTACAGTTTTGTCCACAGAAGTAATTTCATCTTGGTGCCCACCGAGTGTTGGAAAGTTAAGTTGAACTCTGATGGTTCCTTCGTCGTGAATGGAAGAGTAGGTGCGGGTATGGTCTTGAGAGATTCTAATGGTGCAATCATCTTTTCTGCATGTCGTACGTTGTATAGATGTCGTGATGCCTTGGAAGCATAGCGGTGCGCCTGTATGGAGGATTTATCTTTTACCCTTATGAGAACTGAGCTACCTATCGAATTAGGGGTTGACTCCTTGGAAGTAGTCAAGCTGGTGCAGACAAATAACATCAACACATCAACTTATGCTTATCTTATTAGAGAGATCAAGCTGATGATGAGTCTTCGTTAGACTAGTATTACTCATATTCGTAGATCCCAAAATAAAGTTAGTGATTGTTTAGCTATCTTTGCTAGAGAGGAAGGTAGAACCATGACTTGGTTAGGTTCTGGACCTCCCAGAGTTTTAGAACTTGCTGCTTCAGATTGTAACACTGTTTGAGTTTGAGTAATACAAGTTTCTATTCGTAAAAAAAAGTTTATGCAATGTCCTTTATAAAATAATATCAAAAGTGTCTTGCGAAAAGGTTAAAAGTTATTTTACCGGAAATTATATCCCCTTCGTAGAGTGCCTTTGTTTATTACAGATAATATTTCGATAGCATATGAAGCGTGCACTATTTGAAGAATAAACGGAAGGGGAAAGATGGATATGCAGCAATTAAGTTAGACATGAGTAAAGCTTATTATAGGGTGGAATGGTGCTTTTTTAGGAAAATGATGAGCAAGTTGTGTTTTTGTGAGGCTTTTGTGGAGCTGATAATGCAATGTGTAGAATCTGTGAAGTACACTATAAAAGTGAATGGAGAGCTAACTGAAGAGATTATACCAGGAAGAGGATTAAGGCAAGGAGACCCACTATCCTCTTAACTTTATATTATTTGTGCTGAAGTTTTATCCTCCATGCTGTACAAGGCTGAAGAAGATGGGACAATGAGAGGAGTGTGGATTTGCCAAAAGGCTCCTAGCATCTCACATTTATTTTTTATGGACAATTCACTTATCCTATGCAGAGCAAAGAAAAAAGGATGTCCTGAAGCTAAAGAAAATATTGACCATGTATGAGTTTCTCTCAGGTCAAATTGTGAATGACGGTAAGAGAACAGTTTTGTTCAGCGCAAAGACAACTGAAAAAGTGCAAGAATGAAATCAAGGAGGTATTAGGAATAAAAGGAGAGACAACAAACGAACAATACCTTGGACTTTCGGTGCATACTGAGATCAAAAGTGGGTATATTTAGATTCCTGAAGGACAGAATCTGGAAGAAGATACAAGGGTGGAAACGAAAGATGTTGTCTCGTGCTAGGAAAGAGATTCTCATCAAAATTGTGGCTCAAAAAATTCCCACGTATGCAATGAGTTGTTTCGAGATAACTAGGACAGTTTGCGAGCAAATTTCATCCCTAATAGGTAGATATTGGTGGAACAATCAGGAAAAGGACGGTGGCCACCTCTTTCTCAAATGTAAAAGAGTGACCCAAATATGGGAGATGCTAGGTTGGAGAAATAAGAAAGAAGTTGGTAACTAAACAATCTGCTGCAGATTTAATAAATGAAGTCCTCAAGCTAGAAGAAGAAGAAAAAATCAAGGTGATAGTACTTCTGGGGCAGTGGTGGAATGAAAGGAATAATATTAGAGAAGAATGTAAAGTATGAAGTAATGATGATATATATTACACTATTATTAAGCAGACTAATGAATATTGCAAAACTGTCATGAAGGAAATGGAGCTCAAGAAAACATGCCAAGATCGGTGGAAACCGCCTCAGCACGGAGCGCTGAAGATGAACATTGATGGCGCCTTTCATCCTCAAACAAATAGTGGTGGATGGGGTGTTGTTATCCGGTATCATAAGGGAGTTGTTCAGGCATGTGGAGCAGGAAGGCTTGAGAATCTAATTAATCCTCTTCATGCTGAAATATTGGCTGCTACTCATGGTGCCCAGCTGGCTGCGTCTAGAGGAATCACTATTATCTGCTTCGGAACTGACTCCATATTACTAAAACAAGGTATAGAGCAAAACGAGTGAGATCGATCAGTGGTCTGCAGGGACTAGCGGAGCTGAAAGTGTTCTTGAAGCAAAATTTTGATCAGTTTAGTTTTAGGTTTGCTAGTAGAAACTGTAATAGAGTAGCCCATGTACGTATGGGATGTAACATGAATTTGTATGAAGTGTTTAAACATAGACAATCACTACAGGAATCAGCTACTTTGTCATCCGCCAAGGCAGACGACAAAGGCATGGACGGCGGACGGCAGAAGCCTTTGCCGTTTGCCGCGGACGGCAAAAGGCGCATGCAAAGATAGGATCGGTAAAGACCTTCTTTGTCGTCTGCTTCTGAAGCAGACGGCAAAGGGGCCTTTGCCATCAGCGGCTGACGACAAAGAAAGCCGACGGCAATAAATTCGCTGTTAGTCCGTTAGGTGGCTAACGACAGTCTTTGCCGTCCGCGGCTGACGGCAAAGAGTATCAGGCCTTTGTCGTCGGCCAAATGACGTCAGTTGGACGTCACTGCCCACCAAGGCTTTGCCGTCCGCCGTTGTAGGCAAATGCGGTGATCCTTTGCCGTCTGCCACTGTAGGCAAACTGGCCAAATTGGTCAGGTTCCAGGAAACACAGGTGGCTGCCATGTGGCTTCTTTGCCATCCGCGGCATACGGCAAAGAGCCCGTTGTCGTCGGTGGCAGACGGCAAAGAGCCTGCATTGCCTCTTTTTCTGTTTTTTTAAATCCAACAATTTCACAGCAAATATATATGACAAATATATATATATATATATAGGACAAATGTTTCCTACAAGCAGTGGTAGTTACCACCACTTGCGTTTTGTATGTTGTATGTAGTATCTGTCAAAATTGAGAGTATATACGTGTAGTATGTAGTATATAACAATGGTTAGGTAGTGTGTGTGTCTATATATATATATATATATATATATATATATATATATATATATATATATATATATATATATATATATATATATTTCACAGGGCTTTTCACAGCAAACATATAACATATCCAGCACATAAGTTTCATCGTACATAGCAAGTACATAGCAAGTTCATACATATATAGTTCCATCCATTCATACATAGCAAGTTGCACATACACATTGTTCCATCCATACATATTATCATGCAAAGTTTCATCAAGTTAGCAAGTTCCATCATAGCAAGCTAGAAGAATTCGCTAGAAGAATACTAGAAGAGAATGAAAGAAAAAACAAGCACTCCATCATAGCAAGCTAGCTTCCGTGAAATGAATGAAATCTGCAAAATGGCAAATAAGAAAATTAGAAAAAGGTGACTAGAAGAAGAAGTATATGTCATTTATGAGCTAACTTAGGTGAAATGGATAACTTAGGTGAAATGGATCATTTATGAGCTAACTTAGTTGAAATGGATCGTTTATGAGCTAACTAAGGTGAAATGGATCATTTATGAGATAACTTAGTTGAAATGGATCGTTTATGAGCTAACTAAGATGAAATGGATCATTTATGAGCTAACTTAGGTGAAATGGATCGTTTATGAGCTAACCTAGGTGAAATGGATCGTTTATGATCTAACCTAGGTGAAATGGATCGTTTATGAGCTAACTTAGGTGAAATGAATCGTTTATGAGCTAAGCTAAGTGAAATGGATCGTTTATGAGCTGTGGGTGGCGGGGGCGACGGCGGGTGGTGGGGGCGGCAGCGGGCGGCGGGGGCGGCGGTGGGTGTGGCTGTCGTCGTCGGGGAGGAGAGAGGGAGAGAAACAGAGAGATGGAGCGGCGGGGTGGGGCTCGGCTGTAACATCCCCAGCATCACACTACAATAATCTCCCCCTAATGAAGGTCATGTCATCATGATCATCATGCCAAAAGGCCACTTGTCCAAAATCTGCTTCAAATTCTAATTCTAATTGCATGTCAAATATTTGCTTCTGTTTTCATGCAAATAAAATAGTTCATCCTATGGCAAATAATCCCTAGATATTTTTCATGTTGAACTAATATTTTAAAGGGTTATTAAATGCCATCAAACATTAAACCGTGCCAAAATAGCATTTTTTTTTGAATGCTTCTCCACTTACGAAAAATTCATGCTAAGTCAAACTTCCTCCTAAGTTTTTGGTGGTAGCACCTAACATTGCAATACTAAATATGTGTCCATCTCCACATTTTACAAAACTTATTTGTTAAATAAATTAAGTACAAAACAGAGGCTAGAGAAATAAAACATATGGTAATAAAAGAAAAGAGCTACACCTATTGTACAGATGGGCTCTAAGCTATTTTACCGTGCAGCCCAGCCCAACACCCCCTTTTTCCCCTTCCTCCTGCTACAGGAAGCAGAGGGGGATCGTGGAGGCCATCCATGGCGCCCCGGCCACATGCCGGCCATCCCGCGGCCCTCCCTGGAGGTTAAGAGCATCGCCCCGCACTGCCCTGGAACCCTAGCCGCCACTTCTTCCTCCCTCGCGCCGTTGCTCGCTCCCCCGCACACACCCGAAGCTATCGTCGCCGCGCCATCGTCACCGTCGCGGCCACTGTCGTCGCCTTCACGTGGAAGGACATCCAGGAGATCCGCAGAGGCCAGCTTCGTCCGTCCCAGGCATCAGCTCAAGCCGGCGCGGCTCGTACGCTCGGCATCGCCGTCTTCTTCATCACGTACATTGCCGGCGGCCATCGTCGATTCCCACCGTTCCGGTCCACATCCGGCCTCCCCGAGCTCGTCATCCGCACCACGGTGAGCTCCTCCTCCATCCCCCCTCCTTGTACACTCGATCCGCGCCGTAGTCGTCGTCCACGAGTTCGCCTTGGTCGTGTACGCGCGCGCACCCGTATGCTGTTGCCGTCCATGGCCCCACGCCCTCCTGCTGACGCCGGCGCCCTCCAGTGCGCGCCTCCCGCCAGCCGGGCCCTGCCTCGCCGCGCTTACGCCCCCCCGGCAGCGCCCCGCGGCCACGCCACCGAGCCCGCGCCCCGTTGCTGATTCTGCCGGGGCGTACGCGTACGTATGTGCGTGTTCTGAGTTTCTGCTGCTGCGTTGGCGCTGCTACTCTGCTTACTGCCCGATGCATGCTGCTGTTTGGTCGTCGCCGCCGCTCGCCCCTACTCCACGTTGCTTCGGCCTGCTGTCGCTGCCACCATCTGTTGCCGCTGCTCCTGCTGCTTTACTGCTGCCTGCTGCTGCGCTCGTCGCAGCTGCTGCTGGCCGGCCGTGCCATGGCCATGGCTCGGCCATGGTTACGTGCGTGAGCGTGTGCACGCAAGTGCCCAGCTCGGCCACTGCTAGATGGGCTGGCCGGTTAGTTTAGATTAATTAGGATTAGATTAGATTGGATAGGTTAGTTACTAACCTTTGGCAAGTGGGACCTCCTCCTTTAAATTAACCAGTTTATTTAGCCCCAGTTTATCCCGAGACAATGACACGCGGGACCCATGCACTATTCACTACTTGACCCAGTCAATAGATTGCTCTGTTGTTGACTTTGACTTGGCCCCACATGTCTTTGACTGTGGCTGGCACTGCACAAGGTAAAAAGGGTATTTTACTGTTTTATTTTCGAATTTAATTTAATATCCAGAATTTTGAGTAATGTTTAAATCGTTGGAAATTAGTAGTAAATAAACCGTAACTCGGATGAAAATGTTTTCTATATGAAAGTTGCTCAGAAAAATCCAACGAATCCGAATACGTGGTCCGTTCATCTGGCACATGCCCCTAGCATGTTGAACATGGAACTTTCCCCCTCTTTTCCTTTGTCCGGAATCCACCTAACGCCGGGAATTCATCCTCGGATGTTTCCCCTTCGTCCAGCAACGTAGTACCGCGTTAGAGCACGCCTAGCGCTACATCGTCATGTCATGCTTAGTGTTACCTCTGCTTGCTATGTATTTACTGTTTCTTCCCTCTTCTCTCGGTAGAGACCCAAGCCGCGATGCCCGGTGATCGACTACGCCGACGACGACCCCTCCTTGCCGAGCAACCAGGCAAGCCCCCTTTGAGCATCCCGATATCGCCCATTCCATTCTCTCATGCTTGCACTAGATTTTACTCTCTGTTATTTTTGCTCCTATTTCTGCAAGATAGCCTGCTTATTGTAACTCGCTATTGTTACCTACATGCTTATCCTAAACCGCTTAGTATAGGTTGGTTAGAGACCCATCGGTGACCCCACCTTGTCCTTGTTGCCCTGCTTCATCATTGAAGACCCGATCAACGGGATCAAGACCAGCCCCGACACCGCACATCACTTCCCTTAGTTGCGCGACACTACTGGGTTTCTATCGAGTACCGAGGGTGAAACCTCTACAGCACTTCTGATATTAACTCTGTAGTATAGCTATCCGGTCGTGGTCATCGAGGGTGATTTCCTCCTTAACCACTTCCGATACGACTCTGTCGTGCAACCCCTCAAGTGTGAACCTCGGGGGTGATTCCTCTTACGTTCACCTTGATGATTACATCGAGTGGAATTCACCGTGGGTGATTCCTCGGGTTTTCCCCTTGATGTTTGGACACACGGTTACTTGGACTTTTACCACGGTTACTTGGAAAGACGGGTCGACCCTGAGGGGTACCCGCGCGTGCTTAATTGCGAGTGATGTGGAGACGGGTTGACCTGGAGGGTGCCCGCGAGATAATTACGAGGCGTGGCCGGGCATTCCTAGCCCTTGCCGCAAGTCCTCGAGACGGGGCAACGGGGTCACATCTTTCGTGAGTCTCGCTTGTTACCGCGTTCCTAATCCACTACGATTTGGATATTTGATCCGGGGCCTCGGCCCGATAGCACTAACCATCACGTGGGCATAGTATGGGCGTTCTGCGTCGTATGCATCACCGAAGCTTTATAGACGTCGATCGAGCGGCGCTACCGGATTGGATGGAACGCTGTTAGGCTAGGTCTGCTTCGCCGCCTCGCAACGTGCGAGGAGTTCCAGGAGATGGCCCATGACCCCGGGGCATAGGTTTAGTCCGCGTCTTGGCCTCTCTATTAAGCCTAGGTCGGGTTGCGGCGTATTGTTTGCCGAGGCGGGCATGACCACGGAAAGTGTGTCCGCCGGAGTTAAGCGGCGTGGTGGGTAAGTTGGTGCACCTGCAGGAAGAAAACATCTATCGATAGCCTGTCCTACGGTAACGGACACTTGGAGTTGTATCCCGATCGATACAACTAGAACTGGATACTTGAGATGAGACATGGATATGAGCAATGGATTGCGATGAGAACTGGATTGTGATGATAACCGGATAGTATGGCTCCGGGATTTCTTTCTCGCAGGGAGTCGAGAAAGGATCTCCGGCCGAGGTTGATAACACCACTGCTACTTTACTTTATGCTACTCTACTCCCTCCTGTTGCTGCAAGATGGTGGGTTCGAGAAGATGCTAGTCTTCGATAGGACTAGGCCTTCTCTCTATTCTGGCATTTCTGCAGCCCAGTCCACACATACAGCCTTCCTTTGATAATGTTGCATACGTAGTGTAGATCCTTGCTTGCGAGTACTTTGGATGAGTACTCGCGGTTGCTTTGCTCCCCCTTTTCCCCTTTTCTTCTTCTTTCCGGTTGATGCAACCAGATGTCGGAGCCCAGGAGCCAGATGCCACCTTTGACGACTGCTACTACCCCGAGGGTGCCTACTACTACGTGGAGACCGTCGACGACCAAGAGTAGTTAGGAGGCTCCCAGGCAGGAGGCCTTGCCTTTTCGATCGTTGCTGCTTTTTGGAGCTAGCCTTCTTAAGGCAAACTTGTCTAACTCATGTCTGTACTCAGATATTGTTGCTTCCGCTGACTCTTGTGTATTCGAGCTTATGTATTCGAGCCCTCGAGGCCCCTGGCTTGTAATATAAAGCTTGTATTATTTTAATTTGTGTCTAGAGTTGTGTTGTGATATCTTCCCGTGAGTCCTTGATCTTGATCGTACACATTTGCGTGCATGATTAGTGTACGATTGAATCGAGGGCGTCACAAGTTGGTATCGAGCCGATTGCTGTAGGTAGCCCCTTTCCAACTCCTTGGCGAAGTTGAGTCTAGTCACTAAAAACTTTTATTAACATTGGTGTGTGTCTTACGGGCCCACGCCGCCATTGGGTGGTATTAGGATCTTTTATTCCTCGTTTACTCGGGACTCGATCTCTCTTCTATTCGGGTTAAATGATTTTGCTAACTCTAACACTAGGATCTCGTAACTACTTCCTCCCAGAGAGCCCCTTAAATTCCAGATGATGGTTTGGTTCAACAGAAGACCCCGAAGATACTTTTCGATGTTTTTCCGAGACCCTTGTGTCCATCGCTTTTGCAATTCCCTTCCATCGATAAATCCCTATGGATAACTAAATACACTTGCCGTTCATACAATCATTCCCAGTTGCTCTTGTTGTTACAAGATACATCGAATTATTCTCCGACTTTTTAAGAATCCTTTGGGCTACTGCCCTGTAGCTCTTTTACACATGAATACACCTACGAGCAATTCCTCACACTTATCGAGGATTCGATCATCCCTAGTTGTTCTTGTGTTTCACAAAATTCTTTGAAATACTATTCGATCTCCCGAAATCCTTAGTAGCTTATTGCTCTTGTTTTTCCCTACCTGCTTGCATGATGGTTAATTCCATATGTCTAGCAATATACATTGAAATCCGTTGTGGTTGACTTTCTGATCCTATTGATTCAACATGTTTGTGAATGCATGCAATCATCAGTTGATCCTTATGAAATTCATCCTTTTGGCTCAGACGTCACTGCAAACATGAGCTGGTTCTCGGCAAATCAAACCTTGATTGATTGTCGATCTATGTCTTTTCAACTTGCTTATCTTTTGATTAGAGCATCCGCTTCGATTCTCGAATCGAAATCATAAGTCATTGGCATTTAAGCTTTGGAATTATCGATGTTTCCAAAATCCGATGCTCTCGCATTATTTCTTCTTCGATTAAATATTGATACTCACATCAGCTCCGTTGTGGATCGCGGATCCATTATTGGATTATCATCCGTCGGTGTCCTTCATATTCAAAGAACCTCGTGAAGTTCTTTCCCGGATACATAATGCCTTTGGTAAATTGTATCCTCTCCTTTTGTCAACCATACTCGCTTTCGAGCTTGTGTTGTTTACTTATGAAGTTTGTGGAATAGGTTCCTAAGATGCCCCTATGGGTTGAACCTATGCCTCACCTAATCCTTTTGAACCCAAGAGTTTTAATGAGTCTTACTCTTCTGGTGTTTTGCCAGATAACATTTCAACACTACAACTTCATCGAAAGCGAGAAGTAAATGAAATGATATGCATTGAAGAAGTGGGTCTCGACCTTGAACTTTGTGTTCATGCCCATGGACATGATGTAGATCTTATCATGGAAGCTTCTCTTAAATTTAATTATCCCCTTGGTATAAGATCATCTTATATCTAGGATTTGATTCTTTGCAACCGTGGTTCTGACCACAATTGTTCCCCTTTGATTCCATTTCTCGGACAAGTTAAAGCACTTGTCTTCTGTAGATAAATGCATCTTGGCAACCTCTATTTTGATCTTCCATCGAGTATTACCCTCTGGTATCTCGAGAATAACAAAGAACCATGTTGCTTCCTACGCGTCTTCTTCTGGTATTGCTTCTCATCGGTTTCAGATTTCCCTGGGTTTTTGAGTTGTTAGTCACTCGAGAATGCCGATAAGTGAATCGTTTCCACACTCTGATTCTATAACTCTAAGTAATTTTTGTTGCTTACGAGTTTAATAATCCTTCAAGTCATTCCTACCCTAACTGGCTATATCATTATTGTGCTAAATTTTAACTGTGCTACCTAGTCCTTCTTTCCGGAGCACATTTTTCGATGATGGGCTAAGCCTACGTCGATCTTCCTCGTCATATCATTTCGCCTTGAACAGCAAGCTTGATTTCGAGTATGTGTCATACCTGTGGTTCCAATAAGCTTTCGCTTCGTCATTCCTTTGACTTGATGTCATCGGCGATCGATTACATCTTCATGAAATCTCTCGACAAATGTGTCATGATCATCATCAACATTTTGAGCTCTTCCAGGTTATGAATCGAATTCATGATAAATACCATCCTTGCCCTCTCGATGATTTGTGTTAACATCGACAACCTTCTTGCATATCTACTTGTTGTCCTGTCAGGTGTATCCTGCTCTACTTGTTCTTCTGAAGGATATACTCCTAATACTTGTGTTTAAACACATTTTCCTTTCCATCGGAGTGTTTAATCCGATAATCACATTTTTCCTTTTCATTGTTTTGTATAATCTTTCTTGTGATCTATATGATATAAGCAGTAATATTTCCCTGCTTATGTAAACACCTCGGTGTACAAACTGTCAATAAGACCCTGTTACTATTGTGGACGACATTCCGGTAACCACCGATGGATGAGAACTTTGCCTATTGGCCCGCCTCGTTCAACGAGCAGGAGAGTGGTTCTCTTCGTCCCTCGCCCTTGGTACCAGCGTTGTTGCCAACATAAGCGATGTGCTATACTCGACCTACCTTCCTATCATGATCGTGCAAATTGATTAGTGCCTTCCTGCTGTCAACCCACATGGTGGGCCCATAACCCACAGTTCCACAGGATCGAAACCTGACTCTCTTGTATTTCCTTTATTCTGTAGTATCATTTTCTCTTGGCTATGTGTGTTGTCACGAGCCACCGTCCGAGAGATGATCTATTCCCGATGCTCTGAACCCCACTTCTCACACTCTGTTCAGGTATCGATTGTTTGTCCATTCGCTTGAAACTCGCTATTGTACCTTCATATTTTGCTCTCGATGTTTTCTTAAGTTTCAACTCGAGAGATACTTCTGCCACATTCCCTTATTTGTTCACCAGATAATTAACCCTATAAGGGTCAGTTCTCCCAAAGTTACTCTTTACTTCCGCGCTTAAATCTCGGGACGAGATTTCTTGTAGTGGAGGAGATTTGTAACATCCCCAGCATCACACTACAATAATCTCCCCCTAATGAAGGTCATGTCATCATGATCATCATGCCAAAAGGCCACTTGTCCAAAATCTGCTTCAAATTCTAATTCTAATTGCATGTCAAATATTTGCTTCTGCTTTCATGCAAATAAAATAGTTCATCCTATGGCAAATAATCCCTAGATATTTTTCATGTTGAAACTAATATTTTAAAGGGTTATTAAATGCCATCAAACATTAAACCGTGCCAAAATAGCATTTTTTTTTGAATGCTTCTCCACTTACGAAAAATTCAAGCTAAGTCAAACTTCCTCCTAAGTTTTTGGTGGTAGCACCTAACATTGCAATACTAAATATGTGTCCATCTCCACATTTTACAAAACTTATTTGTTAAATAAATTAAGTACAAAACAGAGGCTAGAGAAATAAAACATATGGTAATAAAAGAAAAGAGCTACACCTATTGTACAGATGGGCTCTAAGCTATTTTACCGTGCAGCCCAGCCCAACACCCCCTTTTTCCCCTTCCTCCTGCTACAGGAAGCAGAGGGGGATCGTGGAGGCCATCCATGGCGCCCCGGCCACATGCCGGCCATCCCGCGGCCCTCCCTGGAGGTTAAGAGCATCGCCCCGCACTGCCCTGGAACCCTAGCCGCCACTTCTTCCTCCCTCGCGCCGTTGCTCGCTCCCCCGCACACACCCGAAGCTATCGTCGCGCGCCATCGTCACCGTCGCGCCACCGTCGTCGCCTTTCACGTGGAAGGACATCCAGGAGATCCGCAGAGGCCAGCTTCGTCCGTCCCAGGCATCAGCTCAAGCCGGCGCGGCTCGTACGCTCGGCATCGCCGTCTTCTTCATCACGTACATTGCCGGCGGCCATCGTCGATTCCCACCGTTCCGGTCCACATCCGGCCTCCCCGAGCTCGTCATCCGCACCACGGTGAGCTCCTCCTCCATCCCCCCTCCTTGTACACTCGATCCGCGCCGTAGTCGTCGTCCACGAGTTCGCCTTGGTCGTGTACGCGCGCGCACCCGTATGCTGTTGCCGTCCATGGCCCCACGCCCTCCTGCTGACGCCGGCGCCCTCCAGTGCGCGCCTCCCGCCAGCCGGGCCCTGCCTCGCCGCGCTTACGCCCCCCCGGCAGCGCCCCGCGGCCACGCCACCGAGCCCGCGCCCCGTTGCTGATTCTGCCGGGGCGTACGCGTACGTATGTGCGTGTTCTGAGTTTCTGCTGCTGCGTTGGCGCTGCTACTCTGCTTACTGCCCGATGCATGCTGCTGTTTGGTCGTCGCCGCCGCTCGCCCCTACTCCATGTTGCTTCGGCCTGCTGTCGCTGCCACCATCTGTTGCCGCTGCTCCTGCTGCTTTACTGCTGCCTGCTGCTGCGCTCGTCGCAGCTGCTGCTGGCCGGCCGTGCCATGGCCATGGCTCGGCCATGGTTACGTGCGTGAGCGTGTGCACGCAAGTGCCCAGCTCGGCCACTGCTAGATGGGCTGGCCGGTTAGTTTAGATTAATTAGGATTAGATTAGATTGGATAGGTTAGTTACTAACCTTTGGCAAGTGGGACCTCCTCCTTTAAATTAACCAGTTTATTTAGCCCCAGTTTATCCCGAGACAATGACACGCGGGACCCATGCACTATTCACTACTTGACCCAGTCAATAGATTGCTCTGTTGTTGACTTTGACTTGGCCCCACATGTCTTTGACTGTGGCTGGCACTGCACAAGGTAAAAAGGGTATTTTACTGTTTTATTTTCGAATTTAATTTAATATCCAGAATTTTGAGTAATGTTTAAATCGTTGGAAATTAGTAGTAAATAAACCGTAACTCGGATGAAAATGTTTTCTATATGAAAGTTGCTCAGAAAAATCCAACGAATCCGAATACGTGGTCCGTTCATCTGGCACATGCCCCTAGCATGCTGAACATGGAACTTTCCCCCTCTTTTCCTTTGTCCGGAATCCACCTAACGCCGGGAATTCATCCTCGGATGTTTCCCCCCTTCGTCTGCAACGTGTAGTACCGCGTTAGAGCACGCCTAGCGCTACATCGTCATGTCATGCTTAGTGTTACCTCTGCTTGCTATGTATTTTGTTTCTTCCCTCTTCTCTCCTAGAGACCCAAGTCACCGATGATGCCCGGTGATCGACTACGTCGACGACGACCCCTCCTTGCCAGAGCAACCAGGCAAGCCCCCCCTTTGAGCATCCCGATATCGCCCATTCCATTCTCTCATGCTTGCACTAGATTTTACTATGTTATTGTTTGCTCCTATTCTTTGATAGCCTGCTTATTGTAACCTGCTATTGTTACCTACATGCTTATCCTAAACTGCTTAGTATAGGTTGGTTAGAGACCCATCGGTGACCCCCACCTTGTCCTTGTTGCCCCTGCTTCATCATTGAAGACCCGATCAACGGGATCGAAGACCAGGCCCCGACACCGCACATCACTTCCCCTTAGTTGCGCGACACTACTGGGTTTCTATCGAGTACCGAGGGTGAAACCTCTACAGCACTTCTGATATTAACTCTGTAGTATAGCTATCCGGTCGTGGTCATCGAGGGTGATTTCCTCCTTAACCACTTCCGACACGACTACATCGTGCAACCCTCAAGTGTGAACCTCGGGGGTGATTCCTCTTACGTTCACCTTGATGATTACATCGAGTGGAATTCACCGTGGGTGATTCCTCGGGTTTTCCCCTTGATGTTTGGACACACGGTTACTTGGACTTTTACCACGGTTACTTGGAAAGACGGGTCGACCACGAGGGTACGCAGCGCTTAATTTGCAGTGATGTGGAGACGGGTTGACACGGAGGGTGCCCGCGATAATTATTAGGCGTGGCGGCATTCCTAGCCCTTGCCGCAAGTCCTCGAGACGGGCAACGGGTCACATCTTCGTGAGTCTCGCTTGTTACCGCGTTCCTAATCCACTACGATTTGGATATTTGATCCGAGGGCCTCGCCCGATAGCACTAACCATCACGTGGGCATAGTATGGGCGTTCTCGTCGTATGCATCACGAAGCTTTATAGACGCGTCGGCGGCGCGCTACCGGATTGACTGGAACGCTGTTAGGCTAGGTCGCTTCCGCCGCCGCAACGTGTGAGGAGTTCCGGGAGATGGCCCATGACCCCGGGGCATAGGTTTAGTCCGCGCGTCTTGGCCTCTCTATTAAGCCTAGGTCGGGTTGCGGCGTATTGTTTGGCCGAGGCGGGCATGACCTCGGAAAGTGTGTCCGCCGGAGTTAAGCGAGCGTGGTGGGTAAGTTGGTGCACCCCTGCAGGGAAGAAAACATCTATCGATAGCCTGTCCTACGGTAACGGACACTTGGAGTTGTATCCCGATCGATACAACTAGAACTGGATACTTGAGATGAGACATGGATATGAGCAATGGATTGCGATGAGAACTGGATTGTGATGATAACCGGATAGTATGGCTCCGGGATTTCTTTCTCGCAGGGAGTCGAGAAAGGATCTCCGGCCGAGGTTGATAACACCACTGCTACTTTACCTTATGCTACTCTACTCCCTCCTGTTGTTTGCAAGATGGTGGGTTCGAGAAGATGCTAGTCTTCGATAGGACTAGGCCTTCTCTCTATATTCGGCATTTCGCAGCCCACCACACATACAGCCTTCCTTTGATAATGTTGCATACGTAGTGTAGATCCTTGCTTGCAGTACTTTGGATGAGTACTCACGGTTGCTTTGCTCCCCTTTTCCCTTTTCTTCTTCTTTCCGGTTGATGCAACCAGATGTCGGAGCCAGGAGCCGATGCCACCTTTGACGATCTGCTACTACCCCGAGGGTGCCTACTACTACGTGGAGACCGTCGACGACCAAGAGTAGTTAGGAGGCTCCCAGTGCAGGAGGCCTTGCCTTTTCGATCGTTGTTGCTTTTGGAGCTAGCCTTCTTAAGGCAAACTTGTCTAACTCATGTCCAGTACTCAGATATTGTTGCTTCCACCGACTCTTGTGTATTCGAGCTTATGTATTCGAGCCCTCGAGGCCCCTGGCTTGTAATATAAAGCTTGTATTATTTTAATTTGTGTCTAGAGTTGTGTTGTGATATCTTCCCGTGAGTCCTTGATCTTGATCGTACACATTTGCGTGCATGATTAGTGTACGATTGAATCGAGGGCGTCACATCGGCCGTTAGTTACGTTAGTTCTTTGCCGTCCGCCCCACCTTTGCCGTCCGCTTTTTTTCCTGACAAAGAGGGGGGCCGTTAAGTTTTTTCTAATCAGCTCGTTAGTGGGGGTCATCTCTCTCTTTGCCGTTTGCCAGCTGAGGGCAAAGATTTTTTGCCGTCTGCTAGCAGACGACAAAGAATTGGCTGATGGCAAAGACCTTCTTTGCCATCAGCCAGTTCTTTGTCGTCCGTTTTCTGTAAGTGGACAGCAAAGACCTTCTGACGGCAAAGAATTGGCAGACGGCAAATAAGTTAATTCCAGTAGTGAATGTATCCCCTGATGCATAAGATTTAATTGCGAGCGAGTCAGCTTCGTCCACAGAGTAATGCAATCAGTTGCATTTGTATAAAAAAGAGATTGTATAAAAAAGAGATTATGGGCGTCTCGCTCTCGGGTCTAGGCTCTCTGTTTTCCCATGTTTTCACTCAGACCCCTACGCTATTCTGGAATTGCATTTTGGCTTGTATGGCAAAACGAGGCAAAGCTGGCCAAACGAGCCGGGCCTACCAAGTTGGCCCGCCAGCACGCCGGCACGGCCCGCCATGGACCAGGCATGGGATGGGCTAAACGGGTTGTGGCCAGCACACAGGATGCCTAAGGCCTTGCCTGGGCCTAGAGGCTCGGGACGACCCGTTTATTTTTATTTTTTTTCAGAATTATACTTCCTCCGTCCGGCGAAGAGTGTACGTTCGGGTTTAAATTTGTTCATAAAAGAGTGTACTTTTATCTTTTCAACGCACTTTAAGGTAGAAAAAATGATTTTATCTCATCACACGGTAATCAAGACCAATATCATTCTAGACATAGAGGGTTCTTGATACGTTTTAGTCTCATGACTAAAAGTAGTGGGACTAAAACTTGCTAGCCTCACCCATGCTTGGATCTAAATACTAAAGAGACTAAAATCAAGTTAATGAGCATTTATTATCCTCCAAACCCTCCAATCCAGAACTCGCATGTGTTAAAGGAGAGGAGTTTAATGAGGAGAGAGAGGACTAATCCATATTTTAGTAAGGGTACCCCTGACTAAAAAAATTTAGTCTTAAGACTAGTTTTAGCCTCTCTTTAGTCAGGGGTGCTTGGAACTTTAGCCTCTTAAAGAGATTATTTTTAGTCAGACTAAAATAAGTCTCTTGGATCCAAGCACCCTCATAGTCTTCATAATTTCTACATGTACTTAGCTCATTGGGAGTTGAGTAATTAAAGAGGAAAGAGATGATGGCTCGCATCTTCCCAATGCATTTTTACTCCATTCTATAATTTGTCCTAAAATTTAGAGATGTACAGTAGACCTAAAAAACAGCCTAACAGACTGAAAACCATGCGGCCCAGCATGCTAAACGTGCCACGGGTCCGCCCGTTTAATAACTAGATCATGTCTGGGCTGAGAAGCGAGACACGTCGGCTGGCACGGCACGGCACGGCCGGACACGATTAGCACGGGCTGCACCGGGCTGGCCCGTTTGGCCAGCTTTGAAACGAGGCGAGCACCGTCGCCATTCACGGATTCACCCTGCGTCCACGGTGATTCCTAGTGTGTGCTCATATCTAGCATACAGACGGGGCAATCCTTTCCATGGATTGCAATTTGCAAGACACTACTATCAGTCACCTTTTCTTGTGGAGAAACAGTCTTTGCGTTTTTTTTTTCCGTTGCGATGATTTTGTCAGGAAACGGAAACGCAAACCAAAACTTTAGGACACCAATAAATAGGGAAAGGCAGATGTGGGCCTGCAACGTTCCCTAGGGAGACACCCTCCCCCTTCACGTGTCTACAAACACGAAAAGGAAAAAGGATTTCAAATTAGACAAAAAATGCTATTTTTATGTACTAAAAAAGGCCTTAACCTCCGTTATTTTGGACCTCACTTTAATGGTATAAAAACACACCAGGAAAATGCCATGACTATAAACACAGAAGGCCATTTGGGATCATGAAAAATTGGGAAAGTTGTTCTCTCGAGAAAACATGGCAACTTTTGCGGAAAATGACAACAACAATATGTGTGAAACAGAAAAAAGAAATCCACCACGTTATGTTAAAATAAATTGCCATAGTATGTGGAAAACCAATTAACATAGTAGCATGGCAAAAATATGAAGGGTGCGTAGAAAATAAATTCTGCCATGCTACCTATGATAAACTACCATGGCATAACCAATACAAATGTCATGGTTTTAAATAAAACTATCATCTTATTATTAATAAAATTGCCATGTTATTAATTATTAAAATGTCATGCTCTTAGTAATAAAAACTTACATCCTCATATAAATAAAATGACATGTTATTAATCATTAAAATGACATACTATTAATAAAATACCATGTTATTAATTATTAAAATTCCACGTTATTAATTATAAATTGTCATCCGTTATTGATAAAAATATCATGTTATTAATTATTAAAATGTCATGATCTTAATAGTAAAACTGTCATCCTCCTATTAAAAATGCCTTGTTATTAATTAGTAAATGCCATGTTATTAATTATTGAACTGTCATCTTATTATTAATACAAACGCGGTCATATTATTAATAACGAAAACTGCCATCCTCTTAACAATAAAAATACCATGTCAGGTTAATAAAAATGACATGGTCTAGCAAGTTAAAATGCCATGGTCAAAAAAGTGAAAATGACATGCTACCTATAATGAAAATTTACACATAACAAGTTTGTTAAAAAAAAGCAAAAATTTGCCATGTTAAAAACATTATATATCATGACAACTCTATGAATTTGCCAGGGTAAAAACATATTTCACGTGCGGACATTGAGGAAAACTCTAGGAAAATTGCCATGTTAAAACATTACTAGTGGTTGGGGCGCCACCTGGTGGCGCCTCTTGATGCAGGATTGGGCGCACTAATCAAATTCCAAATCCACTTTGTTCATAATCCCATATAATAAAACTCCATAATATTAAATCTTCTCAAAGAGCCAAATGCAATATGCTTGATGGAGAATATCTCTCGGTAAATGAGTTAGTACCAAATCATCCAGATCCTCGAAATGGCTCTGCATCATGAGTCATGCCAGCTTTGCTACTGGTCCTAAAATTGCAAGCAAGCAAAGCTTAGTGATAGACAAGATCAGCAAAGAAATTTAAACAGAAGTGATGAACTGTTGGCATCATCTAGTGAGGATTATAAAGAATAATTCGCTCATGTAAGATCATTGAAACCCGTACAAGGCAGATTCTTACAAGTTACAATAGATGGCCATTGCAAAGTTTATGGATAAAATAGGAAATGCCTTGCATCGGGGCTTACAACATCAGTCGTCACCAGGACATAAAAATCTCTCAAACCTACACTATTTTGCCATGGAATTGTTGTAAAAACCCGAAACGTCTAGGTTGTATTCTCTTCATATTTTTTAGAATGAAGAGAAGACCATTACTGCATAAAATTGAAATGACAATACTTAAGTACTAAGTACTTTGTTTGCATGGCATATAAAACGAACTCATACCAACCCACCTTGTCATTCAAATGCTAGGGATTTTAGCACTGAAACAAAACAAAACTCATACAATGACCATTTTATCGTTGAATTGATCTCAATCAGATGAATGTAACTTAACCCGTATAACTTCTTGAGGAACACATATCATAATAATTTTTTTAGGGTATATCTCATAATACTTGCTAGGATGGTTAGTGATACAAACCAAGAACAAGAGAAAAACTACCATCACAATGAATTATAATCACTGCCTGCCATCTTGAGTTCCTAAAAGGTTCCACCCATATTTTCCTGGAGCAATAAAACACAAACCTGCACAATTTCTCAAATAGGGAATAGATGAAGTATGCAAATCAGATGTAGTATTAAGAGAACAAAAAATAGCAATGTCATTAAAGGATCACTTACAATCAATAGCAGAAGCAGCAATACGATTTTGCTTGTCTCCATCAGCTCTGGACCGGATACCCGCATCACAAAAATACTCAAAAAATGATGGCATAAGAAGATTACCCAGCAATAGAAGAGCAGACTAAATGCAGCCGACTGTATCTTTATTGTTGACCAGACATTTAACAGGAATTTGCAAACCATCATTCAAATGTGAACGAGAGCACGTGAAGCCACGAACCACAAGAAACTTTTCCTGATAAATAAAGTTTTTCTATTACATTTAATTGTAGTTTTTCAAGTATCCAGTTTGCCAGCCGAAACACATAAATAGGCAAGGGAACATTAACAAAATCCAAATAATCCCCATACCAAAGCTCGGCAACTACATAATAACTGGAAGTGTAAAGTATTGAGTTCTAACTTGTCTCCACACTGATTGACACGATGCAATGATCTTAAATCACTTTGTGGTCAGATAGCAGATCAAAATATTAATTTGTTAGTTTCCAATGGTGCATGAATAAAATATCAATCAAAGAACAGAACATAAGCTTCATCCTTTTAGCTTCAAATACAGTTCAGAAGAAACTCATACAACGATCTCAAATGATTCTGGGGAGACCGTCCAACCTTTAAATGAGTTCACTATCAATGGGTGTGAAAGACCAGCTAATAAACTAATGATCGCATGGAACTTAATTCCATCATTGAGAAACAGTATAACTAAGCGACCTAGGAGCCTCCACAGCGCTTTACCTTTGCTGGCCGTCCGATTATGTCGATCGCATGCTATCTGGATGTCCTGATGTTTCTCTAGGGCCGCTGCTCCATGGAGCTATCTGGGCCAGCTGTGATTGATCGGGCTGCTGGGCTCGCTTTGGACGATGAAGTGTAAAACATGGTCATAGCACAAAAAAGTATTCTGAGTAGGTGGGTGCGTTCATCATCCCAGCGGCCATGACCAATCAAATCATTTTGTTCGAACATCAACACTGAGTCAATTATCCTCTTGTTAAGTCTGGACATAATTTCTCAAAAGAATTCTGGAGATGATTGCTCCCGTAAAAAGAAAGGCTGGGCAGAATTGCTCTTACTTATATGTCTCGGAAACAATTTTATATCCACCTATTGAGCTAAATTGTGAGATGCTTGATTATTGTGGTAATCTTTGGAGTCGAGTGCTTTTTCTAGCCTCGTGTGTGCTGCACATGTAGAGTTGCCCATCGCCTTTTGGGGTTAAGTCGGTATGTCAAGAAGTATCTCCATAAAATCTCCCATTATATGCAAAACTATCCTTTATATATATATATTCTCAAAGTGCAAACACATGTTTCAAAGGGTATAGATGAACATTTCGCTATTCAAGTATTAGATATTTAGAAAACCTCCAAGGTTTTGAGCCCTCAAAAGGTGGATGTCAAGAAAAGTACACGGCTTAAGAGAATTTTCTCTAGCACCCATTATGTAAACCATACCATAATAATAATAACTAACAAATATGAGGTGTAAAGAGGGATCTCGAACAACCATATTTTTTGTGAAAATTGTCACTCATTATTATATCTAAAAAATTATTATTTAGAATTCTTTTCAAAGCTTAAAGATTTTATGTATTATGTCACCAGAAAAATGTTACCCTCTATGAAAATTGTCACTTGTTGTGTCTGCCTATGAAAGAACGAAAATGGTATTTTTGTAAAAATAGCCACGTGTTTGTTTCCAGTCTATGATTTTTTTTCTAAAATAATTATGTTGGTGATCCTTTAAAGCTTGGGTGTGTAATTATATTTTATACAAGCATTATTAGTGTATGTGCCATTTGACCCGTCAATGCGATGTCGTGCAACGGGACAAGCCTAAAAGTTTTGCCCCTTAGCAGCACCATCATGTATATTTAGAAGAGAATTATTTACTACTATAGTCTGTGTAAAATATTATATTGATATAATTGTCTAATATAGGATAGTTTATGTTTTTAAATATTTATTTAATATTTTAATTTTTTTAAATGAACGGGCGCAGCAACGCGCGCCATCATGATCTAGTACATTCTAGAACAGAGTAGTCTCCAAGATGTGACTTCTATAGTTATATTTTTATACCAAAGCATTAGTACAAAGAACAAATAAATTACAAAATTATGAAATGTGTTTTGCCTAAAAAATCTCGTTACATTAGTTTAATTGCTAACCTTGACAATCTTTCTGAATATTCAGTAAAAGTTAAAGCAAAGTTTGAAGGAACACCTTCTAGGAAATTATCTATTTGGAATAGAGGCGGTACTCCTTTTTGGTCCTTCAAAGATTGTGCACACTAATCCAGTTGTCATACTTGTTAACGTCTCTGTTTGACAGGATGCATAGTTTAGTGAAAATAGAGGAAGTCCAGAGCTATTTTTTTTTTAAATAATACATTTTTTTATTAATTTACAAAAATATTATGCCCAAAAAATTATTTTCAAAAATAACACACAGTCGGCCCACAGTAGGCCGACTGGATCTAGTCGGCCCACAGCAGGCCGACTGGATCTAGTCGGCCCACAGCAGGCCGACTGGATTCCTATCAGCCTGCTGCTGGCCGAGTGGCCTGTCGGCCGCCAGCTCAAGTCCAATCGGCCAACTATTGGTCGACAGGTCCATCCAGCTTCTTGTGGGCCGATCGAACTAATTGGTTCATGTGGGCGGTGGTGCATGCACATTATGTTCAGTCGGCCAACAAGAAGGCGCTGCACTCTATTGTGCAACTCCTTACGCTTAGGCGCTGCAGTTGTAGTGCAACTCCTTACAGCTAGGCGCTGCGCATGTGTGGCGCTGTGTGTTAGGCATCGCATAGTAAGAGTGTAGCGCTTGCTGTTGGGCGCTGCACATTAGAGGTCACCTGGGTGAAATGCTTTCAAACATAGTTTAGTTTATGAAATAGTTTCGTCCACGAGGTCAAATTTATGTTTTTGCCTTTTTTTGCCCGCATAATATTACAGATTTGTTTTTCATAACAATGCTGTTTTTTCGCAACCCTTTTTCCCCGCCATATGTTTGCCCGCCAACGGTTTCCGTCATATGTTTCCGCCACCCGTTTCCCGCCATATGTTCCGCCAACTTTTTCCCGCCATATGTTTCCGCCACACGTTTCCCGCCATATGTTCCCGCCAACTTTGTCCCGCCACCCGTTTCCCGCCATTTGTTCCCGCCAAGTTTGTCCCGCCACCCGTTTCCCGCCATTTGTTCCCGCCAACTCTTTTCCGCCACCTATAAAACCCCCTTCAGACGGAGTTGGATAAGCATTCCAGTGTAGTGTAGTTGAGATGTCCCATTATCCTTTCGATCGTAGTTTTCACCCTGGGATGAGCAGGACTCTTCTGAGCCTAGCTATCGATTTCAGGATGGACAATAGGATAGTTCCATGGGACGAACTCACCGGTAGTGACACCATAATGAATGAGTTGGCTCACCAATTACGAGGTCCTGGATGGCCTGAAAGGACCTATGAGGAGGTACGTAAAGAACTTCTTAGGTTGCATGAAAGGTGGGAGAAGGTAGTAGTGCCGAAGAGTGAAACTTTCAGAAGGATTGCAGCAAATAATCCATGTTTATGGACCGAGGAGAGCGAGGACGAAGATGATATCTTCATGCCGCCGCTTCCGGTTCTCGCATACTCGAAGGGCAAGAGTTCTTCATCATCGAAGGGCAAGGTTTCGCATCGTCAAGGGCAAGGTTTCTTCATCGTCGAAGGGCAAGGTTTCTTCATCGTTGAAGGGCAAGAGTTCTTCATCGTTGAAGGGCAAGAGTTCTGCATCGATGGAGGATGACGATGATGACTTCATGTAGTTTTATGTTGTATGTTGTAAGTTCACTCGTACGTACCGTTTAATTTAGATGTAGTTCTATGTAGTTGTTTGTACGGTCTTGTTGTACGAGCATTCTGTTCTATCTAAATATGATGTTGTAGTTCGGATAACATAGTACTAAAATAGAGTAGCCATATCTCTCATACATAAGTACATAGTCATTTGTCTCATACATAGAATAGACATAAGTCTCACACATAAATAGATGGTAATGTCTCAGATCGATAGATAGAAGCGTCGGTGATGACGTCGGCTGGCGGGAGGCGGATCTCGAATCAGCGCCCATCCCCATCTGTCAGTGCCCTAATGGGACGCGGAGCAATCTCGGACTCTTCCTGGTCATCTTGTGTATCCTGTGTGGGCCCCGTGGAGGAGTCAAAACATGTTCATCCAATGGGTGTGCTGCGACATCGAGCTGTATGTGATCCTCGGGATGATGATCACTCCCCACGATCATGTGATGCCGACATAGACGCATGATATCCATAGGCTCCTGCACAACGAAACTTTAAGTCATGAAGTCTGATGCCGCCTGAACTAATATTGAAAACAATAAATATGAAGACACACACCTGCTGGCTGTGACGGCTGCTCTGGCTCAAACACAAAGCTCGACGAGGGGCCGTGGTGCTGTGGCTATGGAGAAAACATGAAGCTCGACGTGGGACCATAGTGTTGTGGGTGCTGCCACGATGAACTGCCAGGTTGTTCAGGAGGGGGTGGCCTGGTCGTCGGCTGTGCTAGACGTGGACGTGGTTGATGTCGGTGCATGGAGGGACGCGGCTGCTGTGGTTGGTGCTGAACAACGTCGCTTCTCCGGGTGCACGTGATAGCCTCGTAGACAGCCCGTATTTTGTTCTCGCATCCGCTCCAAGAAGGGTTGTATGACAGACGGTGATGAAGAAGAGGTCCCGACGGCGATGATCGCCCAAAGGTGGTCACGTCGTTGTAGAGTTCGCTTGTCAAGGTAGCTCGCAAATTTTCGTGACGATTATTAAGTATGCACGCCAATGTATGTGACAACATTTGTGACGCCCCCGATTTAATCGTACACTAATCATGCACGCAAATGTGTACGATCAAGATCAAGGACTCACGGGAAGATATCACAACACAACTCTACAAATAAAATAAGTCATACAAGCATCATAATACAAGCCAGGGGCCTCGAGGGCTCGAATACAAGTGCTCGATCATAGACGAGTCAGCGGAAGCAACAATATCTGAGTACAGACATAAGTTAAACAAGTTGCCATAAGATGGCTAGCACAAACTGGGATACAGATCGAAAGAGGAGCAGGCCTCCTGCCTGGGATCCTCCTAGTTACTCCCCGGTCGCCGCCAACGGGCTGCACGTAGTAGTAGGCACCTCTAGAGTAGTAGTCGCCATAGGCGGTGGCGTCGGCCTGGGCTCCATCGTGCTGTTGCAGCAATCGAGTAGAGGTAGGGGAAAAGGGGAACAAGGCAACCGTGAGTACTCATCCAAAGTACTGCAAGCAAGGAGCTACACTACATATGCATGGATATATGTGTAAAGGCCATATCGGTGGACTGAACTGCAGAATGCCGTAATAAGAGGGGATAGCTAGTCTTAACGAAGACTACGCTTCGGTCACCGTCTTGCAACAGTAGAAGAGGACAAACCAAGTCCTCCAAGTAACATCACATAGCAATAATCCTACCCGCGATCCCTCCTCGTATCCCCGAGAGAGAGCGACCACGGTTGTATCCGCACTTGGAAGGGTGTGTTTTATCAAGTATCCGGTTCTAGTTGTCATAAGCTCAAGGTACAACTCCAAGTCGTCCTGTTATCAAGATCACGGCTATCCGAATAGATTAACTTCCTGCAGGGTGCACCATCTTACCCAAAGACGCTTGATCCCATTTGGCGGACACACTTTCTCGGGTCATGCCCGCCGCGGAAGATCAACATGTCGCAGCCCCACCTAGGCACAACAGAGAGGCCAACACGCCGGTCTAAACCTAAGCGCGCAGGGTCCGGGCCCATCGCCCGAAAGCACACTGCACGACGCTATGTGACGCTGCCGGAAGCAGCACCTAGCCTAACAGCGTTCCGGTCAATCCGGCGACGCCGCCCGTCGGCCGACGCCTCAAGCACTTCGGCTGATACCACACGCCGGATACCCATTACTACTCCCCGCGTAGATGGTTAGTGTTGGGGAACGAGTAATTTCAAAAATTTTCCTACGATCACGCAAGACCATGGTGATGGCATAGCAACGAGAGGGAGAGTGTCCGCCCACGCACTCGTGAGACCGAAAGCGAAGCGTTATAACAACGCTGTTGATGTAGTCGACGCCTTCACGATCCGACCGATCCAAGCACCGAACGACGGCACCTCCGAAGTTACGCACACGCTCAGCTCGACGACGATCCCGGACCGATCCAGAAAGTGTCGGGATGAGTTCCACAAGACGACGGCGTGCAGGACGGGTTGATGCTCCACCGACGCAGGGCTTCGCCTAAGCTCCATGACGATATGACTTCTCCGGCGCAGGCTTCTCCTAAGCTCGCGACGATATGACCAAGTGGAATATGGTGGAAGGGGCACCGACACGGCTAAGGAAAGATCCCGAGATCAACTTGTGTGTCATGGGTGCCCTTGCCCCAGATATAAAGGAGACAAGGGGAGGTGGCGGCCCAAGGGGAGGCGCGCAGGAGGAGTCCTACTCCCACAGGAGTAGGACTCCCTCTCCTAGTTGGATTAGGATTGGAGGAGGGGGAAGAGGGGCGCCGCCCTCTCCTTGTCCTATTCGGACCAGAGGGGGGGGGGCGCAGCCCACCTGGCCGGCCCTTCCTCTTCTCCTTGTGGCCCATGAAGGCCCATATACCCCCGGGGTTCCGTAACCCCGGTGTTCCAGAATATCCTGCTTTCACTCGGAACCCTTCCAAGTCCAAACATAGGCTTCCAATATATCAATCTTTATGTCTCGACCATTTCGAGACTCCTCGTCATGTCCGTGATCACATCCGGACTCAACAACCTTCGTGCATCAATACTTATAAACTCATAATGAACTGTCATCGAAACGTTAAGCGTGCGGACCCTACGGGTTCGAGAACTATGTAGACATGACCTAGAACCATTCTCGGTCAATAACCAATAGCGGAACCTGGATGCCCATATTGGTTCCTACATATTCTACGAAGATCTTTATCGGTCAAACCGCATAACGACATACGTTGTTCCCTTTGTCATCGGTATGTTACTTACCCGAGATTCGATCGTCGGTATCCAATACCTAGTTCAATCTCGTTACCGGTAAGTCTCTTTACTCGTTCCGTAATACATCATCTCACAACTAACTTATTAGTTGTAATGCTTGCAAGGCTTAGGTGATGTGTATTACCGAGAAGGCCTAGAGATACCTCTCCGACGATCGGAGTGACAAAACCTAATCTCGAAATACGCCAACCCAACAAGTACCTTTGGAGACACCTGTAGTACTCCTTTATAATCACCCGATTGCGTTGACGCTTGGTAGTACCCAAAGTGTTCCTCCGTAAACGGAGTTGCATAATCTCATAGTTACAGGAACATGTATGGGTCATGAAGAAAGCATTAACATACTAAACGATCAAGTGTTAAGCTAACGGAATGGGTCATGTCAATCAGATCATTCAACTAATGATGTGACCTTGTTAATCAAATAACAACTCCTTGTTCATGGTTAGGAAACATAACCATCTTTGATTAACAAGCTAGTCAAGTAGAGGCATACTAGTGACATACTGTTTGTCTATATATTCACACATGTATTATGTTTCCGGTTAATACAATTCTAGCATGAATAATAAACATTTATCATGATATAAGGAAATAAATAATAACTTTATTATTGCCTCTAGGGCATATTTCCTTCAGTCTCCCACTTGCACTAGAGTCAATAATCTAGATTACAAAGTGATGATCCTCACACCCATGGAGTCTTGGTGCTGATCATGTTTTGCTCGTGGAAGAGGCTTAGTCAACGGGTCTGCAACATTCAGATCCGTATGTATTTTGCAAATCTCTATGTCTCCCACTTGGACTTGGTCCCGAATGGAATTGAAGCGTCTCTTGATGTGCTTGGTCCTCTTGTGAAATCTGGATTCCTTTGCCAAGGCAATTGCACCAGATTGTCACAGAAGATCTTCATCGTCCCGATGCACTAGGTATGACACCTAGATCGAAATGAACTCTTTCATCCAGACTCCTTCATTTGCTGCTTCAAGCAGCTATGTACTCCGCTTCACATGTAGATCCCGCCACGACGCTTTGTTTAGAACTGCACCAACCGACAGCTCCACCGCTTAATAAAAACACGATCCGGTTTGCGATTTAGAATCGTCCGGATCGTGTCAAAGCTTGCATCGACGTAACCATTTACGACTAGCTCTTTGTCACCTCCATATACGAGAAACATATCCTTAGTCCTTTTCGTATTTGGGATGTTCTTGACCGCTGTCCGATGATCCACTCTGGATTACTTTGGTACCTTCCTGCCAAGCTTACAGCTAAGCATACGTCAGTCGGTACACAGCATTGCATACATGATAGAGCCTATGGCTGAAGCATAGGAACATCTTTCATTTTTCTCTATCTTCTGCTGTGGTCGGGCATTGAGTCCGACTCAATCTTACACCTTGTAACAGGTAAAAACCTTTCTTTGCTCGATCCATTTTGAACTTTTTCAAAACTTTATCAAGGTATGTGCTTTGTGAAAGTCCAATTAATGTCTTGATCTATCTCTATAGATCTTGATGCCCAATATGTAAGCAGCTTCACCGAGGTCTTTCATTGAAAAACTTTTATTCAAGTATCCTTTTATGCTATCCAGAAATTCTATATCATTTCCAATCAATAATATATCGTCCACATATAATATTAGAAATGCTACTGAGCTCCCACTCACTTTCTTGTAAATACAAGGCTTCTCCAAAAGTCTCAGTACAAACCCATATGCTTTGATCACACTATCAAAGCGCTTATTCCAACTCCGAGAGGCTTGCACTGACCATAAATTGATCGCTGGAGCTTGCACACTTTGTTAGCACCTTTTGGATCGACAAAACCTTCTGGTTGCATCATATACAACTCTTCTTCTAGAAATCCATTCAAGAATGCAGTTTTTACATCCATTTGCCAAATTTCATAATCATAAAATGCGGCAATTGCTAACATGATTCGGACAGACTTAAGCATCGCCACGGTGAGAAAGTCTCATCGTAGTCAACCCCTTGAACTTGTCGAAAACCTTTCGCAACAAGTCGAGCTTTGTAGACAGTTACATTACCATCGGCGCGGTCTTCTTCTTAAAGATCCATTTATTTTCAATGGCTTGCCGATCATCGGCAAGTCAACCAAAGTCCATACTTTGTTCTCATACATGGATCCCATCTCAGATTTCATGGCTTCCAGCCATTTTGCGAATCTGGGCTCACCATCGCTTCTTCATAGTTTGTAGGTTCGCCATGGTCAAGTAACATGACTTCCGAATAAGATTACCGTACCACTCTGTGCGTATTTTACTCTGGTTGACCCACGAGGTTCAAGAGCAACTTGATCTCAAGCTTCATGATCATCATCATTAGTTTCCTCACTAATTGGTGTAGTTGTCACAGAACCATTTCTTGTGATGAACTACTTTCCAATAAGGGAGCAGATACATTATCTCATCAAGTTCTACTTTCCTCCCACTCACTTCTTTCGAGAGAAACTCCTTCTCTAGAAAGGACCCGAATTTAGCAACGAAAATCTTGCCTTCAGATCTGTGATAGAAGGTGTACCCAACAGTCTCCTTTGGGTATCCTATGAAGACACATTTTCCGATTTGGGTTCGAGCTTATCTGGTTGAAGTTTCTTTACATAAGCATCGCAGCCCCAAACTTTAAGAAACGACAACTTTGGTTTCTTGCCAAACCACAGTTCATAAGGCGTTGTCTCAACGGATTTTGACGGTGTCCTATTCAACGTGAATGCGGTCGCCTCTAAAGCATAACCCCAAAACGATAGCGGTAAATCGAAATAGACATCATAGATCGCACCATATCTAGTAAAGTACGATTTGACGCTCGACACACCATTTCTCCGTGGTGTTCGGGTGGCGTGAGTTGCTAAACTATTCCACATTGTTTCAAATGTAAACCAAACTCAGAACTCAAATATTCTCCTCCACGATCAGATCGTAGAAACTTTATTTTCTTGTTACGATGATTTTCCACTTCACTCTGAAATTCTTTGAACTTTTCAAATGTTTCAGATTTGTGTTTCATTAAGTAGATATACCCATATCTGCTCAAATCATCTATGAAGGTGAGAAAATAACGATACCGCCAAGTGCCTCAACATTCATTGGACCACAAACATCAAGATGTATGATTTCCAACAAATCAGTTGCTCGCTCCATAGTTCCGGAGAACGGCGTTTTGGTCATCTTGCCCATGAGGCACGGTTCATAAGTACCAAGTGATTCATAATCAAGTGATTCCGAAGCCCATCAAGATGGAGTTTCTTCATGCGTTTTACACCGATATGACCTAAACGGCAAGTGCCACAAATAAGTTGCACTATCATTATCAACTCTGCATCTTTTGGCTTCAACATTATGAATATGTGTATCACTACCGTCGAGATTCAACAAGAATAGACCATTCTTCAAAGGTGCATGACCATAAAAGATATTACTCATATAAATAGAACAACCATTATTCTCGATTTAAATGAATAACCGCCTCGCATTAAACAAGATCCAGATATAATGTTCATGCTCAACGCGGCACCAAATAACAATTATTTAGGTCTAAAACTAATCCCGAAGGTAGATGTAGAGGTAGCGTGCCGACCGCGATCACATTGACTTTGGAACCATTTCCCACGCGCGATCGTCACCTCGTCCTTTGCGCTGCTCGTCTATTCCGTAGTCCTGCTTGAGTTGCAAATATTAGCAATGTAACCAGTATCAAATACCAGTGCTACTACGAGCTCTAGTAAGGTACACATCAATAACATGTATATCACATATACCTTTGTTCACCTTGCCATCCTTTTATCCGCCAAATACTTGGGGCAGTTCCGCTTCAAAGGTCCAAATTGCTTGCGGTAAAAACACTCGATTCAGGGCTTAGGTCCAGACTTGGGTTTCTTCTCTTGATCAGCAACTTTCTTGCTGTTCTTTTGAAGTTTCCTTCTTCTTCCCTTTGCCCTTTTGCTTGAAACTAGTGGTCTTGTTGACCATCAACACTTGATGCTCTTTCTTGATTTCTACCTCCATGCTTTTAGCATCGCTAAGAGCTCAGAATTGTCTTAGTCATCCCTTGCATATTATAGTTCATCACGAAGCTCTTGTAGCTTGGTGGCGTGATTGGAGAATTCATCAATGACACTATCATCCGGAAGATTAACTCCCAGCTGAATTAAGTGATTGTTATACCCGGACATTTTGAGTATGTGCTCACCGATGTAACTATTCTCCTCCATCTTGCAGCTATAGAACTTATTGGAGACTTCATATCTCTCAATCCGGCATTTGCTTGAAATATTAACTTCAACTCTGGAACATCTCATATGCTCCATGACGCTCAAAACGTCGTTGAAGACCCGGTTCTAAGCCGTAAAGCATGGCACATCGAACTATAGAGTAGTCATCAGCTCTGCTTTGCAGACGCTCACAACTTCGCTCAAGATCTGCAGCAGGTTCTGTCACCCAGCGGTGCTTCCGGGCGTAATTTTTTCGTGCAGCAATGAGGATAATCCTCAAGTTACGGACCCAGTCCGTAATTGCTACCATCATCTTTCAACTTTGCTTTCTCAAGGAACGATTAAAATTCAACGGAACAACAAAGACGAGCCATCTATCTACAAGAAACATAGACAAGCAAAATACTATCGGTACTAAGTTCATGATAAATTTAAGTTCAATTAATCATATTAATAAACTCCCACTTAGAGACATCTCTCTAGTCATCTAAGTGATCACGTGATCCAAATCAACTAAACCATGTCCGATCATCACGTGAGACGGAGTAGTTTCAATGGTGAACATCACTATGTTGATCATATCTACTATATGATTCACGCTCGACCTTTCGGTCTCCGTGTTCCGAGGCCATATCTGTTATATGCTAGGCTCGCCAAGTTTAACTCGAGTATTCCGCGTGTGCAACTGTTTTGCACCCGTTGTAGATGGACGAGAACTTATCACACCCGATCATCACGTGGTGTCCGGGTACTACGAACTTTGGCAACGGTGCATACTCAGGAGAACACTTCTTGATAATTTTAGTGAGAGATCATCTTATAATGCTACCGTCAAACAAAGCAAGATAAGATGCATAAAGGATAAACATCACATGCAATCAATATAAGTGATATGATATGGTCATCATCATCTTGTGCTTGTGATCTCCATCGCCAAGCAACCGTCATGATCACCATCGCCACCGGCGCGACACCTTGATCTCCATCGTAGCATCGTTGTCGCCTCGCCAACTATTGATTCTACGACTATCGCTACTCCTTAGTGATAAAGTAAAGCAATTACATGGCGCTTGCATTTCATACAATAAAGCGACAACCATATGGCTCCTGCCATTGCCGATAACTCGGTTACAAAACATGATCATCTCATACAATAAAGTATAGCATCACGCCTTGACCACATCACATCACATCATGCCCTGCAAAAACAAGTTAGACGTCCTCTACTTTGTTGTTGCAAGTTTTACGTGGCTGCTACGGGCTGAGCAAGAACCGTTCTTACCTACGCATCAAAACCACAACGATATTTCGTCAAATAGACTCCGTTTAACCTTCTCAAGGACCGGCGAGCCACACTCGGTTCAACTAAAGTGAGAGAGACAGACACCGCCGTCACCTTTAAGCAACGAGTGCTCGGAGCGGTGAAACCAGTCTCGCGTAAGCGTCACGCGTAATGTCGGTCCGGGCGCTTCATCTCACAATACCGCTGAACCAAAGTATGACATGCTGGTAGGTAGTATGACTTGTATCGCCCACAACTCACTTGTGTTCTACTCGTGCATATGACATCAACGCATAAAACCAGGCTCGGATGCCACTGCTGGGGAACGAGTAATTTCAAAAATTTTCCACGATCACGCAAGACCATGGTGATGGCATAGCAACGAGAGGGGAGAGTGTCCGCCCACGCACTCGTGAGACCCGAAGCGAAGCGTTATAACAACGCTGTTGATGTAGTCGACGCCTTCACGATCCGACCGATCCAAGCACCGAACGACGGCACCTCCGAGTTCTGCACACGCTCAGCTCGACGACGATCCCGGACTCCGATCCAGCAAAGTGTCGGGATGAGTTCCACAAGACGACGGCGCAGGACGGTTGATGCTCCACCGACGCAGGGCTTCGCCTAAGCTCCGCGACGATATGACTTCTCCGCGCAGGCTTTCCTAAGCTCGCGACGATATGACCAAGTGGAATATGGTGGAAGGGGCACCGACACGGCTAAGGAAAGATCCGAGATCAACTTGTGTGTCATGGGGTGCCCTTGCCCCAGATATAAAGGAGACAAGGGGAGGTGGCCGCCCAAGGGGAGGCGACTAAGGAGGAGTCCTACTCCCACCGGAGTAGGACTCCCCTCTCCTAGTTGGATTAGGATTGGAGGAGGGAAGAGGAAGGCGCCCCCCTCTCCTGTCCTATTCGGACCAGAGGGGAGGGGGCGCAGCCCACCTGGCCGCCCTTCCTCTTCTCCCTTGTGGCCCATGAAGGCCCATATACCCCGGGGTTCCGTAACCCCGGTGTTCGGTAACATCCTGCTTTCACTCGGAACCCTTCCAAGTCCAAACATAGGCTTCCAATATATCAATCTTTATGTCTCGACCATTTCGAGACTCCTCGTCATGTCCGTGATCACATCCGGGACTCAACAACCTTCGTGCATCAATACTTATAAACTCATAATGAACTGTCATCGAAACGTTAGCGTGCGGACCCTACGGGTTCGAGAACTATGTAGACATGACCTAGAACCATTCTCGGTCAATAACCAATAGCGGAACCTGGATGCCCATATTGGTTCCTACATATTCTACTGAAGATCTTTATCGGTCAAACCGCATAACGACATCGTTGTTCCCTTTGTCATCGGTATGTTACTTACCCGAGATTCGATCGTCGGTATCCAATACCTAGTTCAATCTCGTTATCGTAAGTCTCTTTACTCGCTCCGTAATACATCATCTCACAACTAACTTATTAGTTGTAATGCTTGCAAGGCTTAGGTGATGTGTATTACCGAGAAGGCCTAGAGATACCTCTCCGACGATCGGAGTGACAAAACCTAATCTCAAATACGCCAACCCAACAAGTACCTTTGGAGACACCTGTAGTACTCCTTTATAATCACCCGATTACGTTGTGACGCTTGGTAGTACCCAAAGTGTTCCTCCGTAAACGGAGTTGCATAATCTCATAGTTACAGGAACATGTATGGGTCATGAAGAAAGCATTAACATACTAAACGATCAAGTGTTAAGCTAACGGAATGGGTCATGTCAATCAGATCATTCAACTAATGATGTGACCTTGTTAATCAAATAACAACTCCTTGTTCATGGTTAGGAAACATAACCATCTTTGATTAACAAGCTAGTCAAGTAGAGGCATACTAGTGACATACTGTTTGTCTATATATTCACACATGTATTATGTTTCCGGTTAATACAATTCTAGCATGAATAATAAACATTTATCATGATATAAGGAAATAAATAATAACTTTATTATTGCCTCTAGGGCATATTTCCTTCAGTTAGTGCGTATAAGCTCGTAGCGAACTCAGATCAAATACCAAGACCTCGTTAAGCGTGTTAAGTATCCGCGAACGCCGAACAGGCCAGGCCCACCTCTCTCCTAGGCGGTCTCAACCTGCCTGTCGCTCCGCCTCAAAGATCCACTCTGGTGCTCCATCACCGACCCGACTTTAGTCTCCACATGTATCATGTATAAGTATATAGTATATACCGTGATCACCTCCCGAGTGATCACGGCCCGATAGTATAGCACGGCAGACGGACAAGAATGTAGGGCCACAGATGAATGTACTAGCATCCTATACTAAGCATATAGGATTGCAGGTAAAGGTAACAACAGTGGTAACAAGGACAAGCTATGCAGCAAAGATAGGAATATCTGAAAGCAAGTAACAAGTTACACTACTCTAATGCAAGCAGTGTAGAAAAGAGTAGGCGATATCTGGTGATCAAGGGGGGGCTTGCCTGGTTGCTCTGGCAAGAGAGAAGGGTCGTCAACACCGTAGTCGAACTGGCTAGCAGCAGCGTCGGTCTCGTAGTCTACCGGAGAGAAGAGGGGGAAGAAACAATGAATACCAAGTAAATGTTGGGGAACGTTGCAGAAAATTAAAATTTTTCTACGGTTTCACCAAGATCTATCTATGAGTTCATCTAAGCAACGAGTTACGAGAGAGAGTTTGCATCTACATACCACTTGTAGATCAAGTACGGAAGCGCTCGAGGAGTGGTGATGATGAAGACGTTCCAACGTGATTCCGATCACCGGATGACCAAGTGCTGAACGGACAGCACCTCCGTGTTCAACACACGACGGGATTTACGGCGTCTCCTTCGCCTTGATCCAGCAAGGAGGAAGGAGAGGTTGAGGAAGATCACTCCAATGGCAGCACGACGGCGTGATGCAGATGGAGGGACTGTTCTCCCGGCAGGCTTCGCCAAGCTCACGCGGAGGAGGAGAGGTGTTGGGAGGGAGGGCTGCGCCTTCAATGGTGTGTGCAGCCTCCCTCTACCCCTCTATTTATAGGGGAAAGGAGGAGGGCGGCCCCTCTAGATGCATCTAGAGGGGGCGGCGGCAAGGAGAGGGGCTTGCCCCCAAGCAAGGCGCCCCTTAGGGTTTCCCCCTCAACCCTAGGCGCATGGGCCAAGGGAGGTGCGCCCAGCCCATGAGGGGCTGGCTGCCCCACGCAGCCCAAGTGGCCCCCAAAGGGTGGCCCCTCCCGTGGTCCTCCGGAACCCTTCGGTGGACCCTCCATAAAACCGATGTGACCAAACTTTTCGGTGTCCGCTTGACGACTTCCCATATATAAATCTTTACCTCCGGACCATTCCGAACTCCTCGTGACGTCCGGGATCTCATCCGGACTCAACAACATTCGTAATCACATACAAGTCTTCCTATTAACCCTAGCGCCACCGAACCTTATGTGTAGACCCTACGGGTTCGGGAGACATGCGAACATGACCGACGCCTCGTGTCAATAACCAACAGCGGATCTGGATACCCATGTTGGCTCCTACATGCTCCTCGATGATGTCATCGGATGAACCACGATGTCTAGGGTTCAAGCAACCCCGTATGCTATTCCCTTTGTCGACGGTATGTTACTTGCCCGAGACTCGATCGTCGGTATCCCAATACCTCGCTTAGTCTCGCATCGGCAAGTCACTTTACTCGCATCAGAATGCATGATCCCGTGACCGGACACTTGATCACTTTGAGCTCATTATGATGATGCACTACCGAGTGGGCCGGTGATACCTCTCCGTCATACGGAGTGACAAATCCTCGTCTCGATCCGTGTCAACCCAGCAGACACTTTCGGAGATACCTGTAATGCACCTTTATAGTCACCCGATTCGTTGTGACGCTTGGTACACCCAAAGCATTCCTACGGTATCCGGAGTTACACGATCTCACGGTCTAAGGAAGAGATACTTGACATTGGAAAAGCTCTAGCAAAACGAACTACACGATCTTTGTGCTATGCTTAGGATTGGGTCTTGTCCATCACGCCATTCTCCTAATGACGTTATCCCGTTGTCAATGACATCCGATGTCCATAGTCGAAACCATGACTATCTCGTGACCAACGAGCTAGTCAACTAGAGGCTCACTAGGACGTATTGTGGTCTATGTATTCACACGTATCACGATTTCCGATGATACTGCTTATAGCATGAATAAAAGACAATTATCATGAACAAGGAAATATAATAATAATGCTTTTATTATTGCCTCTAGGGCATATTTCCAACAGTCTCCCACTTGCACTAGAGTCAATAATCTAGTTTACATTGTGATGAATCGAACACCCATAGAGTTCTGGTGTTGATCATGTTTTGCCCGAGGAAGAGGTTTAGCCAACGGATCTGCGACATTCAGATCCGTATGCACTTTACAAATTTCTATTTCTCCATCCTGAACATTTTCACGGATGGAGTTGAAGCGACGCTGATGTGCCTGGTCTTCTTGTGAAACCTGGGCTCCTTGGCAAGGGCAATAGCTCCAAGTGTTGTCACAGAAGAGTTTGATCGGCCCCGACGCATTGGGTATGACTCTAGGTCGGTGATGAACTCCTTCACCCAAATTGCTTCATGCGCTGCCTCCGAGGCTGCCATGTACTCCGCTTCACATGTAGATCCCGCCACGACGCTTCGCTTGCAGCTGCACCAGCCATCGCTCCACCATTCAACATATACACGATCCGGTTTGTGACTTTGAGTCATCAGATCGTGTCGAAGCTTAGCGCCGACGTAACCCTTTACGACGAGCTCTTCGTCACCTCCATAAACGAGAAACATGTCCTTTGTCCTTTTCGTGTACTTCAGATATTCTTGACCGCTGTCCGGTGTTCCTTGCGGGATTACTTTGGTACCTTCCTACCAAACTTACGGCAAGGTTTACATCAGGTCTGGTACACAGCATGGCATACATAATAGATCCTATGGCTGAGGCATAGGGATGACACTCATCTCTTCTTTATCTTTTGTCGTGGTCGGGCATTGAGCTGTGCTCAATCTCACACCTTGCAACACGTGCAAGAACCCTTTCTTGACTGATCCATTTTGAACTTCTTCAAAATCTTATCAAGGTATGTGCTTTGTGAAAGACCTATGAGGCGCCTCGATCTATCTCTATAGATCTTGATGCCTAATATATAAGCAGCTTCTCCAAGGTCCTTCATTGAAAAACACTTGTTCAAGTAGGCCTTAATGCTGTCCAAGAATTCTATATCATTTCCCATCAAAAGTATGTCATCTACATATAATATGAGAAATGCTACAGAGCTCCCACTCACTTTCTTGTAAACGCAGGCTTCTCCATAAGTCTCAAGATAAACCCAAACGCTTTGATCATTTCATCAAAGCGAATGTTCCAACTCCGAGATGCTTGCACCAGTCCATAAATGGATCGCTGGAGCTTGCATACTTTGTCAAGATTCCTAGGATCGACAAAACCCTCGGCTGCATCATATACAGCTCTTCCTTAAGATATCCGTTAAGGAACGCTGTTTTGACGCCCATCTGCCATATCTCATAATCATAGTATGCGGCAATTGCTAACATGATTCGGACGGACTTAAGCTTCGCCACGGAGAGAAAGTCTCATCGTAGTCAATCCCTTGAACTTGCCGATAACCCTTAGCGACAAGTCGAGCTTTATAGATGGTGACATTACCATCCGCGTCCGTCTTTTTCTTAAAGATCCATTTGTTTTCTATCGCTCGCCGATCATCGGGCAAGTCACCAAAGTCCACACTTTGTTTTCATACATGGATTCTATCTCGGATTTCATGGCTTCTAGCCATTTGTTGGAATCTGGCCCGCCATCGCTTCTTCATAGTTCAAGGTTCACCGTTGTCTAACAACATGATTTCCGTGACAGGGTTGCCGTACCACTCAGTGCGGAACGTGTCCTTGTGGACCCACGAGGTTCAAGAGCAACTTGATCCAAGTACCTTGATCATCATCATTAATTTCCTCTTCGGTTGGTGTAGGCATCACAGAACATTTTCCGAGATGCACTACTATCCTGTTCAAGAGGTAGTACTTCATCGAAGTTCTACTTTCCTCCCACTTACTTCTTTCGAGAGAAACTCCTTTTCCGTAAAGGTTCCGTTCTTGGCAACAAAGATCTTGCCCTCGGATCTTAAGTAGAAGGTATACCCAATGGTTTCTTTAGGGTATCCTATGAAGACGCATTTTTCCGACTTGGGTTCGAGCTTTTCAGGTTGAAGTTTCTTGACATAAGCATCGATCCCCAAACTTTTAGAAACGATAGCTTAGGTTTCTTCCCAAACCATAATTCATACGGTGTCGTCTCAACGGACTTAGACGGTGCCCTATTTAAAGTGAATGTAGCTGTCTCTAGAGCGATCCCCAAAATGATAGCGGTAAATCGGTAAGAGACATCATAGACCGCACCATATCCAATAGAGTGCGACACGACGCTCGGACACACCATTACGCTGAGGTGTTCCAGCGGCATTAGTTGTGAAACGATTCCACATTTTCTTAAGTGTGTACCAAATTCGTGACTTAAATATTCTCCTCCACGATCTGATCGTAAGAATTTTATCTTTCGGTCACGTTGATTCTCTACTTCATTCTGAAATTCCTTGAACCTTTCAAAGGTCTCAGACTTGTGTTTCATCAAGTAGACATACCCATATCTACTCAAAGTCATCCGTGAGAGTGAGAACATAACGATACCCTCCATGAGCCTCAACGCTTATTGGACCGCATACATCGGTATGTATGATTTCCAACAAGTTGGTTGCTCGCCCATTGTTCCGGAGAACGGAGTCTTGGTCATCTTGCCCATGAGGCATGGTTCGCATGTGTCAAATGATTCATAATCTAAAGACTCCAAAAGTCCATCAGCATGGAGCTTTTTCATGCGCTTGACACCAATGTGACCAAGGCGGCAAGTGCCACAAGTATGTGGGACTATCGTTATCAACTTTACATCTTTTGGTATTCACACTATAAACATGTGTAATACTACGCTCGAGATTCATTAAGAATAAACCATTGACCATCGGAGCATGACCATAATACATATCTCTCATATAAATAGAACGACCATTATTCTCGGATTTAAATGAGTAGCCATCTTGCATTAAACAAGATCCAGATACAATATTCATGCTCAAACTTGGCACCAAATAACAATTATTAAGGTTCATAACTAATCCGTAGGTAAATGAAGAGGTAGCGTGCCGACGGCGATCACATCGACTGAACCATTCCCGACGCGCATCGTCACCTCGCCCTTTGCCGCTTCGCTTATTCCGCAGCTCCTGCTGTGAATTACAAATATGAGCAACGGCACCGGTATCAAATACCCAGGAGTTACTACGAGTACTGGCAAAGTACACATCAATTACATGTATATCAAATATACCTTTGGTGTTGCCGGCCTTCTTGTCTGCTAAGTATTTGGGGCAGTTCCGCTTCCAGTGACCCCTCCCTTGCAATAAAAGCACTCAGTCTCGGGCTTGGGTCCATTCTTTGACTTCTTCCCGGCAACTTGCTTACCAGGCGCGGCAACCTCCTTGCCGTCCTTCTTGAAGTTCTTCTTACCCTTGCCCTTCTTGAACTTAGTGGTCTTATTGACCATCAACACTTGATGTTCTTTCTTGATCTCAACCTCGGCTGACTTCAGATAGAGAACACTTCAGAATGGTCTTTACCATCCCACGCATGTTGTAGTTCATCACAAAGCTCTTGTAGCTTGGTGGGAGCGATCGAGGATTCTGTCAATGACCGCCTCATCGGGGAGGTTAATATTCAGTGGGTCATACGGTTGTGCAACCTGCACATCTTCGAATATGCTCACCGATGTAACTATTTTCCTCCATCTTACAACTATAGAACTTGTCGGAGATGTCATATCTCTCGACCCGGCGTGAGCTTGGAAAACAAGTTTCAGCTCCTCGAACATCTCATATGCTCCGTGATGCTCAAAACGCTTTTGGAGCCCGGTTCTAAGCTGTAAAGCATGCCGCACCGAACGAGGGAGTAATCATCAAGACGAGACTGCCAAGCATTCATAATGTCTTGGTTCTGCTCGACGGAGCGCCACCTAGCGGTCCTTCTAGGACATATTGTTTCTGGCAGCTATGAGGATGATCTCAAGTTCGGACCCAGTCCGTATAGTTGCTGCCGTCATCTTTCAGCTTGGTTTTCTAGGAACGTTGAAGTTCAAGTTGACATGAGCGTTGGCCATTTGATCTACAAGACATATCATTCAAAAGTTTTAGACTAAGTTCATGATAATTAAGTTCATCTAATCAAATTATTTAAATGAACTCCCACTCAGATTAGACATCCTCTAGTCATCTAAGTGTTACACGATCCGAGTCGACTAAGCCGTGTCCGATCATCACGTGAGACGGACTAGTCTCGTCGGTGAACATTCTCATGTTGATCGTATCTTCCATACGACTCGTGTTCGACCTTTCGGTCTCCGTGTTCCGAGGCCATGTCTGTACATGCTAGGCTCGTCAAGTAAACCCTAAGTGTTTTCGCGTGTAAATCTGTCTTACACCCGTTGTATGTGAACGTAAGAATCCATCACACTCGATCATCACGTGGTGCTTAGAAGCGATTTAACTTTGGCAACGGTGCACAGTTAGGGAAACACTTCTTGAAATTGTTGTAAGGATCATCTTATTTACTACCGTCGTTCTAAGTAAACAAGATGTATAAACATAATAAACATCACATGCAATTATATAGTAGTGACATGATATGGCCAATATCATAAAGCTCCATTGATCTCCATCTTCGAGGCTCCATGATCATCTTGTCACCGGCATGACACCATGATCTCCATCATCATGATCTCCATCATTGTGCCTCCATGAAGTTGTCACGCCAACGACTACTTCTACTTCTATGGCTAACGTGTTTAGCAATAAAGTAAAGTAAGTTACATGGCGTTCTTCAATGACACGCAGGTCATACAAAAATAAAGACAACTCCTATGGCTCCTGCCGGTTGTCATACTCATCGACATGCAAGTCATGATTCCTATTACAAGAGCATGATCTCATACATCACAATATGTTATTCATCATTCATCACAACTTGGCCATATCACATCACATGACAATTGCTGCAAAAACAAGTTAGACGTCCTCTAATTGTTGTTGCATCTTTTACGTGGCTGCAATTGGGTTCTAGCAAGAACGTTTTCTTACCTACGAATAACCACAACGTGATCTTGTCAACTTCTATTTACCCTTCATAAGGACCCTTTTCATCGAATCCGCCCAACTAAAGTAGGAGAGACAGACACCCGCCAGCCACCTTATGCAACTAGTGCATGTTAGTCGGTGGAACCGGTCTCACGTAAGTGTACGTAAGGTTGGTCCGGCCGCTTCATCCCACAATACCGCGGAAGCAAGATAAGACTAGTAGCGGCAAGTAAATTGACAAGATTCACGCCCACAACTAAATTGTGTTCTACTGCAAAGAGAACTACGATAGACCTAGCTCATGATGCCACTGTTGGGGAACGTTGCAGAAAATTAAAATTTTTCACGGTTTCACCAAGATCTATCTATGAGTTCATCTAAGCAACGAGTTACGAGAGAGAGTTTGCATCTACATACCACTTGTAGATCAAGCACGGAAGCGTTCGAGGAGTGGTGATGATGAAGACGTTCCCAACGTGATTCCGATCACCGGATGACCAAGTGCTGAACGGACAGCACCTCCGTGTTCAACACACGCACGGGATTTACGGCGTCTCCTTCGCCTTGATCTAGCAAGGAGGAAGGAGAGGTTGAGGAAGATCACTCCAATGGCAGCACGACGGCGTGATGCAGATGGAGGACTGTTCTCCGGCAGGCTTCGCCAAGCTCACGCGGAGGAGGAGAGGTGTTGGGAGGGAGGGCTGCGCCTTCAATGGTGTGTGCAGCCTCCCTCTACCCCTCTATTTATAGGGGAAAGGAGGAGGGCGGCCCCTCTAGATGCATCTAGAGGGGGGCGGCCAAGGGAGGGGGCTTGCCCCCAAGCAAGGCGCCCCTTAGGGTTTCCCCTCAACCCTAGGCGCATGGGCCAAGGGAGGGGTGGGCCCAGCCCATGAGGGGCTGGCTGCCCCACGCAGCCCAAGTGGCCCCCCAAAGGGGTGGCCTCCCGTGGTCCTCCGGAACCCTTCCGTGGACCCTCCATAAAACCGATGTGACCCGAAACTTTTCCGGTGTCCGCTTGACGACTTCCCATATATAAATCTTTACCTCCGGACCATTTCGAACTCCTCGTGACGTCCGGATCTCATCCGGACTCAACAACATTCGTAATCACATACAAGTCTTCCTATTAACCCTAGCGCCACCGAACCTTATGTGTAGACCCTACGGGTTCGGGAGACATGCGAACATGACCGACGCGCTCGGGTCAATAACCAACAGCGGATCTGGATACCCATGTTGGCTCCACATGCTCCTCGATGATGTCATCGGATGAACCACGATGTCTAGGGTTCAAGCAACCCGTATGCTAATCCCTTTGTCGACGGTATGTTACTTCGCCGAGACTCGATCGTCGGTATCCCAATACCTCGCTTAGTCTCGTTATCGGCAAGTCACTTTACTCGATCAGAATGCATGATCCCGTGACCGGACACTTGATCACTTTGAGCTCATTATGATGATGCACGCCCGTGGGGAACGCAGGCGTGGGCGCCACCAAATCGCGCGGCGTGGTGGGCCGGTGCCGGCCGAGGCCGTGGCCTCGACGAGGAGCTGGCGAGGGCGGTCCCAGCGGAGGTAGGCGGGGGTGCGGACACGGCCGCCGCCGCCAAGATCGGGCAAGCGTCGCCGGGCGTCTGACGGGAGGCAGGCGCCGGCGGCGAGGCGAGGGCGCCACGACGGGAGAGGGGGGGGAGAGCCTGGCGGAGACCGGGCGGTGAGCACGGCCGAGGGGGAAGTGGGCGACGACGGAAGGGGAGGGGGAGGTGGCATGGAAGCGGCTGGGTGATGATGAGGGAAGGCCGAGCCGGGCGACGGGAGGCTGGGGCGTCGGCGTTCGGGAGAGACCAGGGAGAGAGGGACCAATGGGGAGGAGAGCTCACGGGGGGTGGGGTCTTGCATGAGCTCTGGGCGCTGGGGCGACCGTGAGGAGGAGGCGGGGGCGGCCGTCCCGCGACAGGCGGATCCGGCGGTGGGGTGGGGGTCGGGGACGACCCAGCGTGGGGCCTTGCGCCTGCAAGGCAGGTCGGGAGGAGGTGCGGACGGGCGGCGGGGTCGTCGGCGCGGGGCGAGGGGCGACGGGATCAGGCGGGGCCGATCCGGATCGGTGGGGGAGGACAAAGGGATCGGGGAGAGTGAGGCGTCGGCTAGGGTTAGCCGACCGGGGGAGGGGTAAGGGAGTAAGGGGTTTGGGCCGGGCCAGGGGGGCTGGCCGGCTGGGCCAGGTGGGGGCTTGGCCCAGTTGGGCCAGTGGGGGGGGGGGGTTCTCCCCCTCTCCCATTTGGTTTTATTTTCTTTTTTTATTTCTTTTCTTTTCTGTTTTAATTTATTTAAAATATTTAGGCCCGTTACAAAAATGTGCACCCCACCATAATTAGTTTGTAATTTTTGACAACCCCCGAACATTTTAGTTTTAGTTTTTGAAAACTTTTATTGTTTGCCTATGCTTTCAATTTGAATTTGAACCGGGTTGAATCCACGTGAGTTTAATCACAGTGACGTGGCATCATTAGCAGGGATTACTGTAGCTTAATTACCCGGGTGTTACAACATTACTTAAAGAAAATATATCTTACCGCGTACTGCCTAGAGCCCGAAGTATCATAGCTCGGGTACGTATCCGACGGAGTAGGATCAGGTATCTCCGCGTACTGCTTCAACATGTGCCCTCACCGCTGCATCTCTTGCAGCTTTCCTATCCCTCATGTGTCTCTGCGTGCACACATTAAGTCTGTCGCGTATCAAATTATACTTCCATAACTGGTTCTGCTTGCAGAGTTTTTTGAACAGATTCATCAGGTTCTTATTTCTGAACTACGAGAAGAAATTAGTCCCCAGATGGCGCATGCACCAACGGCTCTGCAAGTCCTGCCATCGAACTTGTTCCTCAGGGCATGGGTTTGTCAGTGTCCTTATTGCACTGAGTATACCTGCATGCCTGTCATGAAGGATGCACACATTGGGCTTCTCCTTCACAACTGATATTTTCAACTGCCTGAAGAACCATGTCCAACTTTCAATGTTCTCACTCTCCACAAAAGCAAATGCGAGTGGGACGACTTGATTTTGGCCGTCTTGACCTATGGCTGTCAGGGATCGACCCTTGTACTTGCTCGTGAGAAAAGTACCGTCAACACATATCACCGGTCGGCAATGCCTGAAAGCTTGATGCATACACCAAAAGAGAAGAAGAGACGATGCAACACCCTCACAGCTTGGGAACTCGCATGAACATGTCTTGGATATCGATATAGGTGCTCGGATTCCGCTGCTGCAGGTGTGGAGGAGCTGGACAACAGAGTCATATGCATCAAAATAAGAACCAAATCTCCTCTCAAGCGCCAGATGCTTAGCCCTCCAAGCCTTTGCATAAGAAATTTTGTACTTGAACTCGCAAAGACTTTTGTCCGGACTGCCTTCACTTCCATAGCTTTGCCTGCACTATCTCATCGTGAAACAACCGAGCAATAAGCGTGGATGAAAGGTTGGCATGATCTTGAGGGATGGAGGAATAAGACAAGTGTGATTAACTAAGTCACTTATCACCCAACTTGTGCCATACTTAGGAGAAAGCCGTGCACCCTAGCGGACAATCTGCGTTCTTGCATACCATTGTCGAATTTCTGATCGACATCCGAGCTGTGAAAACCCTTTATGTGGACATTGCCCAATTAATTATTGCATCCTTCAAGGCTTGCTTGTTCGGATACATAGCACCCGTTGCAATATTGTTCTGATGATATTGCCAGGCTGAATCATGTCCATCATTCACGGTCATTGCAGATGACAAGTCATGATTCCACCATGCAGGATTCGGGACCTCCTCTCGCATTTTCTTCTTCATCGACTCGTCGAATCATCGCATAACCCCTTTCAACATCGGTGTCTTCTTCTTCCATCTGGTCCTGCATGTGCCCATCTACCTCGTCGGCGCCCACGCCGCCATTGTATTCACCATCGGCATTTCCCCCTTCTACCTGACTATTCTGCCCTGGTTCAAACCCATAAGCATTTCCTCCTTCTACCTGACTGCTCTGTCCTTGTTCGTAACCATCATCTCCAGCATTTGGCATAGATAGCCGCCTACCTACACTGCTCTGCCCAGGATCGTTGCCACCTTGGCCTTCATGTGCAGTGACCTCCTTCACGACGGGAAGCACTAAAGCAATAGGATTGCATCCCCTTCGTTCACAACCTTGTAACCACCGCACCCAATCGGAGTCTCGCTCTATTGGCCTCAAATAAAAGTAAATTATTGTACTTGACCGTGTCCACAATGCATGAACACCGACGGTGTGTGTTTCAGTATCAAGACCTAAACTTGCCGCAATCCATTCTTTCAACTGACTGACAGACCATGTTTGAGGTGCGCTCATTGGCACCTCTATGTGAGTAAATTCACTCAGATCAGCTCCCATCTCAGTTGTTTGGACAGTACCAGGACCGTAGTAAAATCTGATGTTCACTACATCAGACATCTCGGCTCACCTATTTTTTTTTCACAACGAAATACAATTATTAAGCAACAACTTAAAATACCCACACTAACAAATATTAGGCACTACACATCCACATATTACCGGAGCAACTACAAATATTGACACTCCTAAATACTACACATCCACATATAGTCCGGAATATTACCGGAGCAACTACACATTTTTACACAACTAATTAGTTGACATCTAAATAAAATGCTCACCGGAACCGGAAGGGGAAAATAAAATGCTAACCACGAAAGATTTTAATATTTGACTGACTGCCTATATTACGGATTTAACATGAGCAACTACAAATATTGACATTCCTAAATAGTACACATCCATATATAGTCCGGAATATTACCGGAGCAACTACACATTTTTACACAACTAATTAGTTGACATCTAAATAAAATGCTCACCGGAACCGGAACGGGAAAATAAAATGCTCACCACGACCACCAAAATATTTACGTTTACTACTGGACCAAATAACAATAATTGCACGCAACTTCAAAAAATAAAATGTTTGTTGAAATATACCCTTGAAGCGTGCGCGCGAACGACGAACGGCGGCCTTCAATCACAGGAACCGGAGCCGAAAAATCCACCGAACTACCGGAGCTTCACCTCCACCACACTGCCCCAGCTTCTCCACCACCACCTCCACCTCCACCACCGCCAGTACCTCCACCAATAAGCTGAAAAAATTCTCCAACAAAATCCTCACCATTACCACCACAAGCTACCCCATCAGTAGATCGAGGTCTCTTTAGCTCCCTAACTATGTAGAACCCATTCACGGTGCCAAATCCATAAAAACCGGGTGATTTTGGTGTATTAATTGGAGCTATTTCGTGTAAGAGAGAGGAGGAACGAAGAACACAGAGATGCGCATGGTGGTGGGGAAAGGAAACGGGAAGGAGGAAGGAGAAAAGAGGCAGCGCTGGGGGCCCGCTCCCTATCGGCCAACAGCTGGCTGATCGGTCGGCAGCTGGCCGACTGGGGCGCCCGTGACCCAGCCCGCGCCGACAGCTCCCGGGGCGACGTGGCCCGGCCAATAGTCGGCCCACGGGTGGCCGATTGCCCACCTGTCGGCCTGCAGTTGGCCGAGAAGGCCCTGTCGGCTTGCAGCTGGCTGACTAGGCTCAGTCGGCCAGCTGCTGGCCGATTGGATAATATTTTCGAAAAATATTATATCAGCGTAATATTTTTGTAAATTAATAAAAAAATGTATTATTTAAAAAAAATTAGCAAGTCCAGATGAGTGATAATGATACAATAGTGGTTAAAATAATTAAATGCATTATTACTTTTAGCCTTGCATTATGCGGACCACACAAAAGTGAGACAGCGAGGTAGGCTCCGAGTAAAGTTTTTGGAGGTAGAGCGCCTAGAAGTTTCAATGCTTTCTAAGGCAACCAAAAAGCAATGTGATTTGATCATGTCAGCTAATTTTATGAGTTGCTTGCTTTGCATGGAAGTTCAATGTAATAACATGTGTAAACTACAGGAGAGATAAATCAGTGTTCTGGAGACGAAGACACACTCACCATCTTCATTTAGTTTCTTCAAGAGCTGCGAGTTAGAAGGAAGGGCGTACATTCTAGCACATACTGCTTTCCTTATGGCCCAGCCATGGTGAGGAGCAAACACCTGAGCATAAGCCTTGGACGCTGCGTCCTTCATGGAGTTGCCTCTGAAACAAAAGAGAATGTGAGCATTCAGATAACATTTACTCAACAGGCATCTAAGAGTAGCAAACCAAAGGGTTGACAACATAACATAAGTTTTTTCTATCACAACATGATATAAGTGACTTCACTACCCCATTTGCAACTTGAACTTACTCTGTGACCAATATCTACTCAAACAGAACTTTCACTATATCAATCCCACGCTTAGCCCTCAGTAGGTTCCACGTATGGCTCCTCGGCTGCCTGACACTGCCTTTTTGAATGTCAAGCTCAACCATGAAGGGTAATGTTGAAATCGTCTTGGATATCTCGAGTAAATCATTAACCTACAACCACGTAAGACGAAGTAATCAGACAAGACCACCAAACAAAGCCTAGATGGCAACAAGTAAGCAATCAAGCACGCATGAGTATGTGAGGTCTCTGTAACACAATAACATCTATAATCCGAAATGGCTGCACACTTGGTTTGCTAAGCAGTAGTACTAAAATAAGTGCAGAAGTAGATTGGAACTTCCAACACCTTAAGAATACATCAGAACAAGCATATCAAAATATCAGAAAAGACACTCTGATCCTTATGTGCACACAATAATTCCTAGTTTGATCAAGTTGAAAATTAATTTAGACCATCTAGGCCGAACCTCCTGGCCTTAAACAAGTCCAGGGGATTACCATGATTATCTTAAAACAGAGACACATACAATTGAAGCAGTAGTACTAACACAAGTGCAGAAGTGGATATTAATTTCTACATATGAAGCATATACACCACAACAAGCATAGCAGAAAGTAGCAGAATTAAACAGTCTGATCCTGGTGAAGCACCCAATAATTGCTGCTTCATTCAGTTGAGAATTTGATTGAGATCATTTCACCCAAACTTTCTAGCCTCAAACTAAAGTGTATTATTACAATTAACTTACCACATGGATCCACAGCTATGCAGGGTGTAATTCAAAACGAACTCAAACATAACTTGCTAGCTGAATCTGGCTAAGAATTTGAGATTATTTCGCCTCAACCTCTCTCAGCTTTAAGCGGCTAACCAATGTTCCGGAAATCACCAGAAATTCAAATAGCGGGGAGGAGAGGGGGGCAGAGGAGCGGCCGCTTGCCTTTGGCAACGTAGTCCATCTCGGCGAACTTAAAGGCGATGCCGAGGGGCCGTGGAAGTGGACGAAGAGCTGTCCCAGGACGCGCCGATGTGGCTGTCGTTCTGCTGCACGAGCAGCAACAGCATGCCCCGGACTGCCCAGAACATCCTGCAGCACGACCCAGACAATACCATAGTGTTATCATAAGAAGAACTGGAGGTAATGTTTTAGGTCATAATTCTCGATAGATGGCATATAAGAAATTTTGAATAGATCAATAATTCTTACTCCTACAAAGAATAAATAGATCGTGCGAAACACACTGGATTCACCAATGATTAATTAAATATTCAAGTGGAGGTGGGACTGGAGAGGACGTCATACCTCAAAATCGAGGGAATCGACAGAGACGCGGCGAGGACAGACGGGAGCTGCGATGATGGCAAGGAGGCGAGTCGTCCTGCCACCTGCCACCACGTGTCGTCGAACAAATCAGCTCTGCCTCGTGCTCCTCCCGGAACTTCCCGCCGCCAATCCGCTCCGTCACACCTCCTGCCTTCCTATGTTTCCCGCAGATCCGCTGCCGCCGCCGCTCGTATGCGCCTCCTTGAGCGAGGGGGTGGACAAGGAAGCAGAGAGAGGGGGAAGAGGAGGTGGCGGCTGCGGCTAGCGACAGTGAGGAAGACGAGGAGGCGGCGTGTGGGGGAGGCGGAGACGAAGGCGTGCGCGTGCCTTCGTTGGGAAGGAAACAAAATAATCGCTGCGTTTATCTGTTGTCTTTTTTTTTTCTCGCATGGTAAATCATCGATCGACGTGGCATAGCTCAGCGAGCGGCCTTTGCGCGACTCTTATTGGGTTTAATTTGCCATGGCCAACTCTAGGGATTAGCCATGTGGACATAGTTTGCACATGTGAACTTGCCATATACCTAACAAAAAAATGCCATGTGATCAATACATATTGCTCTAAAAAACATGTTTGACTAATAAAAAATTGGAATGTGTTGATTTGCCATATGAGTTTTCAAAGCTTTTCCATGCCAAGTTGCACAAAAAATGCCATGTATTTTAGAACAAAAGCATAATAATCTTGCCATGGATCGTTGCCATTGTTTGGTAGCACTGGTAGCACTAGCTACAGCATACAAAGACCAGTAGCAAAACACCACCAGGCAGAATGAACATGCTCGACAACAATCAAACAAAAAGAACTTCAGACATGTATCAAAAGTAACATGTCAAAATTTCATGGCTGAAAACTAAACCGAGGCAACTACATGAAAACAACACAAGGTAAAACTCAGACTGTGGCAGTTTTGACATTGAATTGCCCATGCCAATTTCTATGCATTGTTTTAATTCTACATGTCAATTTTTTCATAGTTCCCTGCATTTTATATGCAATCATGGCAATTCCCCCCTAAAACCACACAGCCCTACCCTTGTATCACTATAGGAGAATGGAAAAAAACGAACAACAGAAAACCTAGAGAGAGCGACGTGGGTGCAAGGAGAAGAAGACGGGGGGTCAACCTTCATGAGCTCCAATGGCGTCCTCCCTCTCACCTTGATACCATCGCAAAAAATCAAACGGTCGCCTCCCTAGTACCCTCGCGCCCCGCCACCGCCTTGCTCCAGGCCTCCTCCTCCGCAAAGGCTAGCCACAATGCCGGCCGCAAGCAATCGATGAGCACCAGCATCTAGCTTTGGTGAGATGCATCTCGCGGGGAAGCGTGCAGCATCGGAGATGACCTTCCTCGACAGTACAGTAGCCGCCTTGGTCCCGGCCCCGGGGAGGGCTCGTTGTTGTCCACAGCTCCCACCATTGTCGGCTCGCCGTCCACGACCGTCACCATTGCCAAGCTCCGTCGTCGCAACCTCACGGAGTTTGAGATGCATTGGTGATGAGCGCCTAGCCAGCGTGGAATCCGGCGAATTATGTGATGGTCCTTGTCGAGGACACCGGCGCGAGGTCTCTCTCTCTCTCTCTCACACACACACACACACACACACTATGCACTCGAAAATGGGGCAAATGGGATGCGGGGGGGCACCAGCTGTTGGTTGCATAGGGCGTGGACGCATCCTCTATGGTCAGGTTCCCAGCGAAGGGGCTGGTCCTTCTAACGTGGCAACCTGAGATGCTTTAGGATCCGTATTTTTATCCAACAATTAAAAAGACGTTCGCAAACTCTTAATATCTTAAGAATAATTAATAAAGTGACCGTATGCATCACCCAGACAGAGGCCGGGGGTCATCCTCCTTTTCTAAAAAAACTCTTAGTATCTGATGTCAGCTAGATAAGATTTCCGAAAATCTAACATCAAGACTTTTTAGCTCAGCTCTTGGGAAAAATATTAACTCTTGTAAACCCTGGTCCACTCGCTGGACAAAATCCACGAAAGAAAGGAAAACGAAAACAAAAACCCATCCACACCCCACACTCGCCGGAGCGACGCCAAGCAACACCATCATCGCCTCCGGCAGGCAACCCGAGTCTCTCCCCATTGTCACCTCCAGCCACTTCACTTCCCCACCCTCCGCCGCCGGTGCTGCGCCGCTTGCTCGTCTCCTCCTAGAGCGGGCGGGGGACCACCAGGTACACCACTCCGTCCGTGCCCGGTGTTGTCTTCCCTTGGCTCCTCTTCCACCTCTCTGATTCCACCCGCGCGCCGGAGCTGGGAGGGAGGAAACCAGATGCTGTTCTGTTGCTCTCTCTCGCCCCCGGGAATCCAAACTTATCCGCTCCCACCATTCCAGCAGCAGAGCAGCTCCCCGCGGAAAGTACGCAGCTTCCGCCGGCACAAGAGCAGCAAGGCCGAGCATCAATATTTCGGGGCGCAATCTTTCCGGACCGGGGGCCAATCCTTGCGTGCCCAAGCGCATCCAGATGGTGGCTACGGCCCTCCGGAGCAAGACCCTGAGGCCGAGGGGCACCCGCCAGGCTCCCCGGACGCGGAGACGCTTGCTTCCTGGTTGTGTTCTTGCGGCACCGTGGCCGATGTTCGGCGAGTGCACGGGGTTGCTGTGCGGTCGCCTGATGGTCCGGGAATCTTTCTGGCTAATAATTTGATCACTTCATATGCGCGGTTCCATGAGATTTCAGACGCGAGGAAGGTGTTCGATGAAATGCCTCAGAGGACCGTTGTGTCGTGGACGGCGATGATGAATGGGTATCAGAAATCGGGCAACTACAGTGAGGTCGTCAGGTTGTTCTTGGATATGATGGACAGCGGGGAGCGAGGTAACAGCTTGAGTCTCGTTTGCCTGTTGAAGTCTTGTGGTGAGCAATCCAATGCTAAGCTAGGGCAGCAGGTCCATTGTTGTGTTGTGAAAGGAGGGTGGAGCAACGTGATTGTGGATAGCGCCGTTGCACACTTCTATGCTCAGTGCGGTGATGTTGGCAGTGCTTCAGTGATGTTCGATAAGATGACCTCTCGTGATGTCATCTCGTGGACAACAATGATCACGGCTTATGTGCAGCATGGGCATGGGGATAAGGCCCTTCAGATGTTTCCGGCGATGATCTCTGAGGGATTTCACCCTAATGAGTTCACGGTGTGCAGCATCCTCAAGGCTTGTGCAGAAGAGAAGGCTCTAAGATGTGGGAAGCAGCTGCATGCTGCTCTTGTGAAGAAGTTGTTCAAAAATGACATCCATGTCGGCAGTGCTCTTGTTACCATGTATGCCAGAAACAGGGAAGTGTCTGATGCTCAGGCAGTGTTTGATATGATGCCTAGAAGAAACACCATCACATGGACTTCTCTGATCTCGGGCTATGCGCAAAGTAGCCAGGCTGAAAAGGCTATCATGTTGTTTCGACAGATGAAGACGCGACGGGTGTCTGTTAACAACCTTACCATTGTTGGTCTTCTTAGTGCCTGTGGCTCCATAAGATCACTCAGCCTTGGTAAGGAACTGCATGCACAGGTAATAAAGAATTCCATTCAAGAGAATCTTCAAATTGGGAGTACGCTTGTTTGGTGCTACTGTAAATGTGGAGAGTATACATATGCTGCACGGATTCTAGAAGAAATGCCAGACCGTGATGCTGTCTCATGGACAGCTATGATTTCAGGCTACAATAGCGTTGGTCATAGTGCTGAAGCACTCAAGTCATTAGATGATATGTTATGGGATGGTGTTACTCCAAATACCTACACTTATTCCTCAGCTCTGAAAGCCTGTGCGAAACTAGAGGCTCTGCAAGATGGAAGGAGGATTCACGGTGTTGTTAACAAGACTCCCGCCTTCTCAGATGTGTTTGTGGGAAGCTCATTGATCGATATGTACATGAGGTGTGGAAAAGTTGACGAAGCTCGACGAGTCTTCAACGCCATGCCAGAACACAACTTGGTAACATGGAAAGTGATAATTACAGGATTTGCTCAGAATGGCCTCTGTGAAGAGGCTTTTAAGTACATGTACCTAATGCAGCAACAAGGGCACGATGCTGATGACTTTATGCTTTCAAAAGTTCTGACATCATGCGGTGATCTTCACTGGAAGTCAGATTCCATCTCTTTTTCTGGCTCGAATACGGGTTCACTCGGATAGGTAAAATTTCCTCTCTGAGTTAATTTCTGGGGATTAATTTGTACAGAGTTCTAGCAGTTAGCTTAACTATTTATGCTACCAGTAGTTCTCCGCGTACTCTGTATCGGTTATCATGTGATGTGGTTGCTTTCGAGATTGAACAATCACATGAAAAAAAATATTGATTTATTTTACTCTGTTTCCTGCACTAAAGTAGTGATCTAAACGCTCTTATAATTCTTTACAGAGGGAGTATTGTTTATTTAATGTCAAGAGTTTTGGTACTCCCTCAGATCCATATTAATTGCCGTTGATCAGTGACGATTAATATGGATCGGAGGGAGTATCTGAATTCCAGAGTTGGTGTATTCTACCTGAAAGCCAAGTTTCAAGCAATACTAAGATTGCAACACATTTATATTATGTAGCATATATGAGGTTTTCTTTGGGGTAATATGGAGGATGGAACTGTTATATATCATTGAACCTTGCATTTGATTTTACACCAATTTCGTTTTATTCTTTTGCTGCAATGTTTTCAGAGTTGTCTTGCTTAAACCAATGAACTTTTCTTGCAGCAATTATGTATCTCAAAATTATCACTGAACTACTACTTTTTCGATTCCTTATCCCAGATTTGTACTATTGTGCTAATGTTATCATAAAGCTGCTTATTTTACCAGCTGGACAACTATGAACCACATGTCATGCACATGTGGCTATGCTGACCTCAGAGTGGTTGACCTGTTGGCCTAACGTTGCAGCTCGTGCTAAAAAAAGGTGTAGTTTCCTGGTAATATGTGCGGAGAATGTGTAGTTTGTGAATATTTTTTTCAAGAAGCGTATTTCTTTTTTCTTGCTTGATGCTATATATCAATTTAACATGTTCTCTAATATTTTTCTCACTAAATTCTGTTCTTGTTAATTGAAAGAATCTAAAACCCAAGATGTTACTCCCTCCGTAAACTAATATAAGAGCGTTTAGATCACTACTTTAGTAATCTAAACGCTCTTATATTAGTTTACAGAGGGAGTACTTAGATTCAGAAAGTATCCATCCACTTCATAGGTTTGTTGCTTGAATAGCTCATTCTTGCTCTAATGTTTAGCCTGCCGTATAATGTAATGAGATACAAACCCCTCTTATTTCTGAACACTTGGGAAAGGTGATGACAGAGATAATGAAACAAGAGCAAATAATTGATGGAGTAAGGCCGTTGTAATAGTTATTCTAATGAAATTTTCTATGTCAAAAGTATTAGTAACAACCAGCCTGTTATTAGTTATCCATATAGTCATCCAAATCAGATCCCCTGTTTGGCTACTTCTTTCCTTTTATGTTCATCATCGAACAGACAAACAAACTGTAAGAACACCTTTTGTGGTTCATCTTCTAATACATTGCTTGATATTGTTACATTGCAAAGGAGATACAATTATTGATGATTTCTGCATTGAAGTCACACACTACAGCTTTTGTGGTTCCTTTTCCAGTAGTACCATATGTATTTTTGTCATGGAAATGCAAATCTTACAATGAATACTTATTGCATGCGTAAATAGTGAAAACATTTGTGACAGAAACACTCGATCTCCATATTAATATATCTGACATTAGTACAGTGTGAAATGCCAATTTTGTTTGTTCTTGGCTTCACTTATGTCTATTTTCTGGTTTTGTCACTACCTTTTATCGTTTGTAGCAGTAAATTGCCCATATCAACATCAAGTGTTTGGTTAATGCTATTGCATGGTGCATGAATAGAGAACATGCGCCTGTATCGTTTCTCTTTGTTTATTTTCTGGACGCATGGCAGATAAATTGGCAAAAATTAGCACTTCCATATTTTTATAGTGGCAGCTGTATGGCATGGCTCCCAGTTCCAAAATTCTAGGTGCTGGAGCTGGGGGTATATTAAGGGTGTTGACATGAGCCTTCTTTATTCATGTTAGACTGAAAATTTATGCTTATGCTAATTTATTTAGCCTACAAACTCCAGGTCCTGCAAGATACATGGAGTTGGAACTCATTACTTTAACTTGTCTGTGGCCCCGGAGGACAGTTCAATTTAGTTCGACAAACACTAGGTGTATTCCATTCATGACTAACCTCTTTAAGTTTGTCTGAACTTCATTTGGATCATATAGCCTGAAGAAATTTACACCTTTCTCTTCGGGAAACCAAACCAAAACAATTAAAGTGATTTCAAATAGTTGGAATTTGAATAACTGTAAAGTTTAGTTAAATATACAGAAGTGTGATTTCTTGACTCGTACTGTTGAAGTGTCTAGTCTAGATCATAAATTCTGACTACAGAACTTGTGGATGCTAACAGATTTTGCTTTAAGATAGACAAGATGCATCAATCTAGATGAATCCGAATATGTATATTATGTAGTTTATAGAAGTAAGTAGTGAATTGAATGTGATAACTGTTTTTGCACACTGTTCTATTGCCTTCCAACTCATATTGCATAATTACAGTTTTCTCCTCCAAACAATTCTTTCCATCATCTCACTGCTTACAATTGGTTATATAATTGCTACGTTGTATATAAAGTAGATCTATGTTAGCGATATATTGCCTTATACAACAGCTTGTATGTCATGTAGGTACCCCGTGTGGAGTATGGATTTTGCCCTACTGGAGATTCCATGGACACTAAACCTGTACTATTCTTTGTATTGCTTCACACAATATTTTGCTATGCGAGTGAACGCTTATTTTGCTGATTATTTTATTGTCTTCCACTTCTTGAAGCGGGCCTTATGACTGCAGAAAGTCAGACGGAGAGTCATGCAAAGGTGTGTCGGGCTCAAGCGGTTCTCTTTACATTTAACAAACTGAGTCCTAATCTCTCCCCTTCTTTTCAAAATGGATAATAGAGCTTACAGATGCAAACATGTCAGTTACGGAAACGGCCAATCTGGATGCTGCAGAGGAAAAGGTAAAGATAATCAAATCTGGGTTTGATCTATTTTTGGATAGACTGATGGCGTTCGGTAATGAGTTATGATATTGTGCAGTAGTAGCGTATTAAGCCATATTCATGGTGTACAAGTATTCGTGTTGTAATGGACTTTGGCTACTGAACCTGGACAGGTTCAAGTTGCTCCTATTGCTAATTAAATGAGCTACAAAATATCTAAATTCTAGGCTACAATACCTAGTGTGTGTTCACACACAAATGTATAGAAACGAGATTTTGCTACTAGAACAGCCAAGCAAAAAATAGTGATCAAGACGTGTCTTTACGGATGGGAACTCTGTTTATCTAGGCAATTCCTCATATCTAATGCACCTCGACAGCCACCATGGTTGGTTTGCCTTCCTTTGAAGCAGAAAGACATATCTAGTTTGACACTGCTTTGAGTTGCCTCCAAATACATGTATCACCTATTGCAATGCCACGGCATTCCAACTATGGTTCGTCTCTGCCATCCTAATGTGTTTCCCATCAGGTTTTTTACCAGAGAAAAGGGGTAATGCAATAAAAAGCAGGCATAATTAGCTTAATAACATAGCTGAGCTGTGTAGGTTCCAAGTAACGTCAGCGTTAGGACTTCACCAAGGGGGCCTGCACATTATTGTTATGTCCAACACCTTGGTGTTCTTGAATGATCTGTTGCATCTGAAATTTATTTGGTGCGTGTGAGAAAGATTCTGATAGAAGAAGATGCAGTGTAACATAATCATTATAGGCAATAACAATACAAAAGCATGTTTCAGTTGCGATGTTCGTGCCATGCATTGTGCTGGTTCAACAGCTTTTTATGTTGCTTAAGGATTCTTCTTAAGTACTACACTGCAGTAACATCATTCATATCTGACGAAACACCAGCGTTGTGTATTGATCAACGTAATAAATCTCAAGCGAGAGGCGCTGGCTGGAAGTATGGATGTTTCCGTTTTTTTATGCTGTACCTATAATGAAATATGTGACAGGCTGCGAGAAAGGAAGTAGGCGGAGGATGGGATCCCACATATACGAGAGAAGTTTTTTCCCATATCGGAGATCAGTGTTACAAGCTCGGTTTCCTGTGAAGCCTATGCAAGCTTAGATCTTAGGTCTGGGCTTAAATATGGACAACTCCGTGGCTCTCTGAGTAGTAACTTAACTCCGAACCATACACTTGGTCCAGCGCGAAGAATCTCTCCACTTACAAGCAATAATCAGCCCAGAAGGTGCTTTATCACTGCTGCTATGCTACTTGCATTCAGGCTCTTGAAGGTGCTAAAGTAGAGTAGAGAGGTATGCCAGGAGTTTCATGTCCCCGTGCCAAGTTGTCTGAACATTTAAATGCCCCACATAAACACATGGGAAGAAAGAATTTTCGTGATGCGCCTTTAACTAGGATTAGTCGTTGATGGTTCATTAAGAATTGCCGATTTGCTCGATAGGGTTAGGTATTCTATTATTGTGTCTTTTCCCTCGATGTTTGTAAGTTTGTAGTCTCCAGGTTCTTCTACTTCAAGGGCTACGCCAAGCTTGGGTATGTTTGCTTGCTTGGCAATGAGCAACCCTGCTGTTATTTATTTCCTCCAACTAGTCATGTGCAGATACTTAATATAATAGTGACATCTAAATCCTTGTGGACGTGAAGCAAAGTTTGAGGTTTATATATTGTTGCCATCTTTAATCTGCATTGAAATCTGTAAAGTTTTCTAAGGGGCGTATGGAAGCAAAACTAAGTAACTTCAAAATTCGTGTAAACTTTTAAGGGGTGTACCGAAGCAGACTCGTGGGACGACGGAGGGTATAGAACCTTACGTAGATTCCACATGATCTCACATTCTCACTAGCTAGCATCTGCATCTCTCTCCATGTCTCTCTCAGCTGACTTGTCGAATAGAGGATAGAAGAGAACTATTAAAAGTCAGAGCTCCAGGCCTTATCAACAATACCACAATCCATTGTCTCATGGCCCTATTGATACCTTCTGGTTGCCGCATCGCCATTGCCGTCGAAATATTCGATGCTCCACACTAGACCCATATACGTGGAGCAACACAAGTTAAAGGAGCTCGGCATATATTTATCCGAACCCTCCCGTATCACCTTTTTCTCGGGTCGATCAAATTGCCCGGCCAAGCTCATCCAGCCGGCCGGTGCACATTTCCATGGCTATATAAGCAGGCCCCCCGTGCCCAGCTCTAAGCAAGCGAGCACAACTCAGACTCACTAGCACTGAAGACATCTACATCAACAGCATTGTTCTTTCGAGTTCGTGCCTTCGTGGTGGTGAAGATCAAGGTCGGGTCAGCTTGATGGAGCAGGTGACGAAGCTGGCGGGGCAGCGGGCGGTGGTGATCTTCAGCATGAGCTCCTGCTGCATGTGCCACACGGTGGCGCGCCTCTTCCGGGACCTCGGGGCGAACCCGGCGGAGGTGGATCTCGACGAGGACCCTAGGGGGAAGGAGATGGAGAAAGCGCTGGCGAGGCTCCTCGGCCGGAACCCGGCCGTGCCGGCGGTGTTCATCGGCGGCAGGCTCGTCGGATCCACCGACAAGGTCATGTCCCTTCACCTCAGCGGCAAGCTTGTCCCGCTGCTTCGTAACGCAGGTGCTGTCTGGGTGTAGTGCGCGGGAGATGGTTTTGTAGATGCATGATGCAGTGGACACTAGTAGAGAATAATGTAATACACGTATGCCTACGTGTTCTGATTTCTCTATCAGGTGATGATCAAAGATAAAGAAGAAAACCATGCAAGTCGTTTTATTTTAGCACTGCAGAGGGGGAGTACCAGCGATGCTACACACACGGAGTTTCACGGGCGTTTTACGAGGCTGGTGCTGATATGGCAATTGTTTATTGGTTTAAGTGGGATGCGCGGGCCTCACCCATCGAAAAATCAGTCCCGTAATTAGCACGTGATGGGTCCATGTGTAGCATTTTTGGGGGGAGTACGGTTCTAAAGGACATGTGGACTTAAGTTGTGGCTGTATCTGGACCAGCTTGATGCGGGGCCCACATGTCCTTCATCCTAAAGCCGAGTGATTTAAGTCAAAGAATCTCAGTCTGCATTGGAGATGCCTTTGTAACGTGCAAGATTTACTCTTTCTATTTTGAGGCTAACTATTTCAACTTTATTAACTCGGTTTTGCTATTAGTCAGACGCATGAAAAAAATTTATTGTTCAGTCAATTTTCCAGCTGTAGGGTTTTTACGTAGCAAACCTTTTAGAAGTTATTATTGGGAGACCACAATGGCAAACTTATTGCGGTAGCAAATTAAAAAAAAAAATTAGATATTTGCTATAGTGCGTTCACAACTGAAGCGATTGCGATGAGATTTGAACTGAATTCAGCCCAAACCATTGGATGCAGTAGGATTGAATCGAACTCCGACAGTTTGGAAGTCATATCTACTCTTCAGGACGGGCGCTCTTCTTCAATGGTGAGTACAATCTTTGAGGCTGCTTTTCTATGTCTTTACACGCTGGATGCTGATCCAGGGGTTGTAGTCCCACTGCTTGTTTCTGATACTATGGTTGAAGCCAATTAATAAAGGAGGTGTAGATTGTAAAAAAAAGGATGACCGTCAAAGTCGTCCGCACAAACATAAGATGGAGGGAGGGGCCTTTCGTCCGCACAAACATAAGATGGAGGGAGGGCAAGCCTCCCCCGGTGAATTCTAACCGTATAACCACTATCTTTTTGTCCATCCCATGGCCTTCTGCATACTATAGACTCTCCAGTTTTACAAAGTTTATTGCTTGAACAATAACAACAAAAACATGTTAGATCAGATCATAAATGTATTAATCACTCAAATAACAAGGCTGAATAATATGATAATCCCTTGGGAACGTCTCTCCCAATCAGGATTGAAGTGAGGAACCACTGCACAACGTCTGAGAGTAGTTTGGCGCATTCGATTATTTTATATAAAGGATAAGAAAGCTAGACACATCAATTAGCATGTCAATATTTGATGCATTTATTAAGTATATTCACGAGGACGACAATTGCATTTTGGGGAGCTTATATGGGAATAGGTACATTGGCCCAACGACTATTGATAAAGTAAAAGAAGCGATCCACGATATACAATGCACAATATGAAGGTCATTATAAAAGACATAAACAAAAAGTGCAATTTTCATTAGCAAATAAGGTCTTTACTACATAGTGTATGTGATTGCAGGATAGGAATAATATCATAGGCTAACATAAGTGGATGGAGGTTGGCCAAACACCCCTATCCAACGTAACTAGTCGTATGTAGGTGATAGAGTCAGGTATCCATCAACATGTCATTTTTCTAGTTCTTATTAGTGTTTGTGCTATGTTGCGCAAACTATATTTTAGTAATGTATATATTTATGTATATGTGTTGGACCCTTATTTAAGATGGACCCTAGGTCACCACACTTCTCGTCATGTCCTAGGGCTGGCCCTGTATAGTTTCCCAATATGGATATGAAATTATGAATGCTCTCGAAGGAAATTCTATGTGCGGTGCGCGAGTACCATCGCAGTCCAAGAATAGTTTGATCTCTTGCCATGTGAGCTCGTTGTGATTACATTGATTAAACCAATAGAAGAAGGACAATCCTGAATACATGAAGCATTGCAAAATTGTTTCCCATAAGGTAATAAACACATAAGTGAGAAATATCGGTTAAAGGAACGAAAACAATTTTCATAAAAGCCAATTTAAAAAATCATACGTTTGTGCCCAAATTGTTACCACTTCGTGATTATCCAAACTTCAATTTTATTTAGTAGGTAAACTGCAATAATATTTCCTTATAAGCATTATTCTTTGCTCTTGGAGCACCATGGAACTGTTCATCACTTATAGACTCAGTTGTTGGTTCATCACCTACAAATTTTAAATATGTCCATGTTATTTCAAATAAGATTTAAGACTATCTTCTTGGACTGCTAATAGGCTATAGCATCAAGGTTCTATGTAGTACTAAAGAATCAATCATCAAATTAACGAGATGATAACTCGTGTGTTGCTGCGGAATTGGATATTTGGTTCCTAAATATTTTACATGGTGTAAATTCATTATTAAGATTCAAACCTTGTGAAAAAAATTAAATTTGATAGAAATTTTAAAAATATCATAATAGATTAAGCATGGCATAACTAAAAGCGATGAGATTTAAAACATGCTTAGAATGCACTGATGCATGTTGCATCATAGATAATATCGCCATGATCATACGGTTGTTGATAGATCAAGATAGCAAATCCAAAGGGTACCCCTATCCCACTAGGTACCAAATCTCATGTTCGACTTCCTTGTGTCTCGTAAAGGGTGAAATATTGTTTCAATGAGAGGCGACGTTTTCGTGCTCATAGAGGTAGGGGTGTGTGAGCATTTATATAAGTGAGTGTATATGAGCATGTACATCTGTATCGTGTTAAAGAATTGATCGAGGAGTGGCACAGAAGCTGCTGACTTAGCGCGCAACTGGAATGGACAAGGCGGTGACCGGTGAGATTAATCCTGGTACAGTCATTTTTAAGTGACATGCCGATACATGTAATGATGGCCCTTGATATACCCCCAAAGGTGAAGGAAATATGCCCTAGAGGCAATAATAAAGTTGTTATTTATATTTCCTTATATCATGATAAATGTTTATTATTCATGCTAGAATTGTATTAACTGGAAACTTAGTACATGTGTGAATACATAGACAAACAGAGTGTCACTAGTATGTCTCTACTTGACTAGCTCGTTGAATCAAAGATGGTTAAGTTTCCTAGCCATAGACATGAGTTGTCCCGTTAGCTTAGCACTTGATCGTTTAGTTTGTTGCTATTGCTTTCTTCATGACTTATACATGTTCCTATGACTATGAGATTATGCAATTCCCGAATACCGGAGGAACACTTAGTGTGCTATCAAACGTCACAACATAACTGAGTGATTATAAAGATGCTCTACAGGTCTCTCCGATGGCGTTTGTTGGGTTGGCATAGATCGATATTAGGATTTGTCACTCCGTGTTTCTGAGAGGTATCTCTAGGCCCTCTCGATAATGCACATCACTATAAGCCTTACAAGCAATGTGACTAATGAGTTAGTCACGGGATGATGTATTATGGAACGAGTAAAGAGACTTGCCAGTAACGAGATTGAACTAGGTATGATGATACCGACGATCGAATCTCGGACAAGTAACATACCGATGGCAAAGGGAACAACGTATGTTGTTATGCGGTTTGACCATAAAGATCTCCGTGAGCATCCAGGTTCCGCTATTGGTTATTGACCGGAGATGTGTCTCGGTCATGTCTACATAGTTCTCGAACCTGTAGGGTCCGCACGCTTAATGTTCGATGACGATTTGTATTATGAGTTATGTGATTTGATGTACCAAAGGTTGTTCGGAGTCCCGGATGAGATCATGGACATGACGAGGAGTCTCGAAATGGTCGAGACGTAAAGATTGATATATTGGAAGGCTATATTCGGACATCGGAAAGGTTTCGAGTGATTTGGGTATTTTTCGGAGTACCGGAGAGTTACGGGAATTCGCCGGGAGAAGTAATGGACCTTATTGGGCTTTAGTTGAGAGAGGGGAGAAGGGCCAAGAGGTGGCGCGCGCCTCCCCCCTGCCCAAACCGAATTGGACAATGGACGGAACTCTCCCTCGGCCTCAACTGGATCAAGAGTACGATGGACGTCATCAAGCTGAATGTGTGCTGAACACGGAGGTGCCGTACGTTCGGTGCTGGGATCGGTCGGATCGTGAAGACGTACGACTACATCAACCGCGTTGAGATAACGCTTACGCTTTCGGTCTACAAGGGTACGTGGACACACTCTCCCACTCGTTGCTATTCATCACCTAGATAGATCTTGCATGATCGTAGGAAATTTTTGAAATTACTGCGTTCCCCAACAGTGGCATCCGAGCCAGGTCTATGCGTAGATGTTATATGCACGAGTAGAACACAAAGAGTTGTGGGCGATAATAGTCATACTGCTTACCAGCATGTAATACTTTGATTCGGCGGTATTGTTGGATGAAGCGGCCCAGACTGACATTACGCGTATGCTTACGCGAGACTGGTTCTACTGACGTGCTTTGCACACAGGTGGATGGCGGGTGTCAGTTTCTCCAACTTTAGTTGAATCGAGTGTGACTACGCGCGGTCCTTGTTGAAGGTTAAAACAACACACTTGACGAAAAATCGTTGTGGTTTTGATGCTTAGGTAAGAACGGTTCTTGCTCAGCCCGTAGCAGCCACGTAAAACTTGCAACAACAAAGTAGAGGACGTCTAACTTGTTTTTGCAGGGTATGCTGTGATGTGATGTGGTCAAGACGTGATGATATATAAATTGTTGTGTGAGATGATCATGTTTTGTAACAGTTATTGGCAACTGACAGGAGCCTTATGGTTGTCGCTTTATTGTATGCAATGCAATCGCCATGTAATTGCTTTACTTTATCACTAAGCGGTAGCGATAGTCGTGATAGCAATAGTTGGCGAGACGACAACGATGCTTCGATGGAGATCAAGGTGTCAAGCCGGTGATGATGGTGATCATGATGGTGCTTTGGAGATGGAGATCAAAGGCACAAGATGATGATGGACATATCATATCACTTATATTGATTGCATGTGATGTTTATCCTTTATGCATATTATTTTGCTTAGTTCGGCGGTATTATAAGATGATCTCTCACTAAATTTCAAGGTATAATTGTTCTCCCCGAGTATGCACCGTTGCAAAAGTTCGTTGTGCCGAGACACCACGTGATGATCGGGTGTGATAAGCTCTACGTTCATATACAATGGGTGCAAGCCAGTTTTGCACACGCATAATACTCGGGTTAAACTTGACGAGCCTAGCATATGCAGATATGGCCTCGGAACACTGAGACCGAAAGGTCGAGCGTGAAGCATATAGTAGATATGATCAACATAGTGATGTTCATCATTGAAAACTACTCCATCTCACGTGATGATCGGACATGGTTCAGTTGATTTGGATCATGTGATCATTTAGATGACTAGAGGGATGTCTATCTAAGTGGGAGTTCTTAAGTAATATGATTAATTGAACTTTAATTTATCATGAACATAGTCTTGATAGTATTGGCATATCTATGTTGTAGATCAATAGCTCGCAATGTAGCTCCCCGTTTATTTTCATATGTTCCTAGAGAAATATAAGTTGAAAGATGATAGTAGCAATAATGCGGACTTGGTCCGTGATCTGAGGATTTTCCTCATTGCTGCACAGAAAAATTATGTCCTTGATGCACCGCTAGGTGACAGACCTATCGTAGGAGCAGATGCAGACGTTATGAACGTTTTGACAAAAGCTCGGTATGATGACTACTTGATAATTTAGTGCACCATGCTTTACGGCTTAGAACCGGGATTTCAAAAATGTTTTGAACGCCACGGAGCATATAAGATGTTCCAAGAGTTGAAATTGGTATTTCATACTCATGCCCGTATCAAGAGGTATGAGACCTCTGACAAGTACTTTGCCTACAAGATGGAGGAGAAATAGCTCAACCAGTGAGCATGTTCTCAGATTGTCTGAGTACTACAATCGCTTGAATCAAGTGGGAGTTAATCTTCTAGATAAAAGAGTGATTGACAGAGTTCTCTAGTCACTATCACCAAATTACTGGAACTTCGTGATGAACTATAATATGCAAGGGATGACGAAAACAATTCCCGAGCTCTTTGTGATGCTGAAATCAGCGAAGGTAGAAATCAAGAAAAGCATCAAGTGTTGATGGTTGACACGACCACTAGTTTCAAGTAAAAGGGGAAAGGATAGAAAGGGAACTTCAAGAAGAATGGCAAGCAAGTTGCCACTCCCATTAAGAAGCGCAAAGCTTGACCCAAACCTGAAACTAAGTGCTTCTACTACAAAGGAAATGGTCACTGGAAGTGGAACTGCCCTAGATACTTGGCGGATAAGAAGGATGGCAAAATGAACAAAGGTATATTTGATATACATGTTATTGATGTGTACTTTACTAGTGTTTATAGTAACCCCTCGGTATTTGATACTAGTTCAGTTGCTAAGAGTAGTAACTCGAAACGGGAGTTGCAAAGTAAACATAGAATAACTAAGGGCGAGGTGATGATGTGTGTTGGAAGTGATTCCAAGGTTGATAAGATCACCATCGCACACTCCCTTTACCTTTGGGATTAGTGTTGAACCTAAAATAAATGTTATTTGGTGTTTGCGTTGAGCATGAATATAATTGGATCATGTTTATTGCAATACGGTTATTCATTTAAGTCAAAGAATAATTCTTGTTCTATTTACATGAATAAAACCTTCTATGGTCATACACTCAATATAAATGGTTTATTGAATCTCGATAGTAGTGATACACATATTCATAATATTGAAGCCAAAATATGCAAAGTTAATAATGATAGTGCAACTTATATGAGGCACTGCCGTTTAGATCATATTGGTGTAAAGCGCATAAACAAACTCCATGCCGATGGACTTTTGGAATCACTTGATGCTTGCGAACCATGCCTCATGGGCAAGATGACTAAGAATCCGTTCTCAGGAACAATGGAGCAAGCAACTGACTTATTGGAAATAATACATACTGATGTATGTGGTCTGATGAGTGTTGATGCTCGCCGCGGGTATCGTTATTTTCTGACCTTCACAAATGATTTGAGAAGATATGGGTATATCTACTTGATGAAACATAAGTCTGAAACATTTGAAAAGTTCAAAGAATTTCAGAGTGAAGTGGAAAATCATCGTAACTAGAAAATAAAGTTTCTACGATCTGATCGTGGAGGAGAATATTTGAGTTACGAGTTGGTCTTGTTGGAAATATGCCCTAGAGGCAATAATAAAAGGATTATTATTATATTTCCTTGTTCATGATAATTGTCTTCTATTCATGCTATAATTGTATTATCCGGAAATCGTAATACACGTGTGAATACATAGACTACAACATGTCCCTAGTGAGCCTCTAGTTGACTAGCTCGTTGATCAATAGATAGTCATGGTTTCCTGACTATGGACATTGGATGTCATTGATAACGGGATCACATCATTAGGAGAATGATGTGATGGACAAGACCCAATCCTAAGCATAGCACAAGATTGTGTAGTTCGTTTGCTAGAGCTTTTCCAATGTCAAGTATCTTTCCTTAGACCATGAGATCGTGTAACTCCCGGATACCGTAGGAGTGCTTTGGGTGTACCAAACGTCACAACATAACTGGGTGACTATAAAGGGTATACTATGGGTATCTCCGAAAGTGTCTGTTGGGTTGACACGGATCGAGACTGGGATTTGTCACTCCGTATGACGGAGAGGTATCTCTGGGCCCACTCGGTAATGCATCATCATAATGAGCTCAAAGTGACCAAGTGTTTGGTCACATGATCATGCATTACGGTACGAGTAAAGGGACTTGCCAGTAACGAGATTGAACGAGGTATTGGGATACCGACGATCGAATCTCGGGCAAGTAACGTACCGATTGACAAAGGGAATTGTATACGGGGTTGCTTGAATCCTCGACATCATGGTTCATCCGATGAGATCATCAAGGAGCATGTGGGAGCCAACATGGGTATCCAGATCCTGCTGTTGGTTATTGGCCGGAGAGCTGTCTCGGTCATGTCTGCATGATTCCCGAACCCGTAGGGTCTACACACTTAAGGTTCGGTGACGCTAGGGTTATTAGGGAGACTTGTATGTGATTACCGAATGTTGTTCGGAGTCCCGGATAAGATCCCGGACGTCACGAGGAGTTCCGGAATGGTCCAGAGGTGAAGATTTATATATGGGAAGTTGTCATACGGTCACCGGAAAGGTTCGGGGGCATATCGGTATTGTACCGGGGCCACCGGAGGGGTTCCGGGGGTCCACCGGGAGGGGCCACCTCTCTCAGAGGGCTTCATGGGTCGTGGGCAGGGAACCAGCCCCTGGAGGGTTGGGCGCATCCCCCCCTTAGGCCCATGCGCCTAGGGTTGGGGGGGGGGGAACCCTAGTGGGGGCGCCCCCCTTGCTTGGGGGGCAAGCCCCCTCCCCTTGGCCGCCCCCCTCTAGATCTCATCTACAGGGGACCGGCCCCCCTTCCCCCTTCCCCCATAAATAGAGGGGCGAGGGGAGGGCTGCACATACAATCCAAGGCGCAGCCTCCCTCCCAACACCTCTCCTCCTCCGCTCGGCTTGGCGAAGCCCCGCCGAGAATCGCCACTCCATCATCACCACGCCGTCGTGCTGCTGTTGGAGCCTTCTTCCTCAACCTCTCCTCCTCCTTGCTGGATCAAGGTGCGGAGACGCCATCCACTCCGACGTGTGTTGAACGCGGAGGTGCTGTCCGCTCGGCACTTGGTCATCGGTGATTTGGATCACGACGAGTACGACTCCCTCAACCCCGTTCTCTTGAACGCTTCCGCTCGCGATCTACAAAGGTATGTAGATGCACTCCTACCACTCGTTGCTAGATGAACTCATAGATGGATCTTGGTGAAAACGTAGGAAATTTTTATTTTCTGCAACATTCCCCAACAGTGGCATCATGAGCTAGGTCTATGCGTAGTTCTCTATTGCACGAGTAGAACACAATTTGTTGTGGGCGTAGATGTTGTCAACTTTCTTGCCGCTACTAGTCTTATTTTGCTTCAGCGGTATTGTGGGATGAAGCGGCCCAGACCGACCTTACACGACGCTACGTGAGACAGGTTCCACCGATCGACATGCACTAGTTGCATAAGGTGGCTAGCGGTGTCTGCTCTCCCACTTTAGTTGGAGCGGATTCGATGAAAAGGGTCCTTATGAAGGGTAAATAGAAGTCGACAAATCACGTTGTGGCTTTTTCGTAGGTAAGAAAAGGTTCTTGCTAGAACCCTATTGCAGCCACGTAAAAGATGCAACAACAATTAGAGGACGTCTAACTTGTTTTTGCAGCAATTGCCTTGTGATGTGATATGGCCAAAAGTTGTGATGAATGATGAATGATATATTGTGATGTATGAGATCATGTTCTTGTAATAGGAATCACGACTTGCATGTCGATGAGTATGACAACCGGCAGGAGCCATAGGAGTTGTCTTAATTATTGTATGACCTGCGTGTCATTAGTTCAAGGCCATGTAATTACTTTACTTTATTGCTAAACCATTAGCTATAGTAGTAGAAGTAATAGTTGGCGAGCAACTTCATGGAGACACGATGATGGAGATCATGATGATGGAGATCATGGTGTCATGCCGGTGACAAGATGATCATGGCGCCCCAAGATGAAGATCAAAGGAGCTATATGATATTGGCCATATCATGTCACTATTATTTGATTGCATGTGATGTTTATCATGTTTTTGCATCTTGTTTACTTAGAACGGCGGTAGTAAATAAGATGATCCCTCATAATAATTTCAAGAAAGTGTTCCCCTAACTGTGCGCTGCTAAAGTTCGTCGCTTCAAGCACCACGTGATGATCGGGTGTGATAGATTCCTACGTTCACATACAACGGGCGTAAGACAGTTTTACACATGAAAAACAATTAGGTTAACTTGACGAGCCTAGCATGTACATACATGGCCTCGGAACACAGAGACCGAAAGGTCGAACATGAGTCGTATGGAAGATACGGTCAACATGGAGATGTTCACCGATGATGACTAGTCCGTCTCACGTGATGATCGGACACGGCCTAGTCGACTCGGATCATGTAACACTTAGATGACTAGAGGGATGTCAAATCTGAGTGGGAGTTCATTAAATAATTTGATTAGATGAACTTAATTATCATGAACTTAGTCTAAAATCTTTGCAAATATGTCTTGTAGATCAAATGGCCAACGCTCATGTCAACATGAACTTCAACGCGTTCCTAGAGAAAACCAAGCTGAAAGATGATGACAGCAACTATACGGACTGGGTCCGGAACCTGAGGATCATCCTCATAGCTGCCAAGAAAGCATATGTCCTAGAAGGACCGCTAGGTGAAGCACCCATCCCAGAGAACCAAGACGTTATGAACGCTTGGCAGTCACGTGCTGATGATTACTCCCTCGTTCAGTGCGGCATGCTTTACAGCTTAGAACCAGGGCTCCAAAAGCGTTTTGAGCAACACGGAGCATATGAGATGTTCGAGGAGCCGAAAATGGTTTTCCAAGCTCATGCCCGGGTCGAGAGATATGAAGTCTCCGACAAGTTCTATAGTTGTAAGATGGAGGAAAATAGTTCGTCGGTGAGCACATACTGTAATGTGCAGGTTGCACAACCCGTCCCAGCTTGAATATTAACCTCCCGGACGAGGCGGTCATTGACAGAATCCTTCAGTCGCTCCCACGGAGCTACAAGAGCTTTGTGATGAACTACAATATGCAGGGGATGGTGAAAACTATTCCTGAAGTATTTTCAATGCTGAAGTCAGCAGAGGTAGAAATCAAAAAGGAACATCAAGTGTTGATGGTCAATAAAACCACCAAGTTCAAGAAGGGCAAGGGTAAGAAGAAATTCAAGAAGGACGGCAGAGATGTTGCTGCGCCCGGTAAGCCAGTTATCGGGAAGAATTCAAAGAATGGACCCAAGCCTGAGACTGAGTGCTTTTATTGCAAAGGGAAGGGTCATTGGAAGCGGAACTGCCCCAAATACTTAGCGGACAAGAAGGCCGCAACACTAAAGGTATATGTGATATACATGTAATTGATGTGTACCTTACCGATTACTCGTAGTAACTCCTGGGTATTTGATATCGTGCCGTTGCTCATATTTGTAACTCACAAGAGGAGCTGCGGAATAAGCGGAGCTGGCGAAGGGCGAGGTGACGATGCGCGTCGGGAATGGTTCCAAGGTCGATGTGATCGCCGCCGCACGCTACCTCTACATTTACCTACACGGATTAGTTTTGAACCTCAATAATTGTTATTTAGTGCCAAGTTTGAGCATGAACATTGTATCGGGATCTCGTTTAATACGAGATGGCTACTCATTTAAATCCGAGAATTATGGTTGTTCTATTTATATGAGAGATATGTTTTATGGTCATGCTCCGATGGTCAATGGTTTATTCTTAATGAATCTCGAACGTGATGTTACACATATTCATAGTGTGAATACCAAAAGATGTAAAGTTGATAACGATAGTCCCACATACTTGTGGCACCGCCGCCTTGGTCACATTGGTGTCAAGCGCATGAAGAAGCTCCATGCCGATGGACTTTAGAGTCTCTCGATTATGAATCATTTGACACATGCTAACCATGCCTCATGGGCAAAATGACCAAGACTCCATTCTCCGAACAATGGAGCGAGCAACCAACTTATTGGAAATCATACATACCGATGTAAAAGCGGTCCAATGAGCGTTGAGGCTCACGGAGGATATCGTTATGTTCTCACTCTCACCGGCGACTTGAGTAGATATGGGTATGTCTACTTAATGAAACACAAGTCTGAGACCTTTGAAAAGTTCAAGGAATTTCAGAATGAAGTAGAGAATCAACGTGACCGAAAGATAAAATTCTTACGATCGATCGTGGAGGAGAATATTTAAGTCACGAATTTGGTACGCACTTAAGAAAATGTGGAATCGTTTCACAACTCACGCCTACCGAACACCTCAGCGTAATGGTGTGTCCGAACGTCGAATCGCACTCTATTGGATATGGTGCGATCTATGATGTCTCTTACCGATTTACCGCTATCATTTTGGGGATACGCTCTAGAAACAACTACATTCACTTTAAATAGGGCTCCGTCTAAATCCATTGAGACGACATCGTATGAATTATGGTTTGGGAAGAAACCTAAGCTGTCGTTTCTAAAAGTTTGGGGATGCGATGCTTATGTCAAGAAACTTCAACCTGAAAAGCTCGAACCCAAGTCGGAAAAATGCGTCTTCATAGGATACCCTAAGGAAACCGTTGGTTATACCTTCTACCTTAGATCTGAAGGCAAGATCTTTGTTGCCAAGAACGGATCCTTTCTAGAAAAAGAGGTTCTCTCGAAAGGAGTAAGTGGGAGGAAAGTAGAACTAGATGAAGTACTACCTCTTGAACCGGAAAGTAGTGCAACTCAGAAAATGTTCTGTGGTGCCTACACCGATCGGAGAGGAAATTAATGATGATGATCAAGGTACTTCGGATCAAGTTGCTCTTGAACTCAGAGGTCCACAAGGACACGTTCCACACCAGAATGGTATGGCAACCCTGTCCTGGAAATCATGTTGTTAGACAATGGTGAACCTTCGAACTATGAAGAAGCGATGGCGGGCCCAGATTCCAACAAATGGCTTGAAGCCATGCAATCCGAGATAGGATCCATGTATGAAAACAAAGTATGGACTTTGACAGACTTGCCCGATGATCGGCGAGCGATAGAAAACAAATGGATCTTTAAGAAGAAGACAGACGCGGATGGTAATGTTTGTTGGGGAACGTTGCAGAAAATTAAAATTTTCCTACGGTTTCACCAAGATCTATCTATGAGTTCATCTAAGCAACGAGCCAAGAGAGAGAGTTTGCATCTACATACCACTTGTAGATCGAGTACGGAAGCGTTCGAGGGAGTGGTGATGATGAAGACGTTCCCAACGTGATTCCGATCACCGATGACCAAAGTGCTTGAAAGGACAGCACCTCCGTGTTCAACACACGACGGGACGATGGCGTCTCCTCCGCCTTGATCCAGCAAGGATGAAGGAGAGGTTGAGGAAGACAACTCCAATGGCAGCACGACGGTGTGGTGCAATTTGTGCAGAGGTTCTCCGGCAGGGCTTCGCCAAGCTCACACGGAGAAAGAGAGGAGTTGGGGAGGGGAAGGGCTGCGCCTTCAATTGTATATTGCACCCCTTCCCTCACCTCTCTATATATAGGAGAGAGGGGGCAGGGGGCGGCCCTCTAGGGAAAACCCTAGGGGGGGCGGCCAAGGAGAGGAGGAAAGGGGTGGCTTGCCCCCCAAGCCAAGGGGGGCGCCCCCTTTTTCCCTTAGGGTTTCCCCCTCCCCAAGCCCTAGCCGCATGGGCCTAGGTGGGGAGGCGCGCCCAGCCCACCAGGGGCTGGCTCCCTCTCCCACTTAGCCCATGTGGCCCTCCGGGAGGGGTGGCCCCCCCGGTGGACCTCCGGAAACCTCCAGTGGCCCGATATTTTTCAAGCATGCCCTCAAACTTTCCGAGTCCGCTTAACCACTTTCCATATATAAATATTTACCTCCGGACCATTCCGGAACTCCTCGTGACGTCCGGGATCTCATCGAGGACTCAGAACAACATTCGGTAATCACATACTTGTCTTCCTAATAACCCTAGCGTCACGAACCTTAAGTGTGTAGACCCTACGGGTTGGAGACATCTTGAACATGACCGAGACTACCTCAAGTCAATAACAACAGCGGGATCTGGATACCCATGTTGGCTCCCACATGCTCCTCGATGTTGTCATCGGATGAACCACGATGTCAAGGGTTCAAGCAACCCGCATTCTATTCCCTCCGTCAGACGGTATTGTTTGCAGATTATCATTGCCAGCAGAGTCATGTCACTGCTAGTCACTTTGCATGATCCTCAAATCACATCATCATCATATGACGAGTCACTGATTGATCCATCGATGTCCATTCAATCACATCATTCCCAATGACTTTCATGATAAATGAAAACTTAGAAATATTTCATTTCACTTACAGAGTCATCTAGTTTCATTGTGTTGATCATGTTTGTTTTGGCCATGAAGAGGTTTAGCTGCAAATGTTCAAGATGGAGACATAGAAATTTGCAAAGTGCATACGGATCTGAATGTCGCAGATCCGCTGACTAAACCTCTTCTCGTGAGCAAAACATGATCAACACCGTAACTCTATGGGTGTTCGATTCATCACAATGTAACTAGATTATGACTTTAGTGCAAGTGGGAGACTGTTGAAATATACCCTAGAGGCAATAATAAAAGGATTATTATTATATTTCCTCGCTCATGATAATTGTCTTTATTCATGCTATAATTGTATTATCCGGAAATCGTAATACACGTGTGAATACATAGACTACAACATGTCCCTAGTGAGCCTCTAGTTGACTAGCTCGTTGATCAATAGATAGTCATGGTTTCTCGACTATGGACATTGGATGCCATTGATAGGGATCACATCATTAGAGAATGATGTGATGGACAAGACCCAATCCTAAGCATAGCACAAGATAGTGTAGTTCGCTTGCTAGAGCTTTTCCAATGTCAAGTATCTTTCCTTAGACCATGAGATCGTAACTCCCGGACACCGAGGAGTGCTTTGGTGTACCAAACGTCACAACGAATCGGGTGACTATAAAGGTATACTACGGTATCTCCGAAAGTGTCTCTGGGTTGACACAGATCGAGATCGATTTGTCACCCGCATGACGGAGAGGTATCTCCGGCCCACTCGTAATGCATCATCATAATGAGCTCAAAGTGACCAAGTGTTTGGTCACGGATCATGCATTACGGTATGAGTAAAGTGACTTGCCGGTAACGAGACCGAACGAGGTATTGGGATACCGACGATCGAATCTCGGCAAGTAACGCATCGATTGACAAAGGGAATTGTATACGGGTTGCTTGAATCTCGACATCATGGTTCATCCGATGAGATCATCGAGAGCATGTTGGAGCCAACATGGGTATCCAAATCCCGCTGTTGGTTATTGGCCGAGAGCTGTCTCGGTCATGTTCAGATGATTCCCGAACCCGTAGGGTCTACACACTTAAGGTTCGTGACGCTTAGGGTTATTAGGAAGACTTGTATGTGATTATCGAATGTTGTTCGAGTCCCGGATAAGATCCCGGACGTCACGAGGAGTTCCGAATGGTCCGGAGGTGAAGATTTATATATGGGAAGTTGTCATATGGTCACCGGAAAGGTTCGGGGCATATCGGTATTGTAGGGGCCACCGGAGGGGTTCCGGGGTCCAGCCGGAGGGGCCACTCTCTCAGAGGGCCTCATGGGCCGAGTGGACAGGAACCAGCCTGGAGGGCTGGGCGATCCCCTTGGGCCCATGCGCCTAGGGGTTGGGAACCCTAGTGGGGCGCCTTGCTTGGGGGCAAGCCCTCCTTGTCCGCCGCCCCCTCTAGATCTCATCTAGAGGGGCCGCCCCTTCCCCTTCCCCTATAAATAGAGGGGCGAGGGAGGCTGCACATACAATCCAAGGCGCAGCCCCTCCTCCCCAACACCTCTCCTCCTCGCGTCGGCTTGGCGAAGCCCGCCGAGAATCGCCACTCCATCACCACCACGCCGTCTGCTGCTGTTGGAGCTTCTTCTTCAACCTCTCCCTCCTCCTTGCTGGATCAAGGTGCGGGAGACGTCATCCACTCCATATGTGTGTTGAACGCGGAGGTGCTGTCCGTTCGGCACTTGGTCATCGGTGATTTGGATCACGATGAGTACGACTCCCTCAACCCCGTTCTCTTGAACGCTTCCGCTCGCGATCTACAAAGGTATGTAGATGCACTCCTACCACTCGTTGCTAGATGAACTCATTGATGGATCTTGGTGAAACCGTAGGAAATTTTTTATTTTCTGCAACGTTCCCCAACAGGTCTTCATTTGAAACAACGCGGAATAGATTCGCAACTCACGCCACCCAAAACACCACAGTGTAATGGTGTGTCCGAACGTCGTAATCGTACTTTACTAGATATGGTGCGATCTGTGATGTCTCTTACTGATTTACCGCTATCATTTTGGGGTATGCTTTAGTGACGGCTGCATTCACGTAAATAGGGCACCATCTAAATCCATTGAGACGACACCATATGAACTGTGTTTTGGCAAGAAACCCAAATTGTCGTTACTTAAAGTTTGGGGCTGTGATGCATATGTGAAAAAGCTTCAACCTGATAAGCTTGAACCCAAATCGGAGAAATGTGTCTTCATAGGATACCTAAAGAAGACTGTTGGGTACACCTTCTATCACAGATCCGAAGGCAAGATATTCATTGCTTAGAATGGATCCTTTTTAGAGAAGGAGTTTCTCTCGAAAGAAGTGAGTGGGAGGAAAGTAGAACTTGATGAGGTAATTGTACCTTCTCTCGAGTTGGCGAGTAGTTCATCACTGAAATCAGTTCCAGTGATGCCTACACCAATTAGTGAGGAAGTTAATGATGATGATCATGAAACTTTAGATCAAGTTACTACCGAACTTCGTAGGTCAACCAGAGTACGTTCTGCACCAGAGTGGTACGGTAATCCTATTCTGGAAGTCATGTTACTAGAACATGACGAACCTGCAAACTATGGGGAAGTGATAACCCACAAGTATAGGGGATCGCAACAGTTTTCGAGGGTAGAGTATTCAACCCAAATTTATTGATTCGACACAAGGGGAGCCAAAGAATATTCTCAAGTATTAGCAGTTGAGTTATCAATTCAACCACACCTGGATAACTTAATATCTGTAGCAAAGTATTTAGTAGCAAAGTAGTATGGAAGTAACGGTAACAGTAGCAAAAGTAATATTTTTGGGTTTTGTAGTGATTGTAACAGTAGCAACGGAAAAGTAAATAAGCAAAGAACAATATAGGAAAAGCTCGTAGGCATTGGATCGGTGATGGAGAATTATGCCGGATGCGGTTCATCATGTAACAGTCATAACATAGGGTGACACAGAACTAGCTCCAATTCATCAATGTAATGTAGGCATGTATTCCGAATATAGTCGTACGTGCTTATGGAAAAGAACTTGCATGACATCTTTTGTCCCACCCTCCCGTGGCAGCGGGGTCCTAGCGGAAACTAAGTGATATTAAGGTCTCCTTTTAATAGAGTACCAAACCAAAGCGTTAGCACATAGTGAATACATGAACTCCTCAAACTACGGCCATCACCGGGAGTGGTCCTGATTATTGTCACTTCGGGGTTGCCGGATCATAACACATAGTAGGTGACTATAGACTTGCAAGATAGGATCAAGAACTCACTTATATTCATGAAAACATAATAGGTTCAGATCTGAAATCATGGCACTCGGGCCCTAGTGACAAGCATTAAGCATAGCAAAGTCATAGCAACATCAATCTCGAACATAGTGGATACTAGGGTCCAAACCCTAACAAAACTAACTCGATTACATGATAAATATCATCCAACCCATCACCGTGAATATATAGAGTTGGAGTTGAGGTCGGTGGAGCACCAGGGGGCCCACGAGGCAGGGGGCGCGCCCTGGAGGGGGGGGGGGCAGGCATGCCTCCCACCCTCGTGGACAGGGTGTGGGCTCCCTGGCCTTGATTCTTTCGCCAGTATTTTTCATTATTTCCAAAAATAATCTCCGTGAAGTTTCAGGTCATTCCGAGAACTTTTGTTTCTGCACAAAGATAACACCATGGCAATTTTGCTGAAAACAGCGCCAGTCCGGGTTAGTTCCATTCAAATCATGCAAGTTAGAGTCCAAAACAAGGGCAAAAGTGTTTCAAAAAGTAGATACGATGGAGACGTATCAACTCCCCCAAGCTTAAACCTTTGCTTGTCCTCAAGCAATTCAGTTGATAAACTGAAAGTGATAAAGAAAAACTTTTACAAACTCTGTTTGCTCTTGCTGTGTTAAATATGTAAAGCCATCACTCAAGTTTTCAACAAAGATTATGAACTAAGCATATTCACAATAACATTTAGGTCTCATGTTTACTCATATCAATGGCATTATCAACTAGCGAGCAATAATAGTAAATCTCGGATGACAACACTTTCTCAAAACAATCATAATATGATATAACAAGATGGTATCTCGCTAGCCCTTTCTGAGACCGCAAAACATAAATGCAGAGCACCTTTAAAGATCAAGGACTGACTAGACATTGTAATTCATGTTAAAAGAGATCCAATCATAGTCATACCCAATATAAATTAACAGTAATGAATGCAAATGACAGCGGTGCTCTCCAGCTGGTGCTTTTAACAAGAGGGTGATGAATCAACATAAAAGTAAATAGATAGGCCCTTCGCAGAGGGAAGCAGGGATTTTTAGAGGCGCCAGAGCTCGGTTTTGAAATAGAGATAAATAATATTTTGAGCGGTATACTTTCATTGTCAACATAACAACCAAGAGATGGCGATATCTTCCATGCTACACACATTATAGGCGGTTCCCAAACAGAATGGTAAAGTTTATACTCCCCCTCCACCAACAAGCAACAATCCATGGCTTGCTCGAAACAACGAGTGCCTCCAACTAACAACAGTCTCGGGGGCGTTTTGTTTGCAATTATTTTGATTTGATTTGCATAAAGCATGGGAATGGGCATCCCGGTGACCAGCCATTTTCTCGTGAGTGAGGAGCCGAGTCCACTCCTCTTGAGAATAACCCGCCTGCCTAACATGGAAGATACAGACAGCCCTAGTTGATACATGAGCTATTCGAGCATATAAAACAGAATTTCATTTGAAGGTTTAGAGTTTGGCACATACAAATTTACTTGGAACGGCAGGTAGATACCGCATATAGAAAGGTATAGTGGACTCATATGGAATAACTTTGGGGTTTAAGGGATTGGATGCACAAGCAGTATTCCCGCTTAGTACAAATGAAGGCTAGCAAAATACTGGGAAGCGACCAACTAGAGAGCAACAACAGTCATGAACATGCATTAAAATTAATAAACATTGAGTGCAAGCATGAGTAGGATATAATCCACCATGAACATAAATATCATGAAGGCTATGTTGATTTGTTTCAACTACATGCATGAACATGTGCCAAGTCAAGTCACTCGAATCGTTCAAAGGAGGATACCACCCTATTATACCACATCACAACCATTTTAATAGCATGTTGGCACGCAAGGTAAACCATTATAAACTCCTAGCTAATTAAGCATGGCATAAGTAACTATAATCTCTAATTGTCATTGCAAACATGTTTATTCATAATAGGCTGAATCAGGAACGATGAACTAACCATATTTACAAAACAAGAGAGGTCGAGTTCATACCAGCTTCTCTCATCTCAATCAGTCCATCATATATCGTCATAATTGCCTTTCACTTGCACGACCGAACAATGTGCATAAAAATAATAGTGCACGTGCATTGGATTAAGCTGGAATATGCGAGCATTCAATAAACAGGAGAAGACAAGGCAATATGAGCTTTTGGTTAAATCAACAATAGTGCATATAAGGGCCACTTCAACAATTTCATCATGGTCTTCTCCTATCGACCCCCAAAGGAAAAAAGCAAAATAAAAACTATTTACACGGGAAAGCTCCCAACAAGAAAAAGAAGAACAAGAAATATATTTGGGTTTTCTTTTAATTGTTACTACTACATCAAGAAAATAAGCTAGCTAAAAGCTACTGCTAATTTTTTTTAAGTTTTTCTTAAGGTTTTTCAAACACACAAGAAGAAAGCATAAAAAGGAAAATAGACTAGCATGGATATTACAGTGAAAAAGTATGAGCACCGACATCTAGCAATGAGTGTGCGAACATAAATGTAATGTCGGTGAGAAATACGTACTCCCCCAAGCTTAGGCTTTTGGCCTAAGTTGGTCTATTGCTATGGCTGGCCTGACAGATATCCAAAGTTATAGTTGGGGTTGTACTGAGAAGAGGCCTCAGATTGCCACCGGTTGGCAATCACCTCCGGATCCCACTGGTAATCAGACTGTCGTGGAGGATCAAATTGTGGTTCCGGCTCTGGCTCTGTAGCTGATGTAGGGTTTAGGTAGGCGCGAATAGTCTCCGGCGGAACAAGGTACTTGCCTGCAGACAAATAAAACAAGGAAGGAGCAGGCAGAGTAATAGTCTCAGGGTGATTTTTACCAAATATTAATTTGTACTTAAGCACCCTTTCCCTATTCTTAACAATAAAATCATGTGCTACCATAGTCTTACTCTTATAGTCTAGAAAAGTAGGAGGCAGCAATTTTTCTTCGTTCTCGTAATGCCTAATAGGTATATTATAGTATGTAGCGAGGCGCGAGGCGAAGATGCCTCCCAAGATGGGGCCCTTAGTATGGTTAAGGATTAACTGCTTTGCAACAATAGCGCCCATACTAAATGTGTCATCACGAAACAAGGCATGGCACAAAATAACAATATCAGGGGCACTTAGGTTGCCACAATTTCCGCGACCAATTAAGCATCTACTAGCAAATAATGCAAAGTAACGTAAAACAGGAAAATGTATGCTAGTGATTCTTGCATCGGAAACTTTCCTCGTTTCCCCTATAGCAATTGTATCAATAAACCCCTCCACATCGTCACGATGTGGTTTCTCTATGATGCCCGGAAAGGGAAACTTGCAAACCTCACAAAATTCACGAAGGGTCATCTCCTTGTACTCATCATATAAATAAAAATCCACCGTAGGTGGTGACCTCCTAGAATGGAAATGAAAATTTTGCACAAAGATATTGGTGAGTAAGAGATACTGTTCGCGTTGGTCGTGGAGGAAGTCGGTGAGGCCTGCATTCTCGGCCAACTCATAAAAATCATCATAAATCCCGGCCGCTCTCAGGAAATCATCACAAGGCCATTCACACGGCCAAACCTCCGCGGTGCGAGGCAGATTATATTTGGGCCTCTCTTCTTCCTCACTTTGCTTATCCTTCGAGCTTCGGCTCGAAGTGCTCCTCAAAAATCTCTTCATCATTTTCTGAAAATTTCTAAATTTTTTAGTAACTTCAAATAAAAGTGAACCAAACTCAACAAAATTGATAGCAACTACTCCTACAAGTGCCTAGAGACTATATCATGCATTAAAATTACTTGGAACCATATAAATTTGACATGCAAGCTCAAGAACATGGTCACCTAGGCAGCAAAAATTTGCAATGAATAAGGCACTAGAACAAAAACTAATTGAACCATTGGAGGAGTCACATACCAAGGAACAAACCCCCAAAGCAGTTTTGTGAGAGGTGCTTTGAGCAAGGAGATCGAAAATCGCAACAAAATGAGCTAGAACTCATGCTTGAGCTGGTTGGTGATTCTTTTTGGGAGGAAGATGTTGGGGAACGTAGCAGAAATTCAAAATTTTCCTACGTGTCACCAAGATCTATCTATGGAGAAACCAGCAACGAGGGGAAGGAGAGTGCATCTACATACCCTTGTAGATCGCTAAGCGGAAGCGTTCAAGTGAACGGGGTTGAAGGAGTCGTACTCGTCGTGATCCAAATCACCGGAGATCCTAGTGCCGAACGGACGGCACCTCCGCGTTCAACACACGTACAGCCCGGTGACGTCTCCCATGCCTTGATCCAGCAAGGAGAGAGGGAGAGGTTGAGGAGACTCCATCCAGCAGCAGCACAACGGCGTGGTGGTGATGGAGGAGCGTGGTAGTCCAGCAGGGCTTCGCCAAGCACCGCGGGAGAGGAGGAGTAAGAGAGGTAGGGCCGCGCCAAGAGGGAGAGGTTCTCGTGTTTTGGGCAGCCCTCAAACCTCATGTATTTATAGGGGAAGGGGAGGGGGCTGCGCCCCCTCTAGGGTTCCCTCCCCAAGGGTGGCGGCAGCCCCGGATGCCATCTGGTGGCGCCGGGGGGAGAGAGGAGGCGCTGGGGTGGGCCTTAGGGCCCATCTGCCATAGGGTTTGCCCCTCCCACTCTTCCTCGCGCTTGGGCCCCTTGTGGGGGCGACCGCCCACTTGGGGCTGGTCCCTCCCACACTTGGCCCACGAGCCCTCCGGGTTGGTGGCCCCACTTAGGACCCCGACCCTCCCGATGGTCTCGTGACGTTACTGAAAAAGCCCGAAACTTTTCCGGTGACCAAAACATGACTTCCCATATATAAATCTTTACTTCCGGACCATTCCGGAACTCCTCTTGACGTCCGGGATCTCATCCGGGACTCCGAACAACATTCGGTAACCACATACAAACTTTTTTTGTTGAACCTTTTAACAGTAGGAGAACCTCCTACTGTTTTTGTATTGATATAATAGTAGTAACAAATTACATGGGGATATTTACATGATGACTTTACAAATCACTCTCCCTTTGGGAGGTGGCAGAGGGGTCAAAATATAGAGGATAGGATGTGTGGGATGAGATTTTTGTGCTTTTCCTTAACCCTATAGGTAAGGAGGAAAATCAGTCTTAAGCCTATCTAACCATGAAGCCCTTGAGGTATTATTCCCTCAAGTGTTTGTTGTTGCGTTTTTCCAGATACTCCAGGCCGCAGTCAGGAAGAGTTCCATGAAGAGGGGCCTGTTCTAGAGATTTTTGGCCGACTCAACATTTTGTAGGCGATGTTGACCCTGAATCCAAGAGAACCCCAGACTGGACCAGCATTCAACACTGAATTGACACTCAAAAAAGAGGTGTTCTAGCGATTCTTCAATGTGTTGCCCACAAAGGATACAATCATAGTCATTTCCTATATTGTAGTGTCTCCTCTTGAGCATATTCCGCGTGTTAAGACGACCAGAAAGGAGTAACCACCCAAAGAATTTAATTTTCATGGTGGCTTTTGATTTCCAGAGCCAGAGAAACATCTGATGGGCCCTCACGTCTCTGAAGTAGAAGGTGTAATATCTGTGAGCAGTATAATTTTCCGTTCCCCAAGTATAGGTCCAAGTGTCATGATCATTGGATAGAACCGTTTCCCTCGTGTCAGCTTGTAGTTGTCGCACCTCTGCATATGCCTGAGCCGAAAGGGGCAGGTGAAACGCCTCACTCAAAGACGTGATGGACAAGAAATCCCGCACAGACATGTCTTCATTGATTGTGTAGGAAAGAGCGCGCGGGTACTTCTCATCAAAAGTTGCATCTTGCCATAGGTCTTTACAGAAGAGCACGGTGGATCCATTATTGACATTAGCGTTTGAGATGCCCCAAAATGTTGGCATTAGGTTGGCAACATCACGCCACCAGAATGAGCCACAAGGGTCAGAAGATGCGGAATTTGGTTGACATAGTATGTGTTCCAGATGAGCTCAACCCAAGGTACGCTCCATCTATTGTAGAATTTATGTAAATATTTGAGCAAGAGTGCATCACCTTGGATCCGGAGGTCGAGTACACCCAATCCACCGCTTTTGGGCGGCAAACCATTTCCCAGAGGCGAGGGAATTGCGCTTGTCCCCCGATCCGCTTTTCTTCGCCCACAAACACTTCCTTCTAATTTTGTCAATGAGCTCAATGATTTTGGTAGGCAATCGGAGCGTGTATAGCGCAAAGATGATGAGTGAGGTAATCACCGAGTTAAGCAGGAGAGCTTTCCACCGATGAAATCATGTTGAGAGTAGCAATCAATCTTCTCTCCATTGAGCATACCAGAGGCATGAGATCAAGGACAGTTGGCCGAGTGGTTCCAAGCGGGAGTCCTAAGTATGTGAAGGGCATCTTTCCAACTGCACATCCAAAGATATTAGCAATTTCTTCGGTTGTTGTAGTGGCAGCATTGATTGGAATGAGGGTGGATTTGTGAAAATTTATTTTCAAACCAATGGATGCAGCATAGTCAGTCAAGATGTCCTTGATAACCGCCGCTGGAGGTGCACTAGCTGGAAGAACAAGTATGGTATCATCGGCGTATTGAATAACTGGATACTCTTTTTGGTGTGGGGAAGGGAAGGGCAGGGTTATTTGACCATGTGCAAATGCATTGTTGATGGCCGCTTGGAGAAGATCTGCCGCAAGCACAAAAATAAGTGGCGAGAGTGGGTCCCTTGCTCGACCCCACATTTACGTAAAATTAGGCCCCGAGTACCGTTTAGGAGAACCAAGATTTGGCTGATGAGAAGATGCAATAATCCATGTAAGCCACTTATCATTGAAACCCATGTTTTCATAATCTCAATCATAGCGTCATGCTCAATTGTATCGAAAGATTTTGCAAAATCAAGCTTGAGGAGCATTATTTATTTTTTGGAAGTGTGACATTGATATATATACTCGTATGCCCATGCGAGGCAGTCCTGGATGGTCCTCCCCTTGAGAAATCCATATTGATTTCTGTGAATGATCCTCAAAATGACTTTTTGCAGTCGATTAGCCAAGATCTTAGTAATGACTTTAAGGCAACAGTTTAAGAGAGTAATCGGCCTGTAATCATTAATAGATTCAGGTGATCCAGTTTTCGGAATGAGAGTTATGAAGCCGTCATTAATGCTTTCCAAGTTAAGATCACCATTGTGGAATTGATTACAGGGATTGTAAAAATCCTCTTTAATGATTGGCCAGCATCTCTTAAGAAAGAGACCAGTAAAACCATCCGGTCCCGGTGACTTGTCAGCCGGCATCTCTCGAATAACTGTGTTGATTTCATCATGGGTGAATGGGAGCGTTAAAACATCAAGTCCTTCACATTTTTTAATTATCCTGGGAAGGTCAAATTTCATGTTGCATGGGTGTGAGGAGCCCATACTTTCTTTGAAGGCCTGATAAATGAGTGATTCTTTTCCCGCATGATCCTCAATAGTTGCTCCATCACTAGTCTTCAAAGAGGCTATGTTGTTTTTTCTGTATCTTTCTGAGGCCATGGACTGAAAAAACTTTGAAGGTTCATCTCCAAATTGCACCCATCGAATCGTACACCTTTTTTTCCAGTAAATTTGTTGATATTTCAGTAATCTCAGGATGTGTGCTTTGAGGATGCGGCGAAAATTTGCTTCAGGCACAGAGAGAGGACGTTTATTTTCCAACTCATCAATTTCACAAAGGGCTTTATTTGAGTTTTCGATGGCCACCGAGAGCTTTGAGATACCCTTACTCCAATGTTTGAGATTTCTACGAAGGGTTTTGAATTTTTTACATAGGACAGTGGCAGCGTTAGTGGAGTGAACAGGTTTGGCCCAAGAGTCCTCGACAACTTTCATAAAACCTGGGTGTTGTACCCAAAAGGATTCGAATCGAAATAATTTGGATTTGGGTATATTGGTTTCGATGGTGACCACACATGGTATATGATCAGAAACCGGCTTTCCTAAAGGCTTCACCAAGGTTTTTGGATATGACTGAGTCCAGTTGGAACTTGTGAAAAACCAATCCAACTGCTCGAGTAAAGGGTCCAGTTGCATGTTACTCCATGTGAAGGAGCGACCTTTAATGGGTAGCTCAATGAGACTCTGACATCTTATGAAGTCGTTAAAGGTGTTCATATCACTCATGTTTCCACCTGGTTTGTTACGATTTTCCAGTGCACGAATAAAATTGAAATCCCCCACAAACAACCAATCTTCAGAGGACGGAATATTAAGATTACACAGCCATTGAATGAAGTGCTGGCGTTGATCACCTTGGCAAGGCCCATAAATATTGACGAGTGTCCATGTTTGTGCAGATTGGGTGGAGCGAAAGCGGGTGACTAGAGCAAAATCTTCAGAATATAAGACATCACCAGAGAAAATTGCACTATTCCAAATTGTGGCAATGCCACCCGAGGCTCCACGAGACGGTATAAAAGCAAACTGATCAAACCGACGGGGGCAACAAGACTTAACAAATGGTAAATCTATCGAGGATTTTTTTGTCTCTTGCAAGCAGACAACCGCACAACCACTAGAAGAAATAGCATTCGAGAGAGCTAATTGTTTGTCTTCAGAGTTTAAGCCACAGACATTCCAACACAAAACGTTCCAATTAACCAAAAGAGGCATGAAAATAAATAAGAAGGTGATCAGAGCTGATCAAAAGCTGTTGGCTCCTCCTCATTGGTGGCCAGCAGGGCATCTTCAGAGAGTTCTTCTGCAGGAATGGCACAGAGCAACATGCCAACTTGCTAGATCACTTGAACAGGTGTCGGTGGTGGAACTGGTGCCTCATCCGTCTCACTGATGCGTAGAGCCATCGGGGCCATCCTGGGTTTCACTTTGGAAACCTTCATTTTTCTGTCAGATACCTGATGCACTTTGAACCCATCATATTTATTCGAGCGAGCACTCCAACGCAGGGCTGTGGAGCATTCAGGCACAATTGCCTTACCTTTACGAGCCCGAGAAGTACCAGATTCAGAAGGAGGAGGGTTAAGACCTGGATCATTCTGCAAATCGACAACAGCAGAGACATCCGGGGCAGTAGCAGACATAGCCTGCGGTTCATTTAGCATATTTTCTTCAGCAACATTGACATCCTCAAGATCCCAGTCAGAAGCCTCTTTAAGTTCTTCAATAACCACAGAGGAAGAACTAGTATTGGCAATGGTTTTGGAAGCTGAAATGACTGACAGCAAACCTCTGTTTCAAAGAACAAGAATTTGAAAAGTGACTGAATCCTGCTTGAAACCATACCTACCCCTCCAAGGCCCATAAGAAGTCACAAAGGGCCTGAAAGCTTCAGTTATGTATGAGTTCAGACGAAACATGGGCAAGCAGTCGCGCAGAAGCATGGTAGGGGTGAATGTTCCATGAGAAGAGATATCCACATGCAGACCAGCAGCAGACAAAGTCAGAGAGATCTCCACAAAGTTGGCAGACAGAGCTGCAGTTTCCTGGCTGTCCGGGATCTCAGTCCTGTTAAGAGTATTAGCAGCAGATGTAGCCAAAGCAGAGCTGCTCGCTTCATGGGGCCAGAATTGGTTCATGAGAGCCACCGGAACCATAACATACGTATCTGACACCGTGGCACTGGAATCAGAACTAGAAAACGCCGAGATAGAGTCGTTCCAAGCGATCGCGGACTATCTGAAGATTTTGAGGGGGCACAATACCATGTTCCACTTGCAGACCTTCACCAGCGAGCCATTGCTGAAAATTGTATAGAACAGGGGGTTGCTGGGGAGGTGAAGGCGGCCAATTTCCCCATTGGGGGTGCATCTCGATGTCACTACCTGCATCCACCACAACATTCTCATTTTCCTCCGCAACAGCAGCATCCGCCATCACGTTCTGCGCCATCCAGTTATGCAACTGCTGCTGATACAACTGTTCGGCAAAGGAGCCCTTCACCGTGGAGAGGATGGGGAATGCCATTTGCTGGTGGCGGGTCCTCACCGGCGGGAGGAACATCAGGTATATGGGCATCCCAGTCATTGCTCCGCAACACTGTGACCGCTACAGTCCAGGAACGACGCCCCCAATCTGTCGCACCACCAAACTTTTGGGTACCAAACGCAGATGAACAACTTGAGCTTTAATGAGTACAAACCTCTTATCCCCTCTCGGATTATGCCAATCCACCAGAGCACCAAACGAATCAACAGACTTGTGCATGTAGTGTTGGGTTTGATAGTCATAAGGGAAACCAACAAACAGGATCCACACCTCCGGCCCAAAAGAAGTTTGACGCATGTTCAAGGCCGCGTCATGGGGTACAAAAGAAATGATAGTGTGCTCATCTATTTCATTCTCATCCAACTCAAATGTGGTACCAACGACAGCATCACGGACCAAAGAGTTGGCAAATCCAAAAAGCCCAATTCCCAGAGGATGATCTAATATTTCGGCAGGGTAGTAATGAGATTCGTGAAGCAAACCTTCCACAATGTTGCGCAAATCAGCCTTTCTGTGGCGGGGGACGAACCGATTGGCCTCCGCAATAGCCAGGAAGTCATGGCGCAGAGGAGGGATTGCAGACACCACCATATCCGCGCGCACCTTGCGATCAGCCAGGCCAAGCTCAATGGTCATGCCCGGCGGGAGGTAGGGGACAACGTTGAGTGGGTAGTTCGCCAAGGATGGGATGGGAGGTGCTGGAGCAGAGGAGCGCACAGACAGCAATGCGGAATGCGTATCGAACCTTAAGTGTGTAGACCCTACGGGTTCAGGAACCATGCAGACATGACCGAGACGTTCTCCGGTCAATAACCAACAGCGGGATCTGGATACCCATGTTGGCTCCCACATGTTCCACGATGATCTCATCGGATGAACCACGATGTCAAGGACTCAATCGATCCCGTATACAATTCCCTTTGTCTAGCGGTATTGTACTTGCCCGAGATTCGATCGTCGGTATCCCGATACCTTGTTCAATCTCGTTTCCGGCAAGTCTCTTTACTCGTTCCGTAACACATCATCCCGTGATCAACCCCTTGGTCACATTGTGCACATTATGATGATGTCCTACCGAGTGGGCCCAGAGATACCTCTCCCTTTACACGGAGTGACAAATCCCAGTCTCGATTCGTGCCAACCCAACAGACACTTTTGGAGATACCTGTAGTGCACCTTTATAGCCACCCAGATTCGCCAGGACGTTTGGTACACCCAAAGCATTCCTACGGTATCCGGAGTTGCACAATCTCATGGTCTAAGGAAAAGATACTTGACATTAGAAAAGCTTTAGCATACGAACTACGATCTTTGTGCTAGGCTTAGGATTGGGTCTTGTCCATCACATCATTATCCTAATGATGTGATCCCGTTATCAACGACATCTAATGTCCATGGTCAGGAAACCGTAACCATCTATTGATCAACGAGCTAGTCAACTAGAGGCTTACTAGGGACATGGTGTTGTCTATGTATCCACACATGTATCTGAGTTTCCTATCAATACAATTATAGCATGGATAATAAACGATTATCATGAACAAGTAAATATAATAATAACTAATTTATTATTGCCTCTAGGGCATATTTCCAATAGTCTCCCACTTGCACTAGAGTCAATAATCTAGTTCACATCACCATGTGATTAACACTCACACGTCACATCGCCATGTGACCAACATCCAAAGAGTTTACTAGTGTCATTAAACTAGTTCACATCATCATGTGATTAAGACTCAATGAGTTCTGGGGTTTGATCATGTTTTGCTTGTGAGAGAAGTTTTAGTCAACGGGTCTGCAACATTCAGATCCGTATGTACTTCGCAAATCTTTAAGTCATATTGTAAATGCTGCTTCTACGCTCCACTTGAAGCTATTCCAAATGGTTGATCCACTATACGTATCCGGTTTGCTACTCAGAGTCATTCGGATAGGTGTTAAAGCTTGCATCGACGTAACCCTTTACGCCGAACTCTTTATCACCTCCATAATCGAGAAACATATCCTTTATTTACTCCAAGGACAATTTTGACCGCTGTCCAATGATCCATTCTGGATCATTCTTGTACCCTTGTGACTCATGGCAAGGCACACTTCAATGCGGTACACATCATAGCATACTATAGAGCCTACGTCTGAAGCATAGGGGACGACCTTCGTCCTTTCTCTCTCTTCTGCCGTGGTAGAGCTTTAAGTATTAACTTCGTACCTTACATCTCAGGCAAGAACTCCTTCTTTGACTGATCCATCTTGAACACCTTCAAGATCATGTCAAGGTATGTGCTCATTTGAAAGTATTATTAAACATTTTGATCTATCTTATAGATCTTGATGCTTATTGTTCAAGTAGCCTAATCCAGGTTTTTTATTGAAAAACACCTTTCAAATAACCCTATATGCTTTCCAGAAATTCTACATCATTTCTGATCAACAATATGTCAACAACATATACTCATCAGAAATTCTATAGTGCTCCCACTCACTTCTCTGGAAATACAAGTTTCTCATAAACTTTGTATAAACCCAAAATCTTTGATCATCTCATCAAAGTGCACATTCCAACTCCGAGATGCTTACTCCAGTCCTTAGAAAGGATCGCTGGAGCCAAAGATACCTTTTAGCATCCTTAGGATCGACAAAACTTTCTCGATTGTATCACATACAACCTTTCCTTACGAAAACCGGTAAGGAAACTCGTTTTGACATCCATCCGCCAGATTTCATAAATGCAGCTTATGCTAACATGATTTCGACGGACTTAAGCATCGCTACGGATGAGAAAATCTCATCGTAGTCAACTCCTTGAACTTGTGAAAACTCTTCGCCACAAGTCGAGCTTCATAGACGGTGACATTACCGTCCACGTCCGTCTTCTTCTTAAAGATCCATTCATCTCAATGGCTTGCCGATCATCGGGCAAGTCCACCAAAGTCCATGCTTTGTTCTGATACATGGATCCTATCTCGGATTTCATGGCTTCTAACCATTTGTCGGAATATGAGCTCACCATCGCTTCCCCATAGCTCGTAGGTTCATTGTTGTCTAGCAACATGACCTTCAAGACAGGATTACTGTACCATTCTGAAGTAGTACGCATCCTTGTCACCCTACGAGGTACGGTAGTGACTTGATCCAAAACTTCACGATCACTATCATAAGCTTCTACTTCAATTGGTGTAGGCGCCACATGAACAACTTCCTGTGCCCTGCTACACACTTGTTGAAGTGACGGTTCAATAACCTTATCAAGTCTCCACCATCCTCCCACTCAATTCTTTCGAGAGAAACTTTTCCTCAGGAAAGGACCTAATTCTAGAAACAATCCTTTTTGCTTCCGGAACTGAGACTGGAGGTATACCCAACTGTTTTGGGTGTCCTATGAAGATGCATTTTATCCGCTTTGGGTTTGAGCTTATCAACCTGAAACTTTTCCACATAAGCGTCGCAGCCCCAAACTTTTAAGAAACGACTACTTAGGTTTCTCCAAACCATAGTTCTCATGGTGTCATCTCAACGGAATTACGTGGTGCCCTATTAAAGTGAGTGCGGTTGTCTCTAATGCCTAACCCTTGAACGATAGTGGTAATTCGATAAGAGACATCATGGTACGCACCATATCCAATAGGGTGCAACTATGATGTTCGGACACACCATCACACTATGGTGTTCCAGGCAGTATTAATTGTGAAACATTTCCACAATGTCTTAATTGCGTACAAAGCTCAGAACTCAGATACTCATCTCTATGATCATATCATAGACATTTTATCCTCTTGTCACAATGATCTTCAACTTCACTCTGAAATTACTTGAACCATTCAATAATTCAGACTTGTGTTTCATCAAGTAAATATTCTCAAGATCTACTTAAATCATCGTGAAGTAAGAACATAACTATATTCATTGCATGCCTCAAGACTCATTGGGCTGCACACATCAAAATGTGTTACTTCCAACAAGTTGCTATCTTGTTCCATCTCACTGAAACGAGGCTTTTCAGTCATCTTGCCCATGTGGTATGATTTGCATATCTCAAGTGATTCAAAATCAAGTGAGTCCAAACGATCCATCTGCATGGAGTTTCATCATGCGTATACACCAATAGACATGGTTCGCATGTCTCAAACTCTTCAAAAACGAGTGAGTCCAAAGATCCATCAAAATGGAGCTTCTTCATGCGTTTTATACCAATATGACTTACATGGCAGTGCCACAAGTAAGTGGTACTATCATTACTATCTTATATCTTTTGGCATGAAAATGTGTATCACTACGATCGAGATTCAATAAACCATTCCCTTAGGTGCAAGACCATTGAAGGTATTATTCAAATAAATAGAGTAACCATTATTCTCCTTAAATGAATAACCGTATTGCGATAGACATAATCCAATCATGTCTATGCTCAACGCAAACACCAAATGACAATTATTCTGGTTTAATACTAATCTTGATGGTAGAGGGAGCGTGCGATGCTTGATCACATCAACCTTGGAAACACTTCCAACACGTATCGTTAGCTCACCTTTAGCTAGTCTCCGTTTATTCCGTAGCTTTTATTTCGAGTTACTAACACTTAGCAACCGAACCGGTATCTAATACCCTGGTGCTACTAGGAGTACTAGCAAAGTACACATTAACATAATGTATATCCAATATACTTCTATCGACCTTGCCAACCTTCTTATCTACCAAGTATCTAGGGTAATTCTGCTCCGTTGGCTGTTCCCTTATTACGTAAGCACTTAGTCTCGGTTTGGGTTCAACCTTGGGTTTCTTCACCGAGCAGCAACTGATTTGCCGCTTCATGAAGTGTCCCTTCTTGCCTTTGCCCTTCTTGAAACTAGTGGTTTCACCAACCATCAACAATTGATGCTCCTTCTTGATTTCTACTTTTATGTGTCAAACATCGTGAATACCTCAAGGATCATCATATCTATCCCTGATATGTTATAGTTCATCACGAAGCTCTAGCAGCTTGGTGGCAATGACTTTGGAGAAACATCACTATCTCATCCGGAAGATCAACTCCCACTCGATTCAAGTGATTGTTGCACTCAGACAATCTGAGCACAAGCTCAACGATTGAGCTTTTTCTCCCTTAGTTTGCAGGCTAAGAGAATTGTCGGAGGTCTTATACCTCTTGACGTGGGCACGAGCCTGAAATCCCAATTTCAGCCCTCGAAACATCTCATATGTTCCGCGACGTTTCGAAAAACGTCTTTGGTGCCTCAACTCTAAACCGTTTAACTGAACTATCACGTAGTTATCAAAACGTGTATGTCCAATGTTCGCAACATCCACAAACGACGATTGGGGTTCAGCACACTAAGCGGTGCATTAAGGACATAAGCTTTCTACTGTCCGCATAATCGCTACTGTCAACTTTCAATTATATTTTCTCTAGGAACATATCTAAACAGTGGAACTAAAGTGCGAGCTTACGACATAATTTGCAAAGGGCTTTTGACTATGTTCAGGATAATTAAGTTCATCTAATGAACTCCCACTCAGATAGACATCCCTCTAGTCATCTAAGTGATTACATGATCCGAGTCAACTAGGCCATGTCCGATCATCAGGTGAGACGGACTAGTCATCATCGGTGAACATCTTCATATTGATCGATCCTCCATACGACTCATGCTCGACCTTTCGGTCTCTTGTGTTCCGAGGCCATGTCCGTACATGCTAGGCTCGTCAAGTTAACCTAAGTGTTTCGTGTGTAAATCTGGCTTACACCCGCTGTATGTGAACGTAAGAATCTATCACACCCGATCATCACGTGGTGCTTCAAACGCATTTAACTTTCGCAACGGTGCACAGTTAGGGGAACACTTTCTTGAAATTTTAATGAGGATCATCTTATTTACTACCGTCGTTCTAAGCAAATAAGATGCATAAACATGATAAACATCACATGCAATCAAATAGTGACATGATATGGCCAATATCATTTTGCTCCTTTGATCTCCATCTTCGGGCTCCATGATCATCATCGTCACCGCATGACACCATGATCTCCATCATCGTGTTCCATGAATTTGTCTCGCCAACTTATTACTTCTACTACTATGGCTACCGTTAGCAATAAAGTAAAGTAATTACATGGCGTTTGTTCAATGACACGCAGGTCATACAATAAATTAAGACAACTCCTATGGCTCCTGCCGGTTGTCATACTCAATCTCATACATCACATATCATTCATCACATTCTTCTTGGCCATATCACATCACATAGCATACCCTGCAAAAACAAGTTAGACGTCCTCTAATTGTCGTTTGCATGTTTTACGTGGCTGCTATGGGTTTCTAGCAAGAACATTTCTTACCTACGCAAAACCACAACGTGATATGCCAATTGCTATTTACCCTTCATAAGGACCCTTTTCATTGAATCCGTTCCAACTAAAGTGGGAGAGACTGGCACCCGCTATCCACCTTATGCGCTAAGTGCATGTCAGTCGGTGGAACCTGTCTCACGTAAGTGTACGTGTAAGGTTGGTCCGGGCCGCTTCATCCCACAATACCGTCGAAACAAGATTGGACTAGTAACGGTAAGCATATTGAACATCATCAACGCCCACAACTACTTTGTGTTCTACTCTGCAAAGAATCTACCCAATAGACCTAGCTCATGATGCCTTTGTTGGGGAACGAGCAGAAATTCAAAATTTTCCCACGTGTCACCAAGATCTATCTATGGAGAAACCAGCAACGAGGGAAGGAGAGTGCATCTACATACCCTTGTAGATCGCTAAGCGGAAGCGCTCAAGAGAACGGGGTTGAAGGAGTCGACTGCCGTGATCCAAATCACCGGAGATCCTAGTGCCGAACGGACGACACCTCCGCGCTCAACACACGACAGCCCGGTGACGCCTCCCATGCCTTGATCCAGCAAGGAGAGAGGGAGAGGTTGAGGAAGACTCCATCCAGCAGCAGCACAACGGCGTGGTGGTGATGGAGGAGTGGTAGTCCAGCAGGCTTCGCCAAGCACCGCGGGAGAGGAGGAGTAAGAGAGGTAGGGCTGCGCCAAGAGGGAGAGGTTCTCGTGTTTTGGGCAGCCCCTGCACCTCATGTATTTATAGGGGAAGGGAGGGGCTGCGCCCCTCTAGGGTTCCCTCCCCAGGGTGGCGGCAGCCCCAGATGCCATCTGGGTGGCGGCCGAGGGGAGAGAGGAGGAGGCGCTGGGGTGGGCCTTAGGGCCCATCTGCCCTAGGGTTTGCCCCTCCCACTCTTCCCCGCGCCTTTGGCCCCTTGTGGGGGCGCACCAGCCCACCGGGCTGGTCCTCCCACACTTGGCCCACGATCCTCCGGGTTGGTGGCCCCACTTGGTGGACCCCGGTACCCTCTCGGTGGTCCCAGACGTTATCGAAAAACCCAAACTTTTCGGTGACCAAAGCAGGACTTCCATATATAAATCTTTACCTCCGACCATTCCGAACTCCTCGTGACGTCCGGGATCTCATCCGGACTCAACAACATTCGTAACCACATACAAACTTCCTTTATAACCCTAGCGCCATCGAACCTTATGTGTAGACCCTACGGTTCGGGAACCATGCGACATGACCGAGACGTTCTCCGGTCAATAACCAACAGCGGATCTGGATACCCATGTTGGCTCCTACATGTTCCACGATGATCTCATCGGATGAACCACGATGTCAAGGACTCAATCGATCCCGATACAATTCCCTTTGTCTAGCGGTATTGTACTTGCCCGAGATTCGATCGTCGGTATCCCGATACCTTGTTCAATCTCGCTTCCGCAAGTCTCTTTACTCGTTCCGTAACACATCATCCCGTGATCAACCCCTTGGTCACATTGTGCACATTATGATGATGTCCTACCGAGTGGGCCCAGAGATACCTCTCGCTTACACGGAGTGACAAATCCCAGCCTCGATTTGTGCCAACCCAACAGACACTTTCGGAGATACCTGTAGTGCACCTTTATAGCCACCCAGTTATGTTGTGACGTTTGATACACCCAAAGCATTCCTACGGTATCCGGGAGTTGCACAATCTCATGATCTAAGGAAAAGATACTTGACATTAGAAAAGCTTTAGCATACGAACTACGATCTTTGTGCTAGGCTTAGGATTGGGTCTTGTCCATCACATCATTCTCCTAATAATGTGATCCCGTTATCAACGACATCCAATGTCCATGGTCAGGAAACCGTAACCATCTATTGATCAACGAGCTAGTCAACTAGAGGCTTACTAGGGACATGGTGTTGTCTATGTATCCACACATGTATCTGAGTTTCCTATCAATACAATTATAGCATGGATAATAAACGATTATCATGAACAAGGAAATATAATAATAACTAATTTATTATTGCCTCTAGGGCATATTTCCAACGGAAGAAGGAGTGTGTGGGTGCAGGAGTAAGTGGAGTGGAGCCACCATGGGTCCACGAGGCAGGGGGCGCGCCCTGGATCCTCGTGGCCAGGTGCCAGCTCCCCCTGCTGTGTTCTTAGTGCCAGATATTCTCAAATATTCCAGAAAAATCATATTTCAATTTCTGGGCATTTGGAGAATTTTTTTCGGGGTATTTTTTATTGCACGGATAAATCAGAAAATAGACAGAAAATATATTTTTACTTTATTTCAACTAAACAACAGAAAGTAAAAAGGAGGGTGCAGAAGGTTGTGCTTTCTAACTTCATCCATCTCATGCTCATCAAAAGGAATCCACTAACAAGGTTGATCAAGTCTTGTTAATAAACTCATTCCGAATAACATGGAACCAGAGAAATTTCGAATATCACTATGTTACCTCAACGGGGATATGCACGTCCCCAGTAATAAGAATATCATATTTCTTCTTGGCAGTAGGAAGAGGAAATTCAATACCTCCAGAAATAATCGATGGAATTTTTCCTATAGAGTTTATACTATGAACTTGAGGTTGTTTCCTCGGGAAGTGTACCGTATGCTCATTACCATTAACATAAAAAGTGACATTGCCTTTGTTGCAATCAATAACAGCCCCTGCAGTATTCAAAAAGGGTCTTCCAAGAATAATAGACATACTATCGTCCTCGGGAATATCAAGAATAACAAAGTCCGTTAAAATAGTAACGTTTGCAAAACTACAACAGGCACATCCTGACAAATACCTACAGGTATATTAGTTGATTTATCGGACATTTGCAAAGATATTTCAGTAGGTGTCAACTTATTCAAATCAAGTCTACGACATAAAGAGAGAGGCATAACACTAACACCGGCTCCAAGATCACATAAAGCAGTTTTAACATAATTTCTTTTAATGGAGCATGGTATAGTGGGTACTCCTGGATCTCCTAACTTCTTAGGTATTCCACCCTTAAAAGTGTAATTAGCAAGCATGGTGGAAATTTCAGCTTCCGGTATCTTTATTTTATTTGTAACAATTTCTTTCATATACTTAGCATAAGGATTCATTTTGAGCATATCACCAAACGACACGCAAAAAGATAGGTCTAATCATTTCAGCAAAGCGCTCAAAATCCTCATCATCCTTTTTCTTGGATGGTTTGGGAGGAAAAGGCATGGGTTTCTGAACCCATGGCTCTCTTTCCTTACCGTGCTTCCTAGCAACAAAGTCTCTCTTATCATACCGTTGATTCTTTGATTGTGGGTTATCAAGATCAACAACAGGTTCAATCTCTACATCATTGTCATTACTAGGTTGAGCATCAACATGAACATCTTTATTAACATTATCACTAGGTTCACGTTCGTCACCAGATTGTGTTTCAGCATCAGAGATAGAAATATCATTGGGATTCTCAGGTGTGTCAACAATAGGTTCACTAGAAGCATGCAAAGTCCTATCATTTTTCTTTTTCTTCTTTTTAGAAGAACTAGGTGTATCTACATTATTTCTCTGAGAATCCTGCTCAATTCTCTTAGGGTGACCTTCAGGATACAAAGGTTCCTGAGTCACTTTACCCCCTCTAGTTGCAACTCTAATAGCAAAGTCATTGTTCTTACTATTCAATTCATTGAGCAGATCATTATGAGCTTTAAGTACTTGTTCTACTTGAGTGGTAACCATAGAAGCATGTTTATTAATGAGTTTAAGTTCACCCTTAACTCTAGACATATAATCACTCAAGTGTTCAATCATATAAGCATTGTGTTTTAATTGTCTACCAAAATAAGCATTGAAATCTTCTTGCTTAACCATAAAATCATCAAACTCATCTAAGCATTGGCTAGCAAACTTAGTAGGAGGGATTTCAGCTTTATCATATCTATAGAGAGAATTTACCTTTACTACCTGTGTCGGGTTATCAAGACCATGTGTTTCTTCAACAGGCGGTAAATTAAGACCATGTATTTCTTCAACAGGAGGTAAATTCTTAACATCTTCAGCTTTTATACCTTTTTCTTTCATAGATTTCTTTCCTCTTGCATATCTTCAGGACTGAGAAATAGAACACCCCTTTTCTTCGGAGTTGGCTTAGGAGTTGGTTCAGGAAGTGTCCAATTAGTTTCATTTGTCAACATATTATTCAATATAATTTCAGCTTCATCAGTTGTTCTTTCCCTGAAAACACAACCAGCACAACTATCCAGGTGGTCTGTCAAAGCATCGGTTAGTCCATTATAAAAGATATCAAGTATTTCATTTTTCTTAAGAGGATGATCAGCAAAGCATTAAGTAATTGGAGAAGCCTCCCCAAGCTTGTGGGAGACTCTCTTCTTCAATTTGCATTAAAATTATATATTTCCTTAAAGCAGCTTGTTTCTTATGAGCAGGGAAATATTTAGCAGAGAAGTAATAAATCATATCCTAGGGACTACGCACACAACCAGGATCAAGAGAATTAAACCGTATCTTAGCATCACCCTTTAATGAGAACAGAAATATTTTAAGGATATAATAGTAGCGAATTTTCTCATCGTTAGTGAACAGGGTGCCTATATCATTTAATTTAGTAAGATGTGACATAACAGTTTCAGATTCATAGCCATAGAAAGGATCAGATTCAACCAAAGTAATTATATCAGGGTCGACAGAGAATTCATAATCCTTATCAGTAACAAAGATTGGTGAAGTAGCATAAGCAGGATTATATTTCATTCTAGCATTCAGAGTTTTTTGTTTCAGCTTAGCTAATAATTTCTTAAGATCACTTCTATCATTGCAAGAAAGAAAGTCTCTAGCAGTTTCTTCATCCATAACATAGCCCTCAGGCACACCATGCAATTCATATCTAGGGGGAGAATCTTCATCATCACTTTCATCATTATTATCAGTTTCAATAATTTCATTCTCTCTAGCCCTAGCAAGTTGTTCATCAAGAAATTCACCAAGTGGCATAGTAGTATCAAGCATAGAAGTAGTTTCATCATAAGTATCATGCATAGCAGAAGTGGCATCATCAATAACATGCGACATATCAGAATTAATAGCAGAAGCAGGTTTAGATGTCGCAAGCTTACTCAAAACAGAAGGTGAATCAAGTGCAGAGCTACATGGCAGTTCCTTAACTCCCCTCATAGTTGAGGGATAAATTTCAGTTTTCTCGTCTTTCAAGTTCCTCATAGTGACCAGCAGATATAAATCCCAAGTGACTCAAAGAGTAGAGCTATGATCCGCGGCAACGGCGCCAGAAAATAGTCTTGATAACCCACAAGTATAGGGGATCGCAACAGTTTTCGAGGGTAGAGTATTCAACCCAAATTTATTGATTCTACACAAGGGGAGCCAAAGAATATTCTCAAGTATTACCAGTTGAGCTGTCAATTCAACCACACCTGGATAACTTAATATCTGTAGCAAAGTATTTAGTAGCAAAGTAGTATGGAAGTAACTTGAATGATAGCAAAAGTAATATTTTGGGTTTTGTAGTGATTGTAACAGTAGCAACGGAAAAGTAAATAAGCAAAGAACAATATAGGAAAAGCTCGTAGGCATTGGATCGGTGATGGAGAATTATGCCGGATGCGGTTCATCATGTAACAGTCATTACATAGGGTGACACAGAACTAGCTCCAATTCATCAATGTAATGTAGGCATGTATTCCGAATATAGTCATGCGTGCTTATGGAAAAGAACTTGCATGACATCTTTTGTCCTACCCTCCCGTGGCAGCGGGGTCCTAGCGGAAACTAAGTGATATTAAGGCCTCCTTTTAAGAGAGTACCAGACCAAAGCATTAGCACATAGTGAATACATGAACTCCTCAAACTACGGTCATCACCGGGAGTGGTCCCGAATATTGTCACTTCGGGGTTGCCGGATCATAACACATAGTAGGTGACTATAGACTTACAAGATAGGATCAAGAACTCACATATATTCATGAAAACACAATAGGTTCAGATCTAAAATCATGGCACTCGGGCCCTAGTGACAAGCATTAAGCATAACAAAGTCATAGCAACATCAATTTCAGAACATAGTGGATACTAGGGATCAAACCCTCACAAAACTAACTCGATTACATGATAAATCTCATCCAACCCATCACCGTCCAGCAAGCCTACGATGGAATTACTCACGCACGGCGGATCATGAAATTGGTGATGGAGGATGGTTGATGATGACGATGACGACGGATTCCCCTCTCTGGAGCCCCGAACGGACTCCAGTTCAGCCCTCCCGAGAGAGTTTTGGGCTTGGCGGCGGCTCTATATCGTAAAACGCGATGAATCTTTCTCTCTGATTTTTTTCTCCCCGAACATGAATATATAGAGTTGGAGTTGAGGTCGGTGGAGCACCAGGGGGCCCACGAGGCAGGGGGGCGAGCCCTGTGGGGGGGGGGGGGGGGCAGGCGCGCCTCCCACCCTCGTGGACAGGGTGTGGGCCCCCTGGCCTTGATTCTTTCGCCAGTATTTTTCATTATTTCCAAAAATAATCTCTGTGAAGTTTCAGGTCATTCCGAGAACTTTTATTTTTGCACAAAGATAACACCATGGAAATTCTGCTGAAAACAGCGTCAGTCCGGGTTAGTTCCATTCAAATCATGCAAGTTAGAGTCCAAAACAAGGGTAAAAGTGTTTGGAAAAGTAGATACGACGGAGACGTATTAGGAAGCGATGATGAGCCCAGATTCCGCAAAATGGCTTGACGCCATGAAATCTGAGATGGGATCCATGTATGAGAACAAAGTATGGAATTTGATTGACTTGCCCGATGATCGGCGAGCTATTGAGAATAAATGGATCTTCAAGAGGAAGACGGACGCTGATAGTAGTGTTTCTATCTACAAAGCTCGAATTGTCGTAAAAGGTTTTCGACAAGTTCAAGGTGTTGACTACGAGAAGATTTTCTCACTCGTAGCGATGCTTAAGTCTGTCCGAATCATGTTAGCAATTGCCATATTTTATGAAATCTGGCAAATGGATGTCAAAACTACATTCCTTAATGGATTTCTTAAACAAGAGTTGTATACGATGCAACAAGAAGTTTTGTCTAGGTGCTAACAAAATGTATAAGCTCCAGCGATCCATCTATGGACTGGTGCAAGCATCTCGGAGTTGGAATATATGCTTTGATAAAGTGATCAAAGTATATGGTTTTATACAGACTTTTGGAGAAGCCTGTATTTACAAGAAAGTGAGTGGGAGCACTACAACCTTCTGATAAGTATATGTGAATGACATATTGTTGATCGGAAATGATGTAGAATTTTTTGGAAAGCATAAAGGAGTATTTGAAAGGATTTTTTTCAAAGAAAGACCTCGATGAAGCTGCTTACATATTGAGCATCAAGACCTATAGAGATAGATCAAGACGCTTGATAAGTTTTTTCAATGAGTACATACCTTGACAAGTTTTTGAAGTAGTTCAAAATGGAACAGTCAAAGAAGGAGTTCTTGCATGTATTGCAAGGTGTAAAGTTGAGTAAAGACTCAAAACCCGACCATGGCAGAAAATAGAAAGAGAATGAAAAGTCATTCCCTATGCCTCACTCATAGGTTCTATAAAAAAAGTATGCTATGATGTGTACCAGACCTATCGTGCACCTCACCATGAGTTTGGCAAGAGGGTCCAATAGTGATCTAGGAGTGGATCACTGGACAACGGTCAAAATTATCCTTAGTGGAATAAGGAAATATTTCTCGGTTATGGAGGTGATAAAAGAGTTCGTCGTAAAGAGTTACGTCGATGCAAGCTTTGACACCGATCTAGATGACTCTAAGTCTCGATCTAGATACATATTGAAAGTGGGAGCAATTAGCTAGAGTAGCTCCATGCAGAGTATTGTAGACATAGAAATTTACAAAATACATACGGATCTAAATATTGCAGACCCGTAGACTAAAATTTCTTCCACAGGCAAAACATGATCATACCTTATTACTCTTGGGTGTTAATCACATAGGGATGTGAACTAGATTATTGACTCTAGTAAACCTTTTGAGTGTTGGTCACATGGCGATGTGAACTATGGGTGTTAATCACATAAAGATGTGAACTGTTGGTGATAAATCACATGGCGATGTGAACTAGATTATTGACTCTAGTGCAAGTGGGAGATTGAAGGAAATATGCCCTAGAGGCAATAATAAAGTTGTTATTTATATTTCCTTATATCATGGTAAATGTTTATTATTCATGCTAGAATTGTATTAACCAGAAACTTAGTACATGTGTAAATACATAGACAAACAGAGTGTCACTAGTATGCCTCTACTTGACTAGCTCGCTGAATCAAAGATGGTTAACTTTCCTAGCCATAGACATGAGTTGTCATTTGATTAACGGGATCACATCATTAGAGAATGATGTGATTGACTTGACCCATTCTGTTAGCTTAGCACTTGATCATTTAGTTTGTTGCTATTGCTTTCTTCATGACTTATACATGTTCCTATGACTATGAGATTATGCAATTCCCGAATACCGGAGGAACACGTAGTGTGCTATCAAACATCATAACGTAACTGGGTGATTATAAAGATGCTCTATAGGTGTCTCCGATGGCGTTTGTTGGGTTGGCATAGATCGAGATTAGGATTTGTCACTCCGTGTTTCGGAGAGGTATCTCTGGGCCCTCTCGGTAATGCACATCACTATAAGCCTTGCAAGCAATGTGACTAATGAGTTAGTCACGGGATGATGTATTACGGAACGAGTAAAGAGACTTGCCGGTAACGAGATTGAACTAGGTATGATGATACCGACGATCAAATCTCGGGCAAGTAACATACCGATGGCAAAGGGAACAACGTATGTTGTTATGCGGTTTGACCGATAAAGATCTTCGTAGAATATGTAGGAGCCAATATGAGCATCCAGGTTCCGCTATTGGTTATTGACCGGAGATGTGTCTCGGTCATGTCTACACAGTTCTCGAACCTGTAGGGTCCGCACGCTTAACGTTCGATGATGATTTGTATTATGAGTTATGTGATTTGATGTACCAAAGGTTGTTCGGAGTCCCAGATGTGATCATGGACATGACGAGGAGTCTCAAAATGGTTGAGACGTAAAGATCGATATATTGGAAGGCTATATTCGGACATCGGAAAGGTTCCGAGTGATTCGGGTATTTTTCGGAGTACCGAAGAGTTACAGGAATTCGTCGGGAGAAGTAATGGGCCTTATTGGGCTTTAGTGGAGAGAGGCGAGAAGGGCCAAGGGGTGGTGCGTGCCTCCCCCCTGCCCAAACCGAATTGGACAAGGGGTGGGGGCGCGGCCCCCCTTTCCTTCTCCCTCTCCCTCTCCCTCTCTTTCCTTCTCTCCTACTCCGAATAGGAAAGAGGAGGGGAATCCTACTTGGACTCGGGAGTCCTAGTAGGATTCCCCACACCTGGCCCGCGCCCCTTTGGCCGGCCACCTCTTCCCTCTCCTCCTTTATATACGTGGCCAGGGGGCACCCCGAAGGCACTCAAGATTTGTCTTAGCCGTGTGCGATGCCCCCCTCCACAGTTACACACCTCGGTCATATCGTCGTAGTGCTTAGGCGAATCCCTGCACAGGTAACTTCATCATCACCGTCGCCACGCCGTCAGGCTGACGGAACTCTCCCTCGGTCTCAACTGGATCAAGAGTACGAGGGACGTCATCGAGCTGAACGTGTGCTGAACACGGAGGTGCCGTACGTTCGGTGCTAGGATTGGTCGGATCCTGAAGACGTACGACTACATCAACCGCGTTGGTATAACGCTTCCGCTTTCGGTCTACGAGGGTACGTGGACACACTCTCCCACTCGTTGCTATGCATCACCTAGATAGATCTTGCATGATAGTAGGAAATTTTTGAAATTACTGCGTTCCCCTACAAAAGGTTCTCGACACTATTATCCGGATTTTTCGGAGCTTCTTCTAGGCGGCCACTATGCAGTCGCCTCGAATGACGTTTGCACGCCAAAGTGGGTGAGAGGCCTTGGGCTGCCAAACTTCAAATGGATGAACGTGTCCCTCAGGCCAAGACATGCCATGGGCTGAGCTCGACATCAAGGTGCCGCCCGAGGCAACTCAAATATATCATGTGGCTATGTTCGTTCTTGTTGGAGATGGCAAATCCTCCTACTTTTGGGTGGAAAGATGGCTCGGCAGGCATCATGTACAGGATATCACACCTACGCTCTATGATCGTATCAGACCACGCGTCACTACTAAGGGAAAACCCTAGTAGTAGCGCTTGTTTTTAAGCTAGCAGTAGCGCCTGTACAAGTGCTACCACTAAAGCGCTACAACTAGCTACTAGCAGTAGCGCTGGAAAGGGAGCGCTACTGCTATACCTAGTTAGCAGTAGCGCTTTTGTTCGGTAAGCGCTACTGATAGTACTAAGTAGCTGTAGCGCTTCTTCTGAAAAGCGCTGCTGCTAACTTTTCCTGTATTTTTTAAAATATAGCTTATTTTCGTTGTGGTTTTATATACAATACTTTCATCATATGATTTCATGACCATGATTAGTTATTATATATAACAGTGGGTGTCGTGGATTTGTCACGGCAGATGTCCTTAGTGTCAGGACTTAGTCGCGAGGCCAACGCATCTATGTGGTAGCTTGAGAGGGGTTGAGCGGAATCGAGAGACGCAACACAAGACAGGGATGTAGACAGCTTCGGGCCCCGGGAAACATCATCCGGTAATAGCCCTACATGCTGTTTGAGGCTAGGTCTCATTATGATCATGAGGGAGTCGCCGTAAACCGGCTCTCCTCTAGTTGTGTCTAGCCCTAGATATTGTTGTTTGCTTGTAGCTTGTCCCTCTTTGGGGAGCCCTGCCCCTCCTTATATATGTTGAAGGGGCGGGTTACATGTGGAGTCCTATTAGGATTAGGACTAGTCTATCTCTAATACAAACCGAATACAAGTCCAGGTCTTAACTCCTTGTAAGACAAATACTCCTTATGTCTTTCCTCTTAAACCGGCCCACCGTAGTAGAACCGGCCTTCATGAACCGCCATCGGGCTACGGGTCTTGTCGCTCCTCGACCGCTTTGCGGATTACCAATGAACCGTAAACCGCCAAGTCCGGCCGGTTTATACTTCCGGCCGGTTTACGCCGAGGGGTATATCCCCGACATTAGCCCCCAGTTTAATTTGGATTTATCCATGTTAAACTGATCCTGTGAAATAAACACAAGAACAAACTTGATGATTATGCTCCGGTTAAGAATTCTTGTAAACCGCATCTAATCATCCTTAAATCCTTGTCGCTTCCTCCTTCTAGAAAATCCGGTTTAATAGGCCAGCTTCATAATCAACTTGCTGACATTGGTTTCTCATAGAAAATATATTGTGAAGAATAACTCCTTTGATTCAGCTCCCAATGCTTAAAAACAATATTGGCCCTTGAAATACTCATCCGATCTTCAACCGGTTTAAGGATGTAGAACTTGCCGGTTTATCATTGCCAAGATCACCGGTTTATAAATATTGATGGCACCGGGTCATGCTTGTAGTTAACATCCAGCTTGAAAATATACCTCTTATATACCTATCACTTGTAGCCCCCAAGTCTTTAAGAAGGTAGCATAGCAACAACTTAAGACTTGTTTCAATATAAATATCATAATCTTGAAGAAATCCAGGTTGTTCATCTCAATCACTAGTCAGAATTGAGTATTCCACATATGTAGCCCCCAAGTGCCGGGTTGTCATGCTTGCAGCAACCTGGAACTTGTAATTTCCTGATGCTCATAAAAACTTCAACCAGTGTAGCCCCCAAGGGCCGGGTCATTATGCAATAATGAGCAGGGACTTTGTAAATATAATCATGCAGATTTGAGCAATGATGTATAGCCCCCAAGGGCCGGCTCAGCAAGATAATATTGAGCTGGGACTTGATATATACTTCAATGAAAATAACATCATATGATATAACCCCCATCATGGGGCTTGAATCCACATCCACAAGGTTAAGAGCCTTGTGCTTTACCAACTGAGCAGTGGACCCTTCAGTATAATAGATAAAAAGGTCTGTACCTTGAATTGTTGACAGGAGCAATTGGTAGCCCCCAAAGGCCGGCTCATTATAATATGATGAGTCGGGTCTTTAATAATATGAGCAAAAAATTACTTTGCATTAGCCCCCAAGTGTCATGGTGCATGCTTGCAGCGACATGATACTTGCACATTTGATATAACCTCAACTAAAATAATGTAGCCCCCAAGTGCCGGGTCGTAAGCCTGCAGCAACTCGGGACTATTCCTTCAATTGTAGAATAAATTATATCCATTGATAATATGATAGCCATTGCGCTAAAGCGACTTTGAAAACCTTAATCATAATACTGGTTATTGATAACCATAACAAAAATCCAGCCAAGTTTGGCTATTTGAGTAACATAACCCAATGAATTATAAGCGCATAATTCCAATGATGCAATCCAAATATATACTGGCAACTTACAGTCCAAAGCCAGGCCGGTTTAATAAGCGCCGGCGATTTATAATCATGCTTTATTCAACCTGTTTCTGCATACAACAAGTTTATAGTGTCCTGGCGGTGTACCGCCGGACGGGTAATAATGCCCAACATATAACCTGGGTTTATAACCAAGGCTGCACTTAAGAACAATCAAATATGAAATATATCATACCTGTGATATTGAATCACATCGTTGGTTTACCAATTTTTTGTAGTAAGGGTGATAATCCCAATCTTGAGTACTGATAACTCCTTTCATATTGTGCCGGTTTATGATAAAACCGTACCGGGTTATGATAGACACCGGATTATCCATATATAATACTGGCGACTTGTAGTCGAACCAGACCGGGTTAATAATCGCCGGATTATAATTGGTCATGTACTGACAATTTGTGATTGAAAGTCAAGCCGGTTCAATGAACGCCGGTTTACTCCATAATAGGATGATAATAGAAAATCAAACCGGGCAGATGGCCCCCGGATTAAGATTTGACCGTGTTCCGTCAATTTGTAATTGACAGTTGAACCGGATTAAAACGTTGTCGGTTTAAAAAACGCAACAAAAATCAAATAACAATTATGAAAAAATATGGAAGCAAAGGCAATGATAAAACCGTTTGCAAAAAGAGGCTGTTACGAGCCGATCGGATGGCATTACCATGGCGGACATGACCAAGCCCCAATAGGCGTAGCTATGGTTCAAGTCAACCAGGTCCCCAATCGACACCGTGGCATATATGCCGCCAAGTGGCATGGCAATGGTTCGGGTTCGACCAAGCCCCCAAGTGACTCTGTGGCCTTAGGCCGATCAAGAGGCGTGACTGGTTCAGACGTGACCATGTCCCCAAGTGATCTGGTGGCTTTCGCCTATCAAGAGGTGTTGCATTGGTTCGACACGATCAAGCCCCAAGTGATATTGTGGCATTGCGCCGATCAAGAGGTGTGACTATGGTTGGATACGACCAAGCCCCAAGTGATCAATAATATGATAAACCAACAAGGCATGATACCCATGTTTGAACCGCGCGTCATGGCAACAGGTCCTCTTTGGCACCCTTTAACTTTTTGCAAGAGATAAATCCTTCTTGAACCGGATGTTAAACCGGATATTGAGAGCTTCAAAGCTTTGTGGGAGATATCTTCCCCTTGAGCCGGATTTTAAACCGGAATCCCTCTTTTTAAGCCGGAAATTTTCTGAAGGCCTTTAAATTTGCACCAATATGGCGGTTTAGGGTCCTGCATTAGACAACTTTGCAGGCCAAAGTAACTGCTCTTTTAAAGAAGGAAATATACAATATAAAATATATTGGATGGATTTCACCTGATATATCATGCCAGGCTAGTGGTTATCCACCGCAGAGTTGATGATCACCATGGTGAAGCCGTTCAACAACAAGCAGGTGAGGACAGCGACGCATGATGATGCTTAACGCATACTTCATTGGCACAGCATGGCATCATCTTTATAATAAATCACGGTCCTGCACAAAATATATGACAGACCAAAGTAATTGCTTTTCGACAAAAAATATATGTGCCAAAAATATACTTAAATGGATATCACCTGGCTTTTTTTTTGTCGGATGACCGCAGATGTTGGTGCCATATAATACCGAATAGTATATGAACGAATTCCGCTGATGTGATATAACATAACATCCACGTGATCCTCTGTTTTTTTTTTCACCTGAGCACATCTTCTCTGCTTTCTTTCTTTAAGAGCAGCCGGATCAAGGAGCTGGCGGCGCGCAGACCGGACTGCGGGGGTGCCCGGAGCACAAGGCGGCTAGGCGGGACCGCAACCCGGCGGGGGCGCGGGGCAGGAGCCGACCTGGGGAGGTGGAGCCCGGTGAGAGCGGCTTGGGAGGCCCGGCGCGGAGATGACATGCGGGAGGCGGCGTCGGTTCAACCCGACCATCGCAAGGCGGGGCCGTAGCCGGCTAGGCGAGCGGATGGCGACCCGGAATGGCCCGGTGCTGGTGCACGGTTGGAGGAGAGGCAACGGGCAAACGGCTTGCGCGGAGTCGGCAAGCGGCCAGGTCAGAGGCGGAACCGGCAGGCGGTCACCGAGCCGGAGGCGGTGATGCGGTGGGGGCGGCGACACGGGCCGGGCGCGATGTGAAGAAGCGGGATGACCCCGGGGGCGCTTTTGCTGTTGCGGCGTGGCGAGGCGAAGGGCTCGGTCACTACTCAAGAGCGGCCGGGATGCAGTCGACCGCCAGGATGCGGGGACCCGGCGCGGTGGCTCGCGAAGTTGGATGGCAACGGCTCGGCCACATCGGCGCCGGTTCGAAAGCAACCGCAGCAACTCATGGCGACTCAACAACTTGGAGGCAGACGCAGTTGGAGGAAGGTGTCGAAGCGCCGGCGACTCGAAGATGGCGGTTCAGAAGCGGATGTTGCGGCAGCTCAACAAGGGAGAGGCCCTCCGGTAATTCGCCGGTCAGCTTCTGGCGGAGGCGAGCGGCGGGTCAGCACCCGGCGGTTTGACGGAAACTGGGCGAGCAGCGAGTCAGCAGGGTGGTTTCAAAACGCCCGGCGAGTCAACGCCCGACGGTTTAGAACGGGGCGGGTCACGACCGAATACAAGACGAGCCCACGGCTGCGGTAGAAGCAGACTGCTGCATTGGTCTTGATCCAGCAAGGCGATTTGGGGACGAGCGGATGAAGCGAGGCCGTGACCCGGGGCGATGCGGAGGCGAAACCGGCCAGTGGCGGAGACGGTTCAGCGGCGCAGCCGGATGACGGCGGAGGCGACGGGTGCTCGAGATAAGGCCCGGCGGCCCTCTGCTGCAAACAAGGCCGTCCTGATGATTTCTGGTGGCGGCTTGACGCGGGGTACCCGGCCGCGGCGGAGGTGAACCCAGCAGGGACCCGGAGCCGGTCGGGGTAGGGACGACGAGCAGGCGGCCGAGTCGCGTGGGAGGCGGCGGCCGGGTCGCGCGGACGGCAGAGCGGGGGAGACGGCGCGACCGGCTGGAGCTTGAAGGAGCAGCGCGCGGGCGACTCAGAGACGGGCGCGATGCCGAGGACCCGGCGGAGCTAATCGGGGCATGAACCGACGCGGGCGAAGCTGGTGATGCGGAGTGGTTGCCTCCCTCTCGTCGCGCCTCTTCAACCCGCCATCTCACGAAAGATGAGGCGACGGAGTGGCGGGTCGAAGCTCACGCCGATGGTTTCAGCGGCTTAGAGGGCCGTCTCGAGCAGGCCAGCGGCGGGGCTCGAGGCGACGGTCGCGATTGTTTCACCGGAGGTGACTCGGACAGTGAAGACAATCTGGAGGCGGAGCGAAGCGGCTCGGTCTCGGCGAACCGGTGCTCAAAACCGCGACGGCAGCGACGAGCCGCGGAGGTAAAGTCGCGACCGCAGAAGCGGGCAACTCAGCCACAAGGGCAGAAATAACACGGCGGCAAAGCCGTGGCCGCAACGCCGTTGGGGTCACTCGAAGCACTCGGAGTGATGGAGGCTGCAGCTCAGTGCAGAGGCGGGTCGCTCGGGGATGGCGTGGATGCAGGCGATCCGGCGATGCGGCTGTCTGAAGACAGCGCCGTCATGGCGGTTCGGGCGCGAGGCGAGCGGAGCTCGCTATCGGGGCCGGCCCATGGCGACGTTTGGTCAGGTGCTGCGACCTCTCAGGCAGGCAGACCACGGATCGGCACGAATCCGTGTGGGGGCGACCCGGCCGAGGCGACGGGTTGATGCCAACGTGGATCAAGCAAATTGAACAGTAGTTGGCTCCGTGTCCGGTCGAGGCTGTCCCTTTTTTTATATGGAGTCTGATTAGTAATAATGATATACACCTCCCTGGCTCCCTCCTCCACGTAGCGGCTTTGGCTTGTCTTGTTGTGCATGTATGCTTGAGTAAAGAAGGAAAATCCCCTGGGTCTCTGCTGATTCTGTTTCATGGAGGTGACCCGGCGTGGTTTGCATGTTTGTATCGTATATGAGAGATTTGATTGATGTACAGATCCATGTGACCTTCTCCGGGTGATTGGACAGTAGGAAACGTAGGATGCCACCGGACACGCGGCCGCCTGCGGCATGTAACTAGAGCTGAGGCCTAAAATCCCCTTTTTTTTCGACTGATGAACTCGGAGTTGACATAGATCCTTCTTACGTCGGATCTCCTTAATCCGGCCGATCACAAGCTTCTTGATCCCTTGAAAATCTCCCTTCAAAAACTCAACACCACCGTGCGCAGGCCCCACGGTGGACGCCAACTGTTGTGGATTTGTCACGGCAGATGTCCTTAGTGTCAGGACTTAGTCACGAGGCCAACGCATCTATGTGGTAGCTTGAGAGGGGTTGAGCGGAATCGAGAGACGCAACACAAGACAGGGATGTAGACAGCTTCGGGCCCCGGGAAACATCATCCGGTAATAGCCCTACATGCTGTTTGAGGCTAGGTCTCATTATGATCATGAGGGAGTCGCCGTAAACCGGCTCTCCTCTAGTTGTGTCTAGCCCTAGATATTGTTGTTTGCTTGTAGCTTGTCCCTCTTTGGGGAGCCCTGCCCCTCCTTATATATGTTGAAGGGGCGGGTTACATGTGGAGTCCTATTAGGATTAGGACTAGTCTATCTCTAATACAAACCGAATACAAGTCCAGGTCTTAACTCCTTGTAAGACAAATACTCCTTATGTCTTTCCTCTTAAACCGGTCCACCGTAGTAGAACCGGCCTTCATGAACCGCCAGTCGGGCTACCGGGTCTTGTCGCTCCTCTGACCCGCCTGCCGGATTACCAATGAACCGTAAACCGCCAAGTCCGGCCGGTTTATACTTCCGGCCGGTTTACGCCGCGGGGTATATCCCCGACAGTGGGTGAAATGAACGTGGAGTAGATTCAAGTGGAGACAACATGTGGTGCATGTCGGAAGTACTACTAATCCAAACTTGATCTAGTTTGGATTAGTAGTACTTTCGATGTGCACCATATGTTGCCTCCACTTGAATCTAATCCATGTTCATTTCACCTACTGATATATATAACAACTCATCATGCTCATATAACAACTTAGCATCATGCATCATCAATCATAATAATAAATAACTCATTATTGGTATTATAATAACAAGTCATACTCATCATCATCGATCATACAACTTCTATTCGATACCACATCATCATCATAGTCATCTAACCAATCCTACTTAGTTGCTCTTAGCACATGATCATGAGTATTAGCTAGGACCTACTACCTTCTCCTAGGTAAAATAGCATAAAATAAGATAGCCCCTGACTCTCCATTATGGAGAATGGAGATTATCCTATCTCCAATTCTTTCCTTTCGCACAGTCTTGCTTCCAAGAACCTCCCTACGACTGACCATACATTTTTTTCATTCTTTGATTATCATGTCTTCACTGGTTTTAGAAATCCGATATGGACATGTGTGATTCGTAGGATGACCTGGCTGTATGTTCAAAACATCAAGGCGACCATTCTAATACATTAGATGAGGCACACAATCCTTCAAGATTTTCTGTTGAAAAATATAGTAATAACTTCGTAGTTAGCAATGTACTTGAGTTTTAAAAGAATTTATGCAAAAGATGCACGAATGTCGTAATAGTAAAAAAATCTTACCATGGCATCTCCATGGATGTTACCGTAGTTCAACACGTGCACTAGTGACACGTATTCACCATAATGTGGAGGAGTTTGATAAATAATAGATATTGTAATTCTCAAGATCAGTACAAAATGCGATCAGATGATTTTTCTCCTGATAAGTTAACTCAGAGCCATCGGTGTTGTAGGTTCTGTCTACCATCTTCCGTACATTGTTTGAAGAATGAAAATAAGCTGCCAACTATTTTGAAATAAACAATATAAATTAGTTAATAACTATGTTTGAGAAACTCACATAGCGATAGAATTGGAAGCGTACCAACAAGGACCCAAATGTCCGTATTGTCTTGGCCGATGTCAGGATCACCAAGATCCATGGTGACAAGCATACCCTCATAAAAACCATACATCTTGCAAAGTGCTTCCCAATTTGTGCAACCAAAATGGGTTACGCTCTCAGAACTGTACATATTTACTTCAAAATCCATACCATGATGGGTCCTTAGGTGAATTTTCTTTGTTTTCAAAATTTCATGGTCTTCAAAATCCATCCTCTCCAAGACATAGCGTCTTGCATGGCATGGGATAAGCCACTCGAATTGTGAAAGATGAAAATTACACGTTGAAATAGTTAAAGTCATGCTTAATTACGAAAAAAACACTTGTCGTCGTTGCGTACCGTTTCAACATCGAAGGTCTCCTGGAGCTTAATGATGAAGCGCCGACCTTCATCCAGGTGATTCCTGTCGCACTGAACCCGTTCGTCGCTGCACCTGTCGCACTCCCCGGGGAGACTTTCGTCGTCCGACGACGACATTTCCTAGGTTCATAATTCAAAGATTAAACTTGTACAATTCAACATATGTACTAAAAAACTAAATTAGATCATTATTATTCATCATGGGTTGACTATCGGTCTGCCGAGTCTTTTTCTTGAAAACTCTCAGCTCGCATGGTGTATACATTCGACCGTTGGTGATGATCGCTCCTCCTTTCGTCCCCGAGTGCATTACACCAAAATGTCTAGCACACGTGAACGAAGGAGAAGCGACCCCCACGACAACAGTCAGGATTTTTCGTCCTCTCATATGTGGTGGAGACTCTCACTCACTAATTCCTCTCTGACATTTGCGACCGTCGTTGATGGTCGTTACTCCTCCTTCCCCTAGTGCATAACAAAGGTCTAGCACCCGGAGAAGAAGGAGAAACGACCCCCACAACAATAGTTGGGCTTCTTCGCCTCTCTCATATATGGTGGATACACTCCCTCACTGATTTTTCGACCTTCGGTGATGGAGCCTCGCCAGACTTAAAGTCAACCTGAAATGTCATTTAATTATTTTTCTGGAAAATCCAGGCCACTCGATATTTCCTACATATTCTAGCATAAGTCATGCCAGAATTCACGGGAAATCCGGCATGACCTTTGCTAAAAATGACATATCGAGCGCTTGAAATTTGCCGGAACGAAAATTAATCAACACTCCGGCAAAACCATAGGCCACTATAGGAGGTGTAACCTGCAAACATGGCCGGCCACTGGGGCAAGCACATATCCTATTTGAGCAACACAAGATATACATGTTTATATCTACATCATATGAGCATTCAAATTTGATGGAGTGTTTTCCAATTTGAGCATTCAATAAGCAAAACCAAATCGTAAAATAAATTAGTATTCAAATTAGCATTCATTTAATAAGCAAAACTAAATCATCTTTTTCGCCCGTACATCGTCGAATATTATCACTAATACATCTCGAATAGTATCATACATATAACATCACTAATACAGCTAAAACCCTAGCGAATGACAGGTATCGACGCGGGCAGTGGATACCCAAAGAGAAGGAACCATCACAGGATCATAGCTCCAGTGAGATCCCTGAAGAACCTGCCAGGTATTGGAGAACTTGCCCTCCAACGCAATCATGTAGCGACGGACGTACTTGTCCTCCTCGCTGACATGCTGACATACCACCTCCGCGGGGTCCTCAAGCCTCCGCACAGTCACTGGCCCACGCGACCGCCACCAAAGAAGGTTCGGGTCAATGACGGGCTAGCTCCTCACCAAGCTACGCCCCCCGGAAGGTAGCACTTCCCAGTACCAGCCCGGCGGAGCCCAGTCCCGAACATGGCCCCTCTGATCAAGCAGGCCTCCTCCGCCGAGTCGACGACGAGGATGCGGGATAGGCATCGTCGACGTCGATGCGGGAATAATTGCTTTAACTAAAAAAATAACAACAAATGCGACACCTAAAACACCTAAATTCTATTAACTACACCTAATTAAAAACCTACATTTTGAACATGATTCGATCATAACTAGGGCTCATACTACATTATTCTAAGATTAAACACCTAAAATACCTAAATTAAATTAACAACATGGGGTGGCTAGTCTCACCTCGATCGAGTTCGGAGGGGGTTGGTGACGGGGATGATGCAGGGGCTCCTTGATTTCTGCAAAAATAATATATAAACAAAAACATTATTATCGTCATCTTAGGACTTAGTGAAACTCCATAAGCTACATTTAATTATTCTATTCAAATTTACTTATTCAAATATTCTAAAAATTTCCTATTCTGTTCAAAAGACCTACATTTACTTATTTTTCAATTTTATATTTTATTCTATTCAAATTTACTTATTCAAAATTTCTAAAATTTCCTATTCTATTCAAAAGACCTACATTTACTTATTCTTTTCAAATTACTTATTCAAATTTTCTAAAAACAAAATATATTAAAAACCTACATTTGCTAAAAACAAAAACCTACATTTAACAAAAACTAAAACCTATTTACAGAAAGGGGGAGGAGGAGGTGGGAGGAGGCCAGGAGGAGGAGGGAGGAGGAGGAGGGGAAGGAGGAGGGAGGAGGAGGGAGGGAGGAGGAGATAGCAGGAGAGGGAGGAGGGAGGAGGAGGAGGAGGGGGCCGCCGGAGAGGGAGGAGGAGCATCGGAGGGGGCCGCCGGCGGAAAGGGAGGAGAGAGGGGGCCGTGGGAGGAGGGAGAGAGAAGGGCGGCGAGAGGAGGAGGAGGGAGGGGGGTAGGGGAGGGCCGCGAGAGGAGGAGGGAGGGAGGGAGGCAGATACCTTGGGAGAGTCGGCGGCGACGGCGGCGACGACAGGCGACGTGCGGCGAGTGAGTGTGTGAGGAAGAGTGAGGGACGCGCGTGGGGCGCCGGGTGTGGATAAGGTAAGCGTAGTAGTAGCGCTGTTTATTTAGCTGTAGCGCTCGTCAGAAGACAGCGCTGTTGCTATGTACTATAGCAGTAGCGCTTTTTAATTACGAGCGCAACTAGTATACCTACACTGCCATGCAACCGTTGGCAACTATAGTAGTAACATTTTTTATAACAAAAGCGTTACTGCTACATGAATAGTAACAATGCTCTTCAGTGGCAAACGCTACTGTTATTTAGCAGCAGCGTTTTCCTATAAAAAGCGTACTACTAAACTCTTGTGTATAAGCATTTCTCTATTAGTGCGTGCATGCCTCTCGTACGGTGTTCGACGCACTCACGGGAAGCTGGCCTATCGATTTGGGACCAGTCCTGAGAGCCGAAGAGCTGGCCGAGTACCTAGCCCTCAGATATATGACCGACACGGTAGAGTTGCACGAAGGGCAGCCATATGAGGTGAGATGGGCATGGGAGGCCTCGGGAGAATACTCGGCAGGATTAGCGTACGCAAGCAAATTTGTGGCCAATGTCCATAATCTGGGAGCCAAAATTCATGTGGCAATCGAGGACACCGCTTAGGTGCAAGACCTTCTCATGGCTTGCACTCTCCAACCGGTGTTGGACTTCTGGTCGCCTAGCGAGGAGGGGTCTTCCGCACCAGGCAGCATGCCCAATGTGCGATCAGGAACAAAAGAGTATCAACCACCTACCGATCTCATGTTCTTTCGCGAGATCACTTTAGTTCAAAGCTCTGACGGCGTGGGGACACCCAGAGTGGACTCCATCCACGGATGACCGACTTCTAGCGTGATGCACCTCGCTCCAACAAACGCCCCGAGACCGCAAAGACCTACACACATTCTTTTCCTTGGTCTTGTGGCAACTGCGGAAGCATAGAAATGACATGGTGTTTGAAAAGGCCATCCCGTGTGTTAGGACCTTGATTGGCAAGATCCTAGAAGACGGGTCAGAATGGGTCATGACGGGTAAAATTAAGAAAGATGTAACTATATTTCTCAAAGGTTGTATGTGCGGATAAACCGCGAGGTGCTGCTTGTAAAATTGGTGGACGAGTGCTTCCACCCTCTTCTTTTATGAATATATGATACACATGCTTATGTGTATTTTAGAAAGAAAAAAACATTCTCGTGCTCATAGGGATAGGTTATGTGTGCGCGCGTTTAAAGGAATGAGTGTATATGAACGTATACGTTTGTACTGTGTTTTAGTTTTAGGAAAAACTGCAAAGTACCATATGATCTCACCAGCATCTCTCTCCATGTCTCTCTCATCTGACTTGTCGAATAGGGGATAGAAGAGAATTTACTGAAAGTCAGAGCTCCATGCCTTATCCACAAGATAATCCATTGCATCTTGGGCCCTTTGGTATCAGGTCGCCGCATCGCCATTGCCATCCAGAAATTCGATACTCCACAGTCCACACTGAGCCCATACGTGGAGTGGCCCAAATTAAAGGAGCTCGGCATTTGTCCGAACCCTCCCGTATCACCTTTTTCGGGTCAAATTGCTCGAAGATCATCCTGTCGGTGCACATTTACATGGCTATAGATGCAAGGCACCTTATGCCCAACTCCAAGCAAGCGAGCACAACTCAAAGTCAAAGCTTGCTTGAAGCAGCCGCAGCTACTAATTAAGCTCTCTAGCACCAGCACTGAAGACCGGGGCAGCCTGATGGAGCAGGTGACGAAGCTAGCGGGGCAGCGGGCGGTGGTGATCTTCGGCATGAGCTCCTGCTGCATGTGCCACACCGTGACGAGCCTCCTCCTGGATCTCGGGGCGAACCCGACGGTGGTGGAACTGGACGAGGACCCTTGGGGGAAGGAGATGGAGAAGGCGCTGGCGAGGCTCCTGGCCGGAACCCTGCCGTGCCGGCGGTGTTCATCGGCGGCAGGCTCGTCGGATGCACCGACAAGGTCATGTCCCTTCACCTCAGCGGCAAGCTTGTTCCACTGCTTCGTAATGCAGGTGCGGTCTGGGTGTAGTGCGTGCATGGGCTTTGTAGATATTCGGCCTGATGCATTGGGCGCCAGAGAATTATGTAATACACGTATGTGTACGTGCTCTGTTATCCTTTCCTGTATCAGGTGATGATAGACTTAAGGAAACCATGCAGGACATTTTACTAATTCTTTTAACATTTAACACAGTACATGCACATGCGCTCATCCTCACACATTTATCCCTACATGCACATTATCTTGATATTGACGTGCTCGCAAGAGACTTTTTTGTAGTCGACGGAAATGTCTCCTCCCACTGAACGCATATCGTCGAAAAGCCTGAAATAAATTCAGGAAAATGCGAGCACCTGTGTGAAGTCAAACCACTGTCCACCTAAGTCCTAACCATCCAACTACAGATTGGTTTGCAGGTCTTTTTACTTATAATGGGAGTACCTGTCATGTCAAGCTGTTAAGCATTATAATTTGTGCATTCACAAAAAAGAAAAGCATTATAATTTGTGGTGTCTTAAGTCAAATTTTATAATAGTTTATCAAAGTTATATCAAATATGAATAGTACCAAGTAAATAAAATATGAAAATATAGTACATGATGGATCTAATGATATATAATAGGTATCGTGAATGGTGATTATTTTTCCTGTAACCTTGCTCAAATATCAAAAAATGACTTAAGATAACACTATTAGTCAAGTAAAAATGAGTTTTTTTTTTCTTTTGAGATCAAACTTGGCAGGTACATGAACTTTAAACTTCAACTTTCAAAATTTAAACTTTCAAAATTTAAAACTTCTGAAAATTTTAACTTGTAAAAATACTGAACTTTGAACATTGTGATGAACTTTGCACATAAATGAAATATATGAAAAAAAACGCATGTGTGGGCCCCACCATGAAATTCTTCCTTGTGCTAATGCAGCTCCTAAACAAAATGTGTATGTCCACCTCACATAGGTGGGGCTCTCGTGTTAAATCACTCGGCCAACCGACAAAATGCTTCTACGCGTGTGAAGACCCCCTACGAAGGCCCCCTATAATTCGGTAAAATGCACAGGGGACGACTCCCCTTTTGTTCTTCTGGTTTTCTAGTCAGTTTTCGGAAGAAGAAAGAATCTAGCTGCAAGATTTATTTCATATTTAAAAGATGTTTATGTTTTTTTATAAAAAAAACCAAGATTGTTTTTAAAATTTTGTCTATTTTAAAAATGTTCTTGAACTCAAGTATGTTCATCAATTTAAAAAATTCTCGCGTATTTTACATAATGTTCATGAATTATAAAAATATTCATGCATTCCTAGGAATGTTCTAATTTTTTTTTAATGTTTATGTTTTTAAAAGAAGGAAAACAAAAATACGTAAGTAAGAAAAAAGATATTACCAGAAGAAAGACCGCGGAAAATAAGTGGTAGAGCTACTCCCTCCGTTCCAAAATAGATGACTCAACTTCGTACTAACTTTATACTAGAGTTAGAATAAAGTTGGGTTATCTATATTGAAACGGAGGGAGTACCATACTACCAATCTGGCCGGTCCAACAGGGAGCTGTTGGTTTGCTACGTTGGTATTGATTCGTAATATCAGCAGATGTCTATATAGGGTTGCTCATGGGGCAGAGTACGCATGGAGGATCAGACTAGGTGCACACGAGACAAGGTATAGTCAGGGTTCGTTTCCTTGTTGGGGTGAGGCAATACCCTACATCTTGCATGTCTAATATGTATCAATGTTTTCTTGTATTAGAGGTGCATGTTGGCATGTTAAGGACATTGACTCGCGGGGGCCCTACGTATATTGATGGACGATGAGTAGGATTACATGGGACGAGTTGATTTACATTGCTTGTAGCCCAAGTAATCTTTTAGAGTACATGTGTTGTGCACCAAGTAAGGAGGTGCCCTTCTGAAGGAGGCCTATGAGCAGGTAGAGGCATGGGCCTGTGGCCGGCCTGGCGAACCATGGTACATCTAGTGCCCCTTTATAGTTTTGGAGATTGTTGGACAAAACAGTTAAGGGACTAATTTTTTGTGAGTATACAGAGAAAGTAGGTCCTTGAGGAGATTGCTTATCGTGTGGTAGACAACCCTAAAATTGTGTTGACAAGTAATTGTTTTAGTATGTTGTTCGAGGAATAATTGGTTGTAGCGAGGAAAATGACCCAGACGTGAAGATTGTAGTTTCATTTTTCACTTATTGAGTCATAGGGCAAACCATACCATTAAGGGGGTAAGTTGAGATTTAGGTCGTCGATGTGTGCTCAACCCAAAACCAAATTCTTCCAATGAAGACAAGAGAAATCTCTTCGCGCAAAGTGTTTATTCTCCGAGTAAGAGACATTGAGACTCCGAGAAAGAATCACTTGCAGTTAAGTTAACTTGACTCATTGAGTGAGTTTGAAATCTGAGCATTCTGCCATGTGTCGGTTCTCCGTTGAGTGGTCAGAGCTCTTAATGGTCATTTCACACCTCGGGGTCGCTCTTGTATATAAATAGCCCCTCAACCCAACCTGAGATGGTTGGCTGCTCCGTTTGACTTGACAAGACACTGTTTGAGCAACCCCTCCAATGGGAGAACTGAGACAATCCCAGAGAGGAAAAAACAGAGCCTAAAATATGCCAAGTGACTGAGCATCGCGAAGAAATAGATTGAAGCATAGATAGTACCTATTACTCTTGTGGATTATGCATCCACTAGACGGTTAGGTGTCGGTTCAGAGTATCCAGAGCTATCATGGGGGTCGCTAAGAACAAGTCTGCAAAGGTCTGGTGATCACCTTGAAGATCTACCTAGAGTAATTGGCCGGAGTCCGAGAGACTTTAGGTCAATGAGAATAGAAGGAAGAGTGTTTTTCTTCTATGTTAAATCACAAGTTTCTCCAACCAGTCTAGCATTGTGCTTGTGGTGTGAAATAGGTGAACAAATCTTGAGTCACCATCGAGCACCACGGTTCTTTTTCTTACTCTCATTACTTCCTGTAATTTTCCCCTACTCTTAAAGAACTTCTCCCTCGCGATTTCTCTCTGTGATTGGTTCTTCGAAACTGCCAAGTACTTGCGATTATGTTCACCATGTTAGAATTATATTTATCTCTTGTAGTACTTGTACTTTTGTATGCTCGCCTACTTGTCATTTACTTCTACTTAGTTATTCTTCTATCACGCAGTCACTTACTTAGTGGAGTTGCCTAGTTATTTCTCGAAGTCACTTACTTCTGTAGTTTTATCTCTGTTTAGTTTCTACTTTAGGGAGAACTTTCATTGTACTTCTTCAAGAAACTTGCTTTTGTCGAAGAAACTTTAAATATCTTCTTCACCTCTTCCCCTCTAGTTGATTTTTGATCCTACAATTACTATCAGAGCAAGGTACCCCACCTTGTCTCTGCACATTTTGGTCTAACCACCTGGACTTTTGGGAATGTTGACTCTAGTGAATTTCAAGTCGACGGAGAAATCTAATGTCTTCGATAGCAAATACTACCCATTCTGGAAGAACAAGATGTGCATCCACATAAATGTCATAGATGAAGATTGAAGGAAATATGCCCTAAAGGCAATAATAAAGTTGTTATTTATATTTCCTTATATCATGATAAATGTTTATTATTCATGCTAGAATTGTATTAACCGAAAACTTAGTACATGTGTGAATACATAGACAACCAGAGTGTCACTAGTATGCCTCTACTTGACTAGCTCGTTGAATCAAAGATGGTTAAGTTTCCTAGCCATAGACATGAGTTGTCATTTGATTAACGGGATCACATCATTAGAGAATGATGTGATTGACTTGACTCATTCCGTTAGCTTAGCACTTGATCGTTTAGTTTGTTGCTATTGCTTTCTTCATGACTTATACTTGTTCCTATGACTATGAGATTATGCAACTCCCGAATACCGGAGGAACACTTAGTGTGCTATCAAACGTCACAACATAACTGGATGATTATAAAGATGCTCTACAGGTGTCTCCGATGGTGTTTGTTGGGTTGGCATAGATCGAGATTAGGATTTGTCACTCCGTGTTTCGGAGAGGTATCTCTGGGCCCTCTCGATAATGCACATCACTATAAGCCTTGCAAGCAATGTGACTAATGAGTTAGTCACGGGATGATGTATTAGGGACTTGGTCCGTGATCTGAGGATTATCCTTATTGCTGCACAGAAGAATTACGTCCTGGAAGCACCGCTAGGTGCAAGACCCGCTGCAGGAGCAACGCCGGACGTTGTGAACGCATGGCAGAGCAAAGCTGATGACTACTCGATAGTTCAGTGTCACATGCTTTACGGCTTAGAACCGGGACTTCAACGAAGTTTTGAATGTCATGGAGCATATGAGATGTTCCAGGAGTTGAAGTTAATATTTCAAGGAAATGCGCGGATTGAGAGATATGAAGTCTCCAATAAGTTCTATAGCTGCAAAATGGAGGAGAATAGTTCTGTCAGTGAGCATATACTCAAAATTTCTGGGTATCGTAATCACTTGACTCAGCTGGGAGTTAATCTTCCGATTGATAGTGTCATTGACAGAGTTCTTCAATCACTGCCGCCAAGCTACAAAAGCTTCGTGATGAACTATAACATGCAAGGGATGGATAAGACGATTCCCGAGCTCTTCGCAATGCTAAAGGCTGCGGAGGTAGAAATCAAGAAGGAGCATCAAGTGTTGATGGTCAACAAGACCACCAGTTTCAAGAAAAAAGGGTAAAGGGAAGAAGGGGAACTTCGAGAAGAACGGCAAGCAAGTTGCTGCTCAAGTGAAGAAGCCCAAGTCTAGACCTAAACCTGAGACTGAGTGCTTCTACTACAAAGGGACTGGTCACTGGAAGCAGAACTACCCCAAGTATTTGGCGGATAAGAAGGATGGCAAGGTGAACAAAGGTATATGTGCTATATATACATGTTATTGATGTGTACCTTACTAATACTCGCAGTAGTACCTGGGTATTTGATACTGGTTCTGTTGCTAATATTTGCAACTCGAAATAGGGACTACGGATTAAGCAAAGATTGGCTAAGGACGAGGTGACGATGCGTGTGGGAAATGGTTCCAAAGTCGATGTGATCGCCGTCAGCACGCTACCTCTACATCTACCTTCGGGATTAGTTTTAGACCTGAATAATTGTTATTTGGTGCCAGCGTTAAGCATGAACATTATATCTACATCTTGTTTGATGCGAGACGGTTATTCATTCAAATCCGAGAATAATGGTTGTTCTATTTTGTAACATCCCAAAATTCTAAATTTTGGAATGTTATAAACAAATAGATAGTTTTGATTGATTGTCTGATTGATTGACTGAAAGTGAGTGGATTTGAAACTTTTGAAAGTTAAATGAGAGGGAATAAAAGGACTTTCCCAAACTTTCATTTTTGCTTTTATGATCTTCATGAATTCAAATTCCTTTCAAATACAAAACCCTTGAGCGAAGATGATATGACTTCTTCCATTTAATTAAATGAAAGGGTATTTGAAAATATTTGAATTTCATTTGGAAATATTTTGATTCATAAAACTTTATGCAACTCAATGATTTTCACGAGCGAAGATAAAATGACTTCTTCAAAACATATGAAATATGAGTTGGGGTTTTAAAGAAATCAAATTCAAAGTTCTTTTGAATTTATTTTCAATTTGGAGTTATTTGAGTTTTATTCAAATTATTTTCTCCAAAAATAAAATATAAGGAAAATAGGGTAACATGATTCCCTACATCAGAAAATTGGAGAAAATAAATTTGAAATCATTTTGGTATTTTTAAAATGATTTTCAGTGGATTTTATTAGGCAGTAGTAATGTTCAATTATTTGAATTTTGTGTATTTTATTTGAAGCTATAATAATGTTCATGTTGTAGAAAATATTTTTCTGAAAATTTTGATATATTATATGCCTATATAATATTTTTATTTCTTTGTTTTTATTATTTTTGTTTGTCTTTGTTTAAAAACAAATGTAAAAAAAAAAACCTTTTCTCCGCCGACTAGGCCGGCCCACAAGCAGGCCAAGGCCCAGCTCGCGCCGCCTCCCTCCGTCCCCGACCGGACTCCTCCCGAGTCGCGCCGCCCGCCGCCGCCGCCTCCCTTGCCCCCTCCTCCACGCCTGAGCCGCCCACCCCTATATAAGCGCCCCTCCGCGCCTCTTCTCCTCCTCGCTCGCCTCGCCGCCGCCTTAAGCCGCCGCCACGCCAAGATCTCGCCGAGCCGCCGCCACTCCGCTCCGTCCGTCGCCAGGGACCGTCGCCGACGCCGCCATCCTCTTCGCCCCGACGCGCCGCCCCTCCCCCTCTACTCCGACGCCGACGCCGACCACCAGAGTCCCCTCGCCATTCGGACCCGACGCCGCCGCCGCCGTTCTTCCTCGCCGGATTTCGCCGCTGCCGCCGCGGTAACCGCCGCCCCTCATCGTCCGTCCGATCTGGATCTAAGGATCTAGATCCATTTGTTTTTTTTTCTCTAAACGTTTTTTTATTTAGAGGACGTTCATTAGTTAGCTTCTTTTAGCGAACGGTTTTCATCTTATAAGCCTCTGCAGCGAACGTTCGGTCGGTAGGTTTTTTTTCGTTTTATTTTAGTTTTCTGCCAGGGACCCGTATGTAATTAGTTTCTTCACAGTTTAGTCCCTGTATTTCAATCGACCATAACTTTTACTCGTTTGTCCAAATCCAACGAAACCACCGCCCACTTCTTCGTTTTGATCCCCTCTATCCAGTAATCCAACTCAAACATGTTTTTGAAAGTTTAAAATTTGAATTAGATCAGATTTGAATTTGAACTTTGTTTGATCATAACTTGAGTTTCGTAACTCCGATTTAGTTGATTCTTTTTGCAAATCGAAGCTCTTGACCTAAACTTTCTGATAAGGCCAAATTCACATAATTTTGGTACTGTTAGAAATTGTTTTATGTTGCAAGAGTTATTTGCTTGGTTTTGATGTTTTCCGAGTTGTTTTCTTTGTTCGGTCCGATCTTTTGAGTGATTGCTTATGTGTGGTTACTATTGATTGCTTATGATAGATTGACCGGAGTGTGACGAGTAGACCTATCAAGAGTTATGAGTGCGAATCATCATCATCAACATTGCAGGCAAGTAACACTTTGATCATACCTTTTCTACTATCCAGTTTTATGCATTAGATCTATCCTCAAACAATGCATTGATTAGGACCTAATTAAATTGTGGGATGGGAAGTAGTTGAGGTAGTGCCTATTACCTGTTTTATTTTCAAACCCTTGGGAGTTACTTCTACGTTTGCTTATGCCATGCTTTGCTAGTAGACGTGGATTGGGTGAGTGTATCCATGACAGATGTGAGATTGTTAATTAATGGTTTATCTAAGGTGGCAACTTAAACACATATCTGGGTGGATTGAGGCACCTGGTTTCTATCAGGATTTGCCTGTATTTCTTCGGACCGCCACCCAGGCCCAAAGGGATCATGAGATTATTCAAACTAGAAACTTACGTGTGCAGCCACAAGCCATTATGGGCTCTGGCATGGTTGATTAAGTTGTGCGAACTCTTACGGGTAGGCTAGCAGATGTAGGGGTTGTAGGTGATACGGTCTACCCACATGTAAGGTGCTAGCGCTTCTGAAAGACTATGTCTCGGTCATCCGTTTCTCAAACACCATGTAGTGCGAGAAATCAAACGGAGGCGATCGAGTCTTGTGGGGAAAAGTGCGCAAACCTCTGCAGAGTGTATAAACTAATCATGGTTAGCCGTGTCCCCGGTCATGGACATCTTGAGTATCTAGTACTTGAATATCATGTGAATCTCATCATGTTACTTCTAATTAATATTGTTGGGTTTTTAATGAGTACTTTTAATTGGGATTGAGAATGCTGTCAACCATTCTCAATGTTTCACAACCACCATGATAGTTAAATAAATTTATTCCTTTGCAGTAGGGAAAAATTGGCTTTACGCAAAAACTGTAACCATAGAGCTTTCCACCAGCCTTATATGCATGTAGTATAGGCTTATTCTTTCATTACTCTCTATGTGTTACATTGCCAGCATATTCCATGTGCTGACCCGTTTCTGGATGCAACTTTTCATGTTGCAGATTTTTGAACATTTGTAAGTGATACGTTAGGGTTACGATTTCTACACTCAACTTTGCCGTTGGTGTTGATGGGAATCCACAACCTTGTTACTTCCGCTATTTGGATTGAGGTAATAGTATTTACGTTATTTATACATGTGATTTACCTCTGTTATAAATCCTTCGATACTGTGTGTGTCAGCATACCGATCCAGGGATGACACTTAAGCACAGAGACTTGATCCATTCGGGTCGGGTCGCTACAAGATGGTATCAGAGCACATGTTGAGTGTAGGACGTGACCCTAAAAACTGGCAAGCCCATAGGAAAGATTTTTCTCTACAACTTTCTTTTTCAAAAAAAAATCTTTTACCTCTCTTCTCTTCTGAGCTTATTCAAATATTCCCTTTTAGTGAGACCATACCCCTTTTCCCTCTTGACCACTCAAAGATTCAGCTGATGGGATCACTCCAAGAAGTACAAGATATCGGACAACTAAGACCATTTGGAATGAAGAGGATTTTTCCGTGTAAATGGAAACTACAACTGTTGAAAACTCTGAAGACTAGGAGATTTTGAAGGCTCTGAAGAATTCCCAGATTTTTATGACCTAGGAAGGTTACGCTTATGGAATTTGACAGACTATGGAAGTTATCAATACCCGAGATCAAGGTGTATTGGAGTAAGACCGGAACATGGAGAGTTAGAAACTCAAAGTTTTGTCAGGAAAACCCTAAGACAGGAGATATCAATTATGGAATGAAAGCTCATGGCAGTAACATGGGCATAGACATGGCTAACCATGGTGTTATTGCCCGCCTATGCTATTGTCACCATGCGGAGTTAAGCGTGCAGATGCATGGAAGAATTGGATGGTAGAAGGCTGAAGGAGCATCTGTCAGCGAAGGATGCAGTTTTAACATAGCTGGTGCATCACCAGGATCTGGAGTATTACATAAAGAAGTTTAGGGTGGATCTGCAGGAAGCCGTATTTGATAAGGAAGCAGTTCGTGAAGAACCCATGTCCCAGAAGATTAAAATAGCCAAGCAGGAGGAGCTAAACCTCGAGATACCAGAGATTTGTCAGGAACTGAAGGACAGTAGGGTCATGGATCATGTCAAGGATGTTGAAACCGGAAGTTTGGAATGCAACTCCAGAATATTAAAGGACGTCACGAGAGACTCTGCGTCAATAGGGATGATATTGCAAAAGAACTTGAGAAGGACAAGCATGATCGGAAGAAGCCATCGGAGACACGAACAAGACTTGAAGAGTTTGGTGACATTGAAGATTTATTGACCATTAGAAGACCAAACCCCGTCATACCTGCGTTAGATGCGACGTTTGTGAGCTGTCATTTGTTTGATGTTTTTCCGACAGCCACAATAAAATATGTCTTTTCAAAACTTTTGTTTGTATTGTGTGTATCCCTCTTGATCTCTCTTATCTCACCCCATAACCTATGGACCCAATAGAGGATGAATGGAGATGAGCTTGTATTTTCGGGACCGATGAGTCAATTAGAGACAGACCGATGGATTTAGAACATGGAAGTTCATATGGAGAATGACACTATAGCCAGAAAGGATATGACCCAGCATGCTCTTGAGTGCTTTGAAAGAGGTGCCACTACCTGGTAGAAGATGTACCAAACCATCAATGGATGGCAAGGATAACCACTTGGAAGGAATTTAAGTGGACTTTGTTAAAGTCTTGGCTTGTGTCCCAGAAATTGAGGCCTTATGGAAAGGATGTGAAGAAACCTTGTGCATACAAGCTTTGTGGAGAAATAGGACACAACCATAAAGAAAACAAGGACGAATACCCTCATAAGCGGAGGATTACCAAAGGAGTTAGCCGAGGATCTCAGGGAACTTCGGTTGGAGATTGTTCCCAAAGGTTTTGTTGCAGCAATGGAAGTTCAGTCTACATTGTTGGGAAAGATCAGTGAAGCTCAGAAGGATGACAAAGAGATTGCTGAGGTAAAAGAGAGGATGAGCAAAGGAAAGGCCGAAGGTTTTCGTAAGGATGAGCACGACACCTTATGGTTCGAGGATCGTGTACATGTACCCAATAATGCAGAGATCAGGAAGTTAAGACTTAAGGAGGCTCATGACTCACCATACCCGATTCGCCCTGGAAACACCAAGATGTATTTGGATTTGAAGAAGCGTTTCTGGTAGACTGGTATGAAGAAGGATATTGCGGAGTATGTAGTTGTAGGTGATGTATGCCGGAGAGTAAAAGCAGAGCATCAGAAGCCAGTCGGATTACTACAGCCTATGCCGATACCCGAATGGAAGCAGGATAAGCTTGGCATGGACTTCATTACCGGTTTTCCCAGAACCCGAACGGGACATGATTCTATCTGGGTAGTAGCTGACTCGCTTGACCAAAGTGGCTCACTTTATCCCAGTGAAACCACCTATACAAGTGAGAAGTTGGCCAAGGTATATATGACCAGGATCGTATGTCTGCATGGAGTTCCGAGGACCATCATATCAGATTGAAGAACACAGTTTACCTCGAAGTTTTGGAATCAGCTGCACCACACTTGGGGTAATAGGCTAGAGTTCAGTACAACCTTTCATCCGCAGACAGATGGATAAATCGAGAGAGTCAATCAGATTCTGGAGGACATGTTGAGAGCGTGTGCGCTAGATTATGGATCTAGTAGGGATGATAATCTACCTTACGTGGAGTTCTCATACAACAACAGTTACCAGCCAGTTTGAAGATGGCCCCTTTTAAAGCTTTGTATGGGAGAAGGAGCCAGACACCGTTGATGTGGGATGAAGTTGGAGACCGTCAGTTGTTTGGACCAAATGTGATCAAGGAGTCAGAAGAGAATGTTAAGTTGATTCGAGATAGACTGAAGGTGTAGCTCAGTCCAGGCAAAAGAGTTATGCAGACTCAAAACGCAAGGAGGAAGTCTATGAAATTGGAGACAGAGCATGTCTTCACGTGCCCCCTCTGCAGGAGTTAAACGATTTGGAGTTAAGGGAAAGTTAGCCCCGAGACTTGTAGGACCATACCGAGTTTTGGAGCGTATGGGAGAAGTGGCCAACAAATTGGAGTCACCCGAAGGACTGTTAGGAGTTCATGATGTGTTTCACGTATTCCAGTTGAAGAAGTGCCATGCAGAAATGGCCAATATTCCCCTGTGAGGATGCTTGACCCTGGAAAGGATAATGATATTCCATGAAGTGGATTTCGGACAAAATAAGTATGAGCTTTCTCTCGATATGTGGGGTATCCCAAGAATATGGATGGATGAATTACTATTGGATATAAAGGAGGTATGATGTTGGAAATATGGATCAATGGAAATTCCATGATGAGTCTGAGGAATCATGTCTGAGTTTAGGTGCCAATAGAAGGAAGGAAGACGGTACAATTGGATGGATTTAAGAATAGTAGGAAGTTGGAAGTTGGATTAATGATCAGAAGCCCGAGGATGAGTTCAAGGTTTACAAGTGATGAGATGGGCCATAACCCACAGGCTCCAGGACCTGCCAAGGAGCAAGCACATTCTTGCTGAAGAAAAAACCCTGGAAGAAGTTACGATTTTTTTTCAACCGACGATTCTATAGGAGTTTACGCAAAACCTGAGAGTTGTTAAGGAACGATAGATGTTTGTTTGGCTTGCAGAATCAATGGATTTATCCGAACTTGGTTCGTCGACAAGAGAAATTCTGCAATGCTTGTGAGGATGACCGAGTGTTAGAATGCGAGATTCGCTAAACCATGTACAAGGTAATGATTTGGGTGCGGGATGGATTGATCACCATACCGACTTACTCTTATTATTCGCCTTGCTATATGGGATGGTAAATCTGAGTGACTTACCTATAGTAGAGAGACGACGATCAAAACCTTGTTGAACCTTAGAATGGTATAGGTATTTTTTCCCTTGTACACGGTTGCCAACCGTAGGTTATACCGTGAGGATCACCCAGACCCATTTTCCTGCAGGACAAACCATAAATTGATGACCACCATGAGATATCGATAGTTGTTTGGTATTGGCGCCAGACCCGTCAGCTAAGAAGAGCAGTCTCGGAATAACCTTACCAAGAGTAAAGGACAGAAGTATTGAGGAAAAGTTATGCCACAGCCAAAAGAGCCCAGAGAAGTAATTATCCAGAGGATCTGAGAAGATCGACACTGCCAACAATAAGGATGGAGTATATGAGTTTTGATGGAACCGTAACCATGCTTTTAAGGGTGGTAGCACCCGAGACCCCGGAGATGATCGATGGATTTTGAGAAGACCCCCAAACCCTAACCTATTTCTTGCTAGCCTCTCCGAATCTCGAGGACGAGATTCATTTTAAGGGTGGTAGTTTGTAACATCCCAAAATTCTAAATTTTGGAATGTTATAAACAAATAGATAGTTTTGATTGATTGTCTGATTGATTGACTGAAAGTGAGTGGATTTGAAACTTTTGAAAGTTAAATGAGAGGGAATAAAAGGACTTTCCCAAACTTTCATTTTTGCTTTTATGATCTTCATGAATTCAAATTCCTTTCAAATACAAAACCCTTGAGCGAAGATGATATGACTTCTTCCATTTAATTAAATGAAAGGGTATTTGAAAATATTTGAATTTCATTTGGAAATATTTCGATTCATAAAACTTTATGCAACTCAATGATTTTCACGAGCGAAGATAAAATGACTTCTTCAAAACATATGAAATATGAGTTGGGAGTTTTTAAAGAAATCAAATTCAAAGTTCTTTTGAATTTATTTTCAATTTGGAGTTATTTGAGTTTTATTCAAATTATTTTCTCCAAAAATAAAATATAAGGAACATAGGGTAACATGATTCCCTACATCAGAAAATTGGAGAAAATAAATTTGAAATCATTTTGGTATTTAAAATGATTTTCAGTGGATTTTATTAGGGCAGTAGCACTGTTCGAATTATATGAATTTTGTGTATTTTATTTGAAGCTAGAATAATGTTCATGTTGTAGAAAATATTTTTCTGAAAATTTTGATATATTATATGCCTATATAATATTTTTATTTCTTTGGTTTTATTATTTTTGTTTGTCTTTGTTTAAAACAAATGTTTTAAAAAAAACTTTTCTCCTCACTGATTGGGCGGCCCAGCAGCCTGTGCCAAGGCCCAGCTCAGCGCCGCCTCTCTCCCGTCCCGACCAGGACTCCTCCGAGTCCGCGACGCCCGCCACCGCCGCCGCCTCCTGCCCCTCCTCCACGCCTCGAGCCGCCCCACCCCTATATAAGCGCCCCTCCGCCGCCCTCTTCTCCTCCTCGCCTCGCTCGCCGCCCCGCCGCCCAAGCCGCCGCCCTTGCCGCGCGCATCTCGCTGGAGCCGCCGCCACTCCGCTCCGTCCCGTCGCCGGGGACCGTCGCCGACGCCGCCATCCTCTTCGCCCCGACGCCGCCATCCTCTTCGCCCCGACGCCGACCACCGGAGTCCCCTCGCCATTCGCACCCGTCGCCGCCACCGCCATTCTTCCTCGCCGGATTTCGCCGCCGCCGCCGCAGTAACCGCCGCCCCTCCTCGTCCGTCCGATCTGGATCTAAGGATCCAGATCCATTTGTTGTTTTCTCTAAATGTTTTTTTTATTTAGGGGACGTTCATTAGTTTGCTTCTTTTAGCGAACGGTTTTCATCTTATAAGCCTCTGCAGCGAACGTTCGTTCGGTAGGGTTTTTTTTCGTATTATTTTAGTTTTCTGCCAGGGACCCGTATGTAATTGGTTTCTTCACAGTTTAGTCCCTGTATTTCAATCGACCATAACTTTTTACTCGTTTGTCCAAATCCAACGAAACCACCGCCCACTTCTTCGTTTTGATCCCCTCTATCCAGTAATCCAACTCAAACATGTTTTTGAAAGTTTAAAATTTGAATTAGATCAGATTTGAATTTGAACTTTGTTTGATCATAACTTGAGTTTCGTAACTCCGATTTAGTTGATTCTTTTTGCAAATCGAAGCTCTTGACCTAAACTTTCTGATAAGGCCAAATTCACATAATTTTGGTACTGTTAGAAATTGTTTTATGTTGCAAGAGTTATTTGCTTGGTTTTGATGTTTTCCGAGTTGTTTTCTTCGTTCGGTCCGATCTTTTGAGTGATTGCTTATGTGTGGTTACTATTGATTGCTTACGGTAGATTGACCGGAGTGTGACGAGTAGACCTATCAAGAATTATGAGTGCGAATCATCTTCATCAACATTGCAGGCAAGTAACACTTTGATCATACCTTTTCTACTACCCAGTTTTATGCATTAGATCTATCCTCAAGCAATGCATTGATTAGGACCTAATTAAATTGTGGGATGGGAAGTAGTTGAGGTAGTGCCTATTACCTGTTTTATTTTCAAACCCTTGGGAGTTACTTCTACGTTTGCTTATGCCATGCTTTGCTAGTAGACGTGGATTGGGTGAGTGTATCCATGACAGATGTGAGATTGTTAATTAATGGTTTATCTAAGGTGGCAACTTAAACACACATCTGGGTGGATTGAGGCACTGGTTTCTATCAGATTTGCTGTATTTCTTTGGACCGCCACCCAGGCCCAAAGGGATCATGAGATTATTCAAACTAGAAACTTACGTGTGCAGCCACAAGCCATTATGGGCTCTGGCATAGTTGATTAAGTTGTGCGAACTCTTACGGGTAGGCTAGCAGATGTAGGGGTTGTAGGTGGTACGGTCTACCCACATGTAAGGTGCTAGCGCTTCTGAAAGACTATGTCTCGGTCCTCCGTTTCTCAAACACCATGTAGTGAGAGAAATCAAACGGAGGCGATCGAGTCTTGTGGGGAAAAGTGCGCAAACCTCTGCAGAGTGTATAAACTAATCATGGTTAGCCGTGTCCCCGGTTATGGACATCTTGAGTATCTAGTACTTGGATATCATGTGAATCTTATCATGTTACTTCTAATTAATATTGTTGGGTTTTTAATGAGTACTTTTAATTGGGATTGAGAATGCTGTCAACCATTCTCAATGTTTCACAACCACCATGATAGTTAAATAAATTTATTCCTTTGCAGTAGGGAAAAATTGGCTTTACGCAAAAACTGTAACCATAGAGCTTTCCACCAGCCTTATATGCATGTAGTATAGGCTTATTCCTTCATTACTCTCTATGTGTTACATTGCCAGCATATTCCATGTGCTGACCCGTTTTCGGGCTGCAACTTTTCATGTTGCAGATTTTCAGACGACGAGTAAGTGATACGTTAGGGTTACGATTGCTACACTCAACTTTGCCATTGGTGTTGATGGGAATCCACAACCTCGTTACTTCCACTATTTGGATTGAGGTAATAGTATTTACGTTATTTATACATGTGATTTACCTCTGTTATAAATCCTTCGAGTACTGTGTGTGTCAGATCTTGATCCGAGGATGACACTTAAGCACAGAGACTTGATCCATTCGGGTCGGGTCGCTACATATTTATATGGGTAATATCTTTTATGGTCATGCACCCTTGAAGAGTGGTCTATTTTTGTTGAATCTTGATAGTAGTGACACACATATTCATAATATTGAAGCCAAAAGATGCAGAGTTGATAATGATAGTGCGACTTACTTGTGGCACTGCCGTTTGGGTCATATTGGTGTAAAGCGCATGGAGAAACTCCATTCTGATGGACTTTTGGAATCATTTGATTATGAATCACTTGGTACTTGCGAACCATGCCTCATGGGCAAGATGACTAAATCTCCGTTCTCCGGAACAATGGAGCGAGCAACAGATTTGTTGGAAATCATACATACTGCTGTATGTGGTCCGATGAATATTGAGGCTCGCGGCGGGTATCATTATTTTCTGACCTTCACAGATGATTTGAGCAGATATGGGTATATCTACTTGATGAAACATAAGCCTGCAACATTTGAAAAGTTCAAAGAATTTCAGAGTGAAGTGGAAAATCATCATAACAAGAAAATAAAGTTTCTGCGGTCTGATCGTGGAGGAGAATATTGAGTTACGAGTTTGGTCTTCATTTGAAGCAATGAGGAATAGTTTAACAACTCATGCCACCCGGAACACCACAGAGTAATGGTGTGTCCAAACATCGTAATCATACTTTATTAGATATGGTGAAATCTATGATGTCTCTTACTGATTTACCGCTATCCTTTTGGGGTTATGCTTTAGAGACGACTACATTCACGTTAAATAGGGCACCATCTAAATCCGTTGAGACGACACCTTGTGAACTGTAGTTTGGCAAGAAATCGAAGTTGTCATTTCTTAATGTTTGGGGCTGCGATGCTTATGTGCAAAAGTTTCAACCTGATAAGCTTGAACCCAAATCGGAGAAATGTGTCTTCATAGGATACCCAAAGGAGACAGTTGAGTACACCTTCTATCACAGATCCGAAGGCAAGACATTTGTTGCTAAGAATGGATCCTTTCTAGAGAAGGAGTTTCTCTCGAAAGAAGTGAGTGGGAGGAAAGTAGAACTTGATGAGGTAATGATGACCCACAAGTATAGGGGATCTATCATAGTCCTTTCGATAAGTAAGAGTGTCGAACCCAACGAGGAGCAGAAGGATATGATAAGCGATTTTCAGCAAGGTATTCTCTGCAAGCACTGAAATTATCGGTAACAGATAGTTTTGTGATAAGGTAATTGGAAACAAGTAACAAGTAATTAAAGTAAATAGGGTGCAACAAGATGGCCCAATCCTTTTTGTAGCAAAGGACAATCCTGGACAAACTCTTATATAGAGAAAAGCACTCCCGAGGACACAAGGGAATTATCGTCAAGCTAGTTTTCATCACGCTCATATGATTCGCGTTCGTTACTTTAATAATTTGGTATGAGGGTGGACCAGTGCTTGGGTGTTGTCCTTTCTTGGACAAGCATCCCACTTATGATTAACCCCTATAGCAAGCATCCGCAACTACAAAAGAAGTATTAAGGTAAACCTAACCATAGCATGAAACATATGGATCCAAATCAGCCCCTTACGAAGCAACTCATAAACTAGGGATTAAGCTTTTGTCACTCTAGCAACCCATCATCTACTTATTACTTCCCAATGCCTTCCTCTAGGCCCAAACAATGGTGAAGTGTCATGTAGTCGACGTTCACATAACACCACTAGAGGAAAGTCAACATACATCTCATCACAACATCGAACGAATACCAAATTCACATGACTACTAATAGCAAGACTTCTCCCATGTCCTCAGGAACAAACGTAACTACTCACAAATCATATTCATGTTCATAATCAGAGGGATATTAATATGCATAATGGATCTGAACATATAATCTTCCACCAAATAAACCAACTAGCATCAACTACAAGGAGTAATCAACACTACTACCAACCCACAGGTACCAATCTGAGGCTTTGGGACAAAGATTGGATACAAGAGATGAACTAGGGTTTTAGAGGAGATGGTGCTAGTGAAGATGTTGATGGAGATTAACCCCCTCCCGATGAGAGGATCGATGATGATGACGATGGCGATGATTTCCCCCTCCCAGAGGGAAGTTTCCCTAGCAGAACAGCTCTGCCGGAGCCATAGATTGGTTCCGCTAAGGTTCCGCCTCGTGGCGGCGGAGTTTCTTCCTGAAAGCTTGCTTATGATTTTTTTCTAGGGTAGAAGACACCATATAGACAAATATGTGCACCGGAGGCCTACCAGAGGGCCCACGAGGCAGGGGGGCGCGCCCCCCACCCTCGTGGCCAGGGTGTGGGCCCCCTCTGGTATTTTCTTCGCTCAGTATTTTTTATAAATTCCAAAAATGACTTCCGCGAAGTTTCAGGACTTTTGGAGCTGTGCAGAATAGGTCTCTAATATTTGCTCCTTTTCCAGCCCATAATTCCAGCTGCCGGCATTCTCCCTCTTCATGTAAACCTTGTAAAATAAGAGAGAATATGCATAAGTATTGTGACATAATGTGTAATAACATCCCATAATGCAATAAATATCGATATAAAAGCATGATGAAAAATGTACGTATCAACTCCCCCAAGCTTAGACCTCGCTTGTCCTCAAGCGGAAGCCGATAACGATAAATATGTCCACATGTTTAGAGAGGTGTCGATAAAATAAAATACGGACATGAGGGCATCATGATCATTCTTATAACAACAGCATTTATGAATATTGTCATATGATTTATTATGCTCAAGTAATAATCTATTCACAGCGTCAAGTATGAATCAGAAACTTCATTGAGAACTAACAAACTATAATCTCGGTCATTGAAGCAATTGCAATTTATCATAACATCGGAAAGAGTCAATATCAGAACTTTTCAGCAAGTCCACATACTCAACTATAATTTAGTCTTTCACATTTGCTAACACTCACGCAATACTTATGGGTTTGGAGTTTTAATCGGACACAGAGAAAGATAGGGGCTTATAGTGTTGCCTCCCAACTTTTTACCTCAAGGGTAATGTCAACAATAATAGTTCATGCTAACTTACATCCAATTGGATATATACATCAGGATCTTTCCAACACAAGGTGCTTGCCAGAGGATAAAATGTAAAAATGAAAGGTGAAGATCACAATGACTCTTACATAAGGAATAAGACAAAAGTAAAAGATAGGCCCTTCGCAGAGGGAAGCAGAGGTTGTCATGCGCTTTCATGGTTGGATGCACAAAATCTTAATGCAAAAGAACGTCACTTTATATTGCCACTTGTGATATGGACCTTTATTATGCAGTCTGTCGCATTTATTTCTTCCACATCACAAGATCGTATAAAGCTTATTTTCTCCACACTAATAAATCATACATATTTAGAGAGCAATTTTTATTGCTTGCACCGATGACAACTTACTTGAAGGATCTTACTCAATCCATAGGTAGATATGGTGGACACTCATGGAAAAACTGGTTTTGAGGGCATTCAGAAGCACAAGTAGTATCTCTACTTGGTGCAAAGAATTTGGCTAGCATGAGAGGGAAAGGCGAGCTCAACATGTTGGATGATCCATGACAATATACTTTATTTCAGATATAAGAAAACATAACCCATTACGTTGTCTTCCTTGTCCAACATCAACTCTTTAACATGTCATATTTTAATGAGTGCTTGCAATCATAAAAGATGTCCAAGATAGTGTATTTATATGTGAAAACCTCACTTTCTTTATTACTTCCTATTAATTGCAACGATGACCAAAACTGGGTTTGTCAACTCTCAACAACTTTTATTCATCATACCCTTTGTATGTGAAGTCATTACTCTCCATAAGATCAATATGATCTCTTTATTCTTTTTATTCTTTCTCTTTTCTTTTATTCCCTCGAGATCATAGCAAGATAATCAAGCCCTTGTGTGACACTCCATAATTTTTTTATTTAGTTTTTAACAAAAACTTTGTTTGATTTGAAGAAGGTCATTCAAATCCTTCCAAAAATCTCTCTCTCTCAAAACTTTTCCCCATGGCAAGGATTTTTATTTTTTTGTATCTTCTTCAACCCTGGTGTTTGGTTATTAAAAACCTTTCTTCTGATTTTTTCCCATCTCAAATATATTTTTTGGAATTTATTTTCTTTTAAAAAGAAACCCTATGGGTTTTGGGGCTACTCTTTTGTTTTTAAACCACCCATGGTTTTACCATGCCTCATGTGGTAATTTCTTCCAAAACCCCTCCCTCCACCTTGGGGCAATCCAAACATTCTGTTTCAACAGGTCCAACCCATTTTTGAATTTTATTTCATTTATTTTTCCCCAAAAACAATTCTGTCATTTATTTTGAGCCTAGATGATTTACAAAGGAAGTACCTGATTTCCTTTGAGTTTTGATCTCAAACCAACTCCTCTGAATAGTCCTTAACACCCCCAACCTAGATCCATCAAGATCCACTCTTCCTCTTTTCAAATTTTCAAGTTTCAACCTCTGCAAGTTTGGACCAGATTCATCATTTTTGGTGAAATTCATATTTTCCTTTCTCCATAAATTCCACCAAAATTCAGGCAGCCCCCAGGTGCTTTGAGAGGCCACCACACCAAAGATCAGCCCAAGATAAATTTTTCTCATGCTTGAATCATTTCATCAAACACTTGGCCGACACTGTTTGATATGATGAGTGTCGTTTTTTGTCAGTGCCTTTTCATCAGTCAGTGTCGTTTTTTGTCAGTGCCTTGTCATCGATCACGGTGCACCTGGCGCGTTGCGCACGGCCTCTCCTCCTTGACGAGCACCGCATGCTCTCTTGGGACGGGCGCAGGTGTCGGTGGCGGCGAAGCATCGCCGACGCCGGCAGCTTCTGCGATGGCGAGCCACCGATGGCGGCTAACGGAGCAGCGCCCGGCTTCGCTACGCCGCCAGGCGCCGCCCAACGCCCCCTAGACCTCCGCGTGGCCTTCTGCATGCCAGCGCACACCGCAGCACCGTCGCCGTGGCCCGGCAAGCACAGGGCGCTCCCTCTGCCGCCGACGGACCCGCACCGCCCGTTCGTCGAAACCACCCATGCGCGCGCTAATCCAACCTGGTTTAGCTTCGCGGAACCCGTGGACCTCCACGTTGATGCCCAACCCCTAATCTCCCGACCAAGCACTGCACCGCCGTAACCATCGCCGGAGATCCCGTTCACGGCCGCCTCGGATCACCTATAAAAAGGCGTCCCGAGCTCGTTCTCAAGCACGCACCACCTCTACTCCTCACCAGAACCCCGCCAAGCCACCAGGAGGACCTCGAGGAGGTCTCCTCCCCCAACTCCGGCCGTCCCGATCCGCCTCGGCCACAAGCTCGATCCACTCCGGTGAGGCCATCCCCGCCGCCCAAACCTCGTCAGTAGTCTCCTCGAGCACCCAGTGATCTAACCCAGGCTTCAATTTGACCTCCGCAGCCCTCCCCGACGAGATCCAACTTCACCCGAGCCGCCGTCCGCCGGAGCAAGGACCGCCGTCGACGTGGTGCTCGCCGACGACCACCACGACCACCCACAGACGCGGAAGGTAACGCTGATCACGTAGGTACGCTCTGATCCTCCTAACTCGCCGTGGATCGCCGCCGGCGACCACCGTAGCTCTCGGGCGCCGACGAGCTCTGTTTCTCCCCCGTTTGAAATTTCAAACCTGACGGGTGGGACCCCTCGTCAGTATTTTCTTTTTTCGAACCATTTTCTGAAAACGCCTTCGGGCAAAGTACGTCTCCCTTTGCAGTTGACGGCTTTTTAGCCGAAGCGTTTTCTGTTTTTATAAGTTGGCCCCTGGATAATTTCTGTTTCATTACAGATGAGTCCCTGGATTAAAACCTTTATAACTTTTAAACAGAAACTGATTTTTGATTGATTCTCTTTCTTTCATATCTATTTTTCTGTCTAGTTTTTTGTCATATTTATTTGAAAAATATTTGGAACACTTTTTTTGTGCACCCTCGGTATTTACGTCAGTACGTATTTTTCTTATCACGTAGATACCGGAGGAGGTGACGGAACCGCGAACTTCGCCAAGCTAGACTCCGACTACTCCGAACCAGGCAAGCATGTTTGAACTTTTGATATGATGAGTGTCTTTGGCATGTTTGCATTAAGTAGTATCATGGCATGAGCATTTCGATAAAAGTTATATTACATGCAAAGTTGAGGCAAGTGAGTTTCGAAAATCCATAAGTTGTTGGATATGAGTTTGCATGACCATGTGATGGCATGAGAATGGGTAAGATGGCAGTGTTATAGCATGCCAGTCTTATGCCAGACTATTTGACTCCAGTGTCAACGTGAATCAAGTCACGTTCCCATCCGTTTTCCCTTCCTGTACTACCACATGTTTTCCGCAAGGGATATGGCTTAGTAAGTCGCAAACCTCTTTCTTGGTACACACCAAATAGAGAGGCCGTGATGAGGGTTCTATGGCCCTGGATTAAAGCCAGTCATCCGGTCAGGGGGCATGGGTGTTTCCGGTTGGGACAGAGAGGGGAGCACCCCTTAGAGCGCGCGTATATAAATTTGATCCCATGCTATTCGAGGTTGTGATCTCCCCGTCTCAAAGTTTTTCTTGAACGTTGTCTAGGGTGATTCCTGGCATCGTGAGGTGGTATGGGTGTGTACTGGTTAGATGTGTTTCTACCGAAATACCGTAAACAGAACTAGTCCTTCGTGACTACGGAAATACGTTGGCTGTGGATAATTAGTACAAACTCTGCAGAGTCAAAAATCCTTTGAATCATCTTATGCATGTCCAAGTACTGTGTTCAGCTTACCTTGTCAAGTGTCAGTCTCGGTGACAAAACTCCGGTGAACCACATGAGGGTTAAGTCCGGCTAAATGTTTATTCCTGTGGATGGACTAACCCGTTTATTATTATGTGTTGAATATTTCCTGTGGGTGTTATATCCTCGTGAATTTATCAGATATGAATAATGAAATATAAGCCCTTTCTGCGATGTCGCTCAGACGTCCGACTGTGGCACGCTTGTTATTTACTTTCGATATAAGCCCTTTCTGCGATGTCGCTCAGACGTTCGAATGTGGCACGCTTGCTATTTACTTTCACTATAAGCCCTTTCTGCGATATCGCTCAGACGTCCGACTGTGGCACGCTTGTTATTTACTTTCAATATAAGCCCTTTCTGCGATGTCGCTCAGATGTCCGACTGTGGCACGCTTGTTATTTACTTTCAGTATAAGCCCTTTCTGCGATGTCGCTCAGACGTCCGACTGTGGCACGCTTGTTATTTACTTTCAATATAAGCCCTTTCTGCGATGTCGCTCAGACGTCCGACTGTGGTACGCATGTTATTTACTTTCAATATAAGCCGTTTATGTGGTGTCGCTCAGACGCCCGACTGCGGCATGATAATTTATTTGTTCACCTTTCGAGGCGTCGCTCCAGACATCCGATCGGTTTTCAGTTGTTTTGTTGGGATTTCGGGAGGACTACCACCCGAGTTCCTTTATACTTATCATGTCGTGCAATATTTATTATTTGAGTGTGCATTGCTATTTGCTCATGACGCATTCATGCTTGCATCTGTTATATCTTATGTCCGAACTGTCTTGTGAGTACTTTCAAAGTACTCACCTGGCTTGTTGATTTGGCCAGATGTTGATGAAGGCGATCTCATGGATGAAGAGTTCGATAGCGAGTCCGACGCCTAGAGGAGTCCCAGTCAGTCCCGTGCGACCCTGAATTTGGTCACTGTATTATATCCGCTTCCGCTACCCGAATAAATTCATCGAGCCTCACCTCGACGCTCGATGAGCCGCCAGTTTAGGATTCATGTTATCCACTCCACTGTAACATATCCACCACCACTTTTATCTCGAGTCAGTAGTATGCCACTACACCCCTGTTTCATAACCTCCCTTATGTACAATATTGGCGCATTTGTAATAAATTGTTGAGCAACCTCAGCTCAACCCTGTAATATATTTAATGCTACTGGCCTTCTGTATCAAGTATTTGTCTACCAGTAAGGATATGATTCCTATACTGGAATCAAAAGATCGATTTCTCAATAAGTATTTTATTGAAAAACTGGTCGTGGCAAACTTGGTACCAGAGGCAGGCTGACTGTAGGAAGCCGCTAGGTGCGGTCGCTAATCGGTTGTTAGCATAATAGAGTTAATTCATATTTTTGCAAATGTAGTCATTTTCTGACAGTCAGCATAAATTTATGATCTGACCATTCAGAATTTTTGCCTACTTTTGTAGATGGCTGGCAACGACTGTGAGTCACAGGTGTTCGCCGACGTGCCTGAGGGGTTCGTCAAGCTCCTCTCCCTCATCGTCCAGATCGCGATGGGGCCATCAGTGCGCCCAGTCTTCACACTCTACCAGCACAAGATCAACGACAGTCTGTCCATGCACCAGGTCGCGGTGCAATTCAAGGGAGGGGGTGTTGAGTCACGCCGCTTCCGGTTCTTGGGGAGAGCCATGCCTACGGAGAAGCATGCTATGCAGATGGCTGCCCGTGAGGCGATAGCTCGTCTCCGAGATGTTCTTCCTTCGATGAAGACTCGTCGTTACCGCTACCTTCCATGCCACGTGCCATACACCTGTCACTACGCATTCCTTGCCCCAGAGGAGAGCGAGACAAGGCTATTGAGATGCTTGTCGAGTACCTCCGGGCTCTGGAGGCATCCTTCGACAACCTGGTGGACGACCTGGTGGCTGCCCGCATGGACTCAGTCCATGGCTGTGCCGCCAACAGGAGGGAGCTCCTGCACACCGCACCACCACTGACTTTTGTCTCATCCTCGGCATCTTATTCACCCACCATTCTCGCCACTACTCGTCGCCTGCCTACCACTGAGGAGTTCAACCAAGTCATTGCGCCCACTTCAGTTCATACTGCCCCACCTATTGCGCCCACTCCTGTTCGTGTTGCTCCACCTATGGCGCCCGCTCCATCGACTCAGCGCAGCACTTCATGTCTGGAGCCTATTAGCGAGGAGGAGGTTGAGTCCCCGGCCTCACCGCGCCTCACCCACGGCAGGCCAAGGGAGATCCTTACCATCTCCGACTGAGTACGCTTAGCCGCCATCCGATGTACCGGATTGTACGATATGTTTATATGTACATAGGTTGTGAGAAGTAGCTTGTTTGCGCATCATGTAGGAACTGGGAGAAGTGTACTAGCCTAAATAACATGTCAGGAATATGTACGCATATCCTGAGTGATGTATTGTATAATTACTGCTTGCGTGTAAGATATGTAATGAGCAGTCCTTCTCCGTGCGCAATCGATTATTCTCTTGAAAAATCTTGGAGCATTTAAAAATTTCCCGTCTTTATAAATTTATTGATTTTTGCGACCAAAATTTCTTTTCTTACGAGTATTACAAAATGTATCCCCAGAGTGAAAAATGTCTCGTCCTTGGACGCGCTCCATGCCAAATCCGCCAGAGGAAAATTATGGCACACAAACAAGCAACAATTTCACACAGGGGCAGTCGAGTCAACAGGGCAGTGAAACAGCATTTTCCCAAGTATGCCGCCTTTATGAACAGAGTCAGCAACAACATCAGGAAATGATGAACCAAGTCATCAATATGGGAAATCAGCGTGGACAGTATCAGCAGCAATCCAAATTGTCTGAGCTACAGAAGACGCGTCCCCCAACATTTTCCCATACTGACAAACCTCTTGAGGCCGATGATTGGCTTCGAGACATGGAAAGAAAATTAATTATTGCACAGTGTTCAGAACGTGAGAAGGTACTATATGCACCGCACTATCTCACTGGAGCAGCTGCATCATGGTGGGAAAATTTCCTACACATGCACCCCAAAGAAAATGATATAACCTGGGAGGAGTTCAAAGAAGGTTTTCGTGGGGCGCACATTCCTAAAAGTGTTATGAAGATCAAGAAGAGAGAGTTTGATGACCTCAAACAAAGGACCATGACGGTGTCAGAATACAACAGTCAGTTTACTTTGTTGTCTCGCTACGCCAACGAAGAGCGTATGACTGAAAGCAAGAAGATGGAAAAATTCCTGGACGGTCTGGCACCCGCGCTTAAATGCCAGCTGGTTGTGCACACCTTCCCAGATTTCAAAACGTTGGTGGATAAGGCTATTACCTTGGAAAATGAGCGATGCAGCTTGGAGGATTTCCGCAAGCGCAAAAGGGACCAGACTACCCTTGCTCGCAACCACCGAAGCAAGACGGATTTTCAGAAAAGTGGGACACACAAACCCACGACAAACGTCTCACACCCAATCAAAAATTTCCATGCAAAGGACAAGGAGTTCACATATCGCCCAGGCGTTACTTTCTACGCTTGTGGAGAATAAGGGCATTATGCCAAGCAGTGCCCCAAGCCAAGGAACTCAACCCCAAAGCCGAACAACAGCGGCAATAATTCAGCGCCCAAGCGAAACAATTTCAACCCCAATAACAACCACAGGAAGGGTCATCTGAACTACGTGACCAGAGAAGAAGCGCAAAATGCCCCAGATATCGTACTCGGTATGTTCCCTGTCAACACAATACCTGCCACGGTTTTATTTGATTCTGGAGCTTCTCACTCGTTCATTTCGAAGAGGTTTGCTTTGCAAAATAATTTTTCGATGCTTCCCTTGGAAAAATCCATGATTATCAAGTCCCCTGGGATTAAGCAAGTGACTCAGAGTTACTGCCAAGGTGTGGTTATTGAATTTGAAGGATTGAAGTTTCACGCCAACCTTATTTTATTGGAAAATAAAGGACTGGATGTCATCTTAGGGATGGATTGGTTAACCACCAACAAAGGATTTATTGGCTGCTTCAGCCGGACCGTAATTCTCACCCACCATCACGGGAAGACAATAAAAGTTTCAGCCAAAGAGAGACAAATATCTCGGCAACCGAGATTGAACAAGGTGGACGTTTCTGAGTTAAGCAAAGTTCCAGTAGTGTGTGAATTTTCAGACGTATTTCCCGAAGAACTACCAGGCATGCCACCAGACCGAGAGATAGAATTCAGCATTGAGCTAGCACCCGGAACCGCCCCCATATACAAGAAACCATACAGAATGGCACCATCCGAGTTGGTAGAATTGAAGAAGCAAATAAAAGAATTACTGGACAAAGGGTATATCTGAGCCAGCTCCTCACCTTGGGGTTCACCAATTTTATTTGCCAAGAAAAGGATGGGACACTGAGATTGTGTATAGACTATCGAGCACTTAACATGGTCACAATCAAGAACAAATACCCGATGCCACGGATAAATGATTTATTTGATCAGCTCGCTCAGGCAAAGGTCTTCTCAAAAATTGACTTAAGGTCGGGATACCATCAATTAAAAGTACGAACAGAAGATATCCCCAAGACAGCCTTCACCTCCAGATACAGACTGTATGAGTTCACAGAAATGCCGTTTGGATTAACAAACGCCCCCGCATATTTTGTTCACCTCATGAACAAGGTATTTATGAAGTTTATGGACAAGTTTGTTGTGGTATTCATCGATGATATTCTGATATACTCCAAGACACCAGAAGAGCATGCTGAACATCTCAGAATCGTACTAGGAGAACTAAGGAAACATCAATTGTACGCCAAGTTCAGCTAGTGTGAATTTTGGCTAAGATAGGTAGGTTTTCTGGGCCATGTACTGACCCAAGAAGGTATTGCCGTAGACCCGGAAAAGGTCAAGGCCGTACTTGGCTGGAAGCCACCTGCCAGCGTAACGGACATACGAAGTTTCTTGGGAATGGCAGGATACTACCGAAGATTTATTGAAGGATTCTCCACCATAGCAAAGCCAATGACGCAATTACTCAAGAAGGACAAGAAGTTTGAATGGACGGAAGCTTGCGAGAAAAGTTTCCAAGAACTAAAAAGGAAATTATCGACGGCACCAGTATTAATTGTGCCAAACATGCACAATAATTTTGAGGTGTATTGTGACGCATCCCGGAAGGGCCTCGGATGCGTATTGATGCAAGAAGGCAAGGTAGTCGCTTATGTTTCCAGACAACTTCGCAAGCATGAAGAAAATTATCCTACTCATGACTTGGAGTTGGCAGCAGTCATCCATTCACTCAAAGAGTGGAGACACTTCCTACTTGGAAATCGTTGTGAAATATACACAGACCATAAGAGCCTCAAGTATATTTTCACACGACCGGAACTCAATTTACGGCAACGACGCTGGTTGGAATTAGTGAAGGATTATGATGTTGGAATCCACTATCATCCAGGAAAAGGAAATGTAGTGGCGGATGCTCTTAGTCGGAACCCTAGCTCGGACAACGACAACCTACCAAACCTGAGACCTGAATTTCGGCAGGAGTTTGCTAAACTCAACTTAATGGTGGTCACCGAAAGCAGTGTGTCGAATTTGGAAATGCAGCCTACCCTGATAGAAAAGATTAAGGAGGCTCAGCATGGGCACCCCAGCATTGAAGGCATAAAACGGAAAGTTAATTTGGGCAAGGCCTCAGAATTCATCATAGACAAGCAGGGAATATTGTGGTACGGAGATAGGCTTTGCGTACCAAATATCGAGGACCTTAAACAGCAAATTTTAGCTGAAGGCCACACTGCTCCGTATTCAATCCATCCTGGAGGAACAAAAATGTACAAGGATCTTCAGGAAAAATTTTGGTGGCACGGTATAAAAAGGGACATAGCCACGTTCATTGCATGTTGTGACTCATGTCAACGTATCAAGGCAGAGCACCAGAAACCGGCCGGACTATTACAACCAAATAAGATACCCGAGTGGAAATGGGACGAGATTGGAATGGATTTTATTGTTGGACTACCTCAGTCACGACACGGGAATGATGCCATTTGGGTCATCACAGATAGACTGACTAAGGTGGCACACTTCATCCCCGTGAAGACAACCCACACCACTCAGAAGCTTGCCAGGCTTTATCTTTCCCGTATCTTCTGCTTACATGGGGTTCCAAAGACTATAATATCGGACAGAGGCACTCAATTCGTCTCCCGATTTTGGGATCAATTACAACAAGCTCTGGGAACTCAACTGGCGTTTATTACCTCATACCACCCCCAGACTGATGGACAAACTGAACGCGTAAACCAAATTCTAGAAGACATGCTGAGGGCATGTGTCATCACTTATGGAACCGGTTGGGAAGAAAGCTTGCCATATGCAGAGTTCGCATACAACAACAGTTACCAAGCCAACCTGCAAATGGCACCATTTGAAGCTCTGTACGGGCGAAGATGTCATACCCCGCTAAATTGGTCAGGAACCGGAGACAGCCATATCTTCGGCCCAGACATGCTCAAGGAGGCTGAGGAGAAAGTTAAGATAATTAGGGATTGACTCAAGACAGCTCAAAGTCGACAGAAGAGTTATTACGATCAAAAACATCGGGGAGTCAGTTTTGAACCCGGTGAGTTTGTGTACCTACGAGTATCTCCTATGAGGGGCCTGCAATGATTCAAGGTTAAGGGAAAGCTAGCACCAAGATTCATCGGACCATTCTGTATAGTGGCACGAACAGGCACGGTAGCCTACCAGCTAGACTTACCCGAAGAATTATCCGATGTCCACGACGTGTTCCACGTCTCGCAGTTGAGGAAGTGCGTGAGCAACCCAGAGAAGCAAGTATCCCATGAAAACATTGACGTACAACCAGACCTCACCTATCGGGAACATCCAATAAAAATATTGGAGGAGTCTGAAAGGAGGACCCGACAGAAAACCATCAAGTTTTTCAGAGTTCAGTGGAGCAATCACACCGAGAATGAAGCAACTTGGGAAAGAGAGGATTTTCTTCGGACAGAGCACCCACACTTATTTGAGGATCAGCTGAAATCTCGGGGACGAGATTTTTCCTAAGGGGGTAGGTGTTGTGACACTCCAGAAAAAAATATTATTTAGTTTTTAACAAAAACTTTGTTTGATTTGAAGGTCATTTAAATCCTTCCAAAAACCTCTCTCTCTCAAAACTTTTCCCCATGGCAAGGATTTTTATTTTTTTGTATCTTCTTCAACCCTGGTGTTTGGTTATTAAAAACCGTTCTTCTGATTTTTCCCATCTCAAATATATTTTTTGGAATTTATTTTCTTTTAAAAAGAAACCCTATGGGTTTTGGGGCTACTCTTTTGTTTTTAAACCACCCTTGGTTTTACCATGCCTCATGTGGTAATTTCTTCCAAAACCCCTCCCTCCACCTTGGGGCAATCCAAACATTCTGTTTCAACAGGTCCAACACATTTTTGAATTTTATTTCATTTATTTTTTCCCCAAAAACAATTCTGTCCTTTATTTTGAGCCTAGATGATTTACAAAGGAAGTACTTGATTTCCATTGAGTTTTGATCTCAAACCAACTCCTCTGGATAGTCCTTAACACCCCCAACCTAGATCCATCAAGATCCACTCTTCCTCTTTTCAAATTTTCAAGTTTCAACCTCTGCAAGTTTGGACCAGATTCATCATTTTTGGTGAAATTCATATTTTCCTTTCTCCATAAATTCCACCAAACTTCAGGTAGCCCCCAGGTGCTTTGAGAGGCCACCACATCAAAGATCAGCCCCAGATAAATTTTTCTCATGCTTGAATCATTTCATCAAACACTTGGCCGACACTGTTGCTGTGCATATTCAGTAAAATTCAGAATTTGAGTTTTGTCGTTGTCGTTTTTGTCGATGCCTTGTCATCGATCACCAGTGCACCCTGGCGCGTTGCGCACGGCCTCTCCTCCTTGACCAGAGCACCGCATGCTCTCTTGGATGGGCGCAGGTGTCGGTGGCGGCGAGCATCGCCGACGCCGGCAGCTTCTGCGGTGGCAGAGCCACCCGTGGCGGCCAACGGGAGCCAGCGTCAGCTCGCTACGCCGTCCGGCGCCGCCCAACGCCCCCTAGCCATCCGCGTGGCCTTCTGCATGCCAGCGCACACCGCAGCACCGTCGCCGTGGCTCGGCAAGCACAGGGCGCGCCCTCTGCCGCCGACGGACCCACACCGCCCCGTTTTGTCGAAACCACCCATGCGCGCCTAATCCAACATGGTTTAGCTTCTAAACGGAACCCGTGGACCTCCACGTTGATGCCCAACCCCCTAATCTCCCCGACCAAGCACTGCACCGCCATAACCATCGTCGGAGATCCCCGTTCACGGCCGCCGCCTCGGATCACCTATAAAAAGGGGTCCCGAGCTCGTTCTCAAGCACGCACCACCTCTACTCCTCACCAGAACCCCGCCAAGCCACCAGGAGGACCTCGAGGAGGTCTCCTCCCCCAACTCCGGCCGCCCCGATCCGCCTCGGCCACCAGCTCAATCCACTCAGGCCGCCCAAACCTCGTCAGTAGTCTCCTCGAGCACCCAGTGATCTAACCCAGGATTCAATTTGACCTCCGCAGCCCTCCCCGACGAGATCCAACTTCACTCGAGCCGCCGTCCGTCGGAGGAAGGACCGCCATCGACGTGGTGCTCGCCAACGACCACCACCACCACCCACAGACGCGGAAGGTCACGCTGATCACGTAGGTACGCTCCGATCCTCCTAACTCGCCGTGGATCACCGCCGGCGACCACCGCAGCTCTCGGGCGCCGACGAGCTCTGTTTCTCCCCCCGTTTGAAATTTCAAACCTGACGGGTGGGACCCCTCGTCAGTATTTTATTTTTTCAAACCATTTTCTAAAAATGCCTTCGGGCAAAGTACGTCTCCCTTTGCAGTTGACGGCTTTTTAGCCGAAGCGTTTTCTGTTTTTACAAGTTGGCCCCTGGATACTTTCTGTTTCATTACAGATGAGTCCCTGGATTAAAACTTTTATAACTTTTAAACAGAAACTGATTTTTGATTGATTCTTTTTCTATCATCTCTATTTTTCTGTCTAGTTTTTTGTCATATTTATTTGAAAAATATTTGGAACACGTTTTTTGTGCACCCTCGGTATTTACGTTTGTACGTATTTTTCTTATCACGTAGATACCGGAGGAGGTGACGGAACCGCGAACTTCGCCAAGCTAGACTCCGACTACTCCGAACCAGGCAAGCATGTTTGAACTTTTGATATGATGAGTGTCTTTGGCATGTTTGCATTAAGTAGTATCATGGCATGAGCATTTCGATAAAAGTTATATTACATGCAAAGTTGAGGCAAGTGAGTTTCGAAAACCAATAAGTTGTTGGATATGAGTTTGCATGGCCATGTGATGGCATGAGAATGGGTAAGATGGCAGTGTTGTAGCATGCCAGTCTTATGCCAGACTATTTGACTCCAGTGTCAACGTGAATCAAGTCACGTTTCCATCCGTTTTCCCTTCCTGTACTACCACATGTTTTCCGCAAGGGATATGGCTTAGTAAGTCGCAAACCTCTTTCCTGGTACACACCAAATAGAGAGGCCGTGATGAGGGTTCCATGGCCCTGGATTAAAGCCAGTCATCCGATCAGGGGGCATGGGTGTTTCCGGTTGGGACCGAGAGGGGGACACCCCTTAGAGCGCGCGTATATAAATTTGATTCCATGCTATTCGAGGTTGTGATCTCCCCGTCTCAAAGTTTTTATTGAACGTTGTTTAGGGTGATTCCTGGCATCGTGAGGTAGGATGGGTGTGTACTAGTTAGATGTGTTTCTACCGAAATACCATAAACGGAACTAGTCCTTCGTGACTACGGAAATCCGTTGGCTGTGGATAATTTGTACAAACTCTGCAGAGTCAAAAATCCTTTGAATCATCTTATCCATGTCCAAGTACTGTGTTCAGCTTACCTTGTCAAGTGTCAGTCTCGGTGACAAAACTCCGGTGAACCACATGAGTGTTAAGTCCGGCTAAATGTTTATTCCTGTGGATGGACTAACCCGTTTATTATTATGTGTTGAATATTTCCTGTGGGTGTTATATCCTTGTGAATTTATCAGATATGAATAATGAAATATAAGCCCTCTCTGCGATGTCGCTCAGACGTCCGACTGTGGCATGTTTGTTATTTACTTTTGATATAAGCCCTTTCTGTGATGTCGCTCAGACGTCCGACTGTGGCACGCTTGCTATTTACTTTCACTATAAGCCCTTTCTGCGATGTCGCTCAGACGTCCGACTGTGGCACGCTTGTTATTTACTTTCAATATAAGCCCTTTCTGCGATGTGCTCAGACGTCCGACCGTGGCACGCTTGTTATTTACTTCCAATATAAGCCCTTTCTGCGATGTCGCTCAGATGTCCGACTGTGGCACGCTTGTTATTTACTTTCAATATAAGCCCTTTCTGCGATATCGCTCAGACGTCCGACTGTGGCATGCTTGTTATTTACTTTCAATATAAGCCCTTTCTGCGATGTCGGTCAGACGTCCGACTGTGGTACGCATGTTATTTACTTTCAATATAAGCCCTTTGTGTGATGTCGCTCAGACGCCCGACTGCGGCATGATAATTTATTTGTTCACCCTTCGAGGCGTCGCTCCAGACACCCGATCGGTTTTCAGTTGTTTTGTTGGGATTTCGGGAGGACTACCACCCGACTTCCTTTATACTTATCATGTCGTGCAATATTTATTATTTGAGTGTGCATTGCTATTTGCTCATGACGCATTCATGCTTGCATTTGTTATATCTTATGTCCGAACTGTCTTGCGAGTACTTTCAAAGTACTCACCTGGCTTATTGATTTGGCCGGATGTTGATGAAGGCGATCTCATGGATGAAGAGTTCGATAGCGAGTCCGACGCCTAGAGGAGTCCCAGTCAGTCCCGTGCGACCCTGGATTTGGTCACTGTATTATATCCGCTTCTGCTACCCGAATAAATTCATCGAGCCTCACCTCGACGCTCGATGAGCCACCAGTTTAGGAGTCATGTTATCCACTCCACTGTAACATATCCACCACCACTTTTATCTCGAGTCAGTAGTATGCCACCACACCGCTGTTTCATAACCGCCCTTATGTACAATATTGGCGCATTTGTAATAAATTGTTGAGCAACCTCAGCTCAACCCTGTAATATATTTAATGCTACAGGCCTTCTGTATCAAGTATTTGTCTACCAGTAAGGATAACTCTCCCGATACTGGAATCAAAAGATCGATTTCTCAATAAGTATTTTATTGAAAAACCGGTCGTGAGACCTTGACTCAACACTAATCTTTATTAAATAGCTCACGGACTCGATTACGCAGAGGGATAGGAGTGTGATCACAATTAGATCATACTAAACTTATTCTACTAGATCAAGATTTTACCAAAAGGATCGAACTAAGAAAAACGGTAAAGATAGGAGTGTGATGGTGATACGATACCGGGGCACCTCTCCCAAGCTTGGCCGTTGCCAAGGGGTGTGCCCATACCCATATGATTATGTCTCCTTCTTTGGAGGTGGCGATGATGGAGTTGTTGATGATGTAAATTGTGCTTTGAGCTTCTTCATGTTGTAATTGAGGAGAGCAATTTCCTCCTTTAAATCATCGACCTCCGACTCCAGCTTCAAGATCTTGTCACATAAATCTTCTTTGCTTTTCTGCCGAAAACGAGAAGGAATAGATCAATTGTTAAATAGTTTAGCCCTCTTAGGGAGACTAGACTTCTTGAACTTCACGTGCATATCCCCAGGTTGAGGTAGAGGGACATCCTCCTCCTCTGAACTTGAATCATTGATCCTCACCAAATGAGCATCCTCCTCCTCATCCGTAGTTCGACCACAAGGAGATAGATCCCCATAGGTCTTTGGGCCAGCAATGAGGTGTGAGACATAGCTCTCTCCGTCGGAATCCTGAGATGACATCTTGCTCCAAATCCGCGGCAGAAAACAGCTCAAAACAAAAACAGAGGATATTTGCGTGGTACGGTGGTCAAAACCTTCGGGGGATTATATAATGAATTTTTACCGACCAAAAGAAGTATCGTGCAAGAAAACGGAGTCCGGAGAGCACACGAGGTGCCCACGAGGCAGGGGGCGCGCCCAGGGGGATAGGGCGCGCCTCCCACTGATGTCTACTACACAACCTTCTTCTTGTAGACGTTGTTGGGCCTGCAAGTGCACAGGTTTGTAGGACAGTAGCAAATTTCCCTTAAGTGGATGACCTAAGGTTTATCAATCCGTGGGAGGCGTAGGATGAAGATGGTCTCTCTCAAACAACCCTGCAACCAAATAACAAAAAGTCTCTTGTGTCCCCAACACACCCAATACAATGGTAAATTGTATAGGTGCATTAGTTCGGCCAAGAGATGGTGATACAAGTGCAATATGGATAGTAGATAAAGGTTTTTGTAATCTGAAATTATAAAAACAGCAAGGTAACTAATGATAAAAGTGAGCGTAAACGGTATTGCAATGATAGGAAACAAGGCCTAGTTTTCATACTTTCGCTAGTGCAAGTTCTCTCAACAATTAACATAGATAGAACATATGACAAGCCCTCAACATGCAACAAAGAGTCACTCGGAAGCCACTAATAGCGGAGAACAAACATAGAGATTATGGTAGGGTACGAAACCACCTCAAAGCTATTCTTTCGGATCAATCTATAAAAGAGTTCGTACTAGAATAACACCTTAAGATACAAAACAACCAAAACCCTAATGTCACCTAGATACTCCATTGTCACCTCAAGTATCCGTGGGCATGATTATACGATATGCATCAGACAATCTCAGATTCATCCAACCAACATAAAAGTACTTCAAAGAGTGCCCCAAAGTTTCTACCGGAGAGTCAAGAACGTGTGCCAACCCCTATGCATAGGTTCATGGGCGGAACCCGCAAGTTGGTCACCAAAACATACATCAAGTGGCACATGATATCCCATTGTCACCACAGATAATCACGGCAAGACATACATCAAGTGTTCTCATAAAGACTCAATCCGATAAGATAACTTCAAAGGGGAAACTCAATTCATCACAAGAGAGTAGAGGGGGAAAAACATCATAAGATCCAACTACAATAGCAAAGCTCGGGATACATCAAGATCGTGCCATAGAGGCACACGAGAGAGAACACGAGAGAGAGAGATAAAACACATAGCTACTGGTACATACCCTCAGCCCCAAGGGTGAACTACTCCCTCTTCGTCATGGATAGCGCCGGGATGATGAAGATGGCCTCCGGTGATGGGATCCCCCTCCGGCAGGGTGCCGGAACAGGGTCCCAATTGGTTTTTGGTGGCTACAGAGGCTTGCAGTGATGGAACTCCCGATCTAGGTTCTGTTCTGGAAGTTTTAGGGTACGTAGGTATATATGGGTGAAAGGAGAACGTCGGTGGAGCTACGGGGGGCCCACGAGGTAGGGGGGCGCACCCTCCACCCTCGTGAGCACCTCCCGTATCTGTTGACGTAGGGTCCAAGTCCATCAGGTGGGTTTCCTTCAAAAAATAACTTCTCTAGTTGATTTCGTTCCGTTTTGACTCCGTCTGATATTCCTTTTCCTCGAAATACTGAAATAGGCATAAAACAGGAAATCTGGGCTGGGCCTCCGGTTAATAGGTTAGTCCCAAAAATAATATAAAAGTGGATAATAAAGCCCATAATCATTCAAAACAGATAATATAATAGCATGATGCTTCATAAATTATAGATACGTTGGAGACGTATCAGCATCCCCAAGCTTAATTCCTACTCGTCCTCGAGGAGGTAAATGATAAAAGAAAGAATTTATGAAGTGTGAATGCTAGAGGTGCACAAGTTTGATCAATGATAATTTCAATCACCTTTTCTAGCATGGTAATATGTCATAACAGTAGTTCATCTCATAAAACTTTTCACGAACTAGTAACAAGCAATTCACATGTTAAAGCATATACCATAAACTTTCTTGAAAACTAGCAAACTTCATTCTTAGTCATCAAAACAATTCCAATTCATCTTATTTTCAGGAATAGCAAACTCCACATACTCAACTATCATATAGTCTTCTACAACTGCTAACACTCACGCAATACTTGTGGTTATGAAGTTTTAATCAGACACAGAGAAAGATTGGGGCTTGTAATGTTGCCTCCAAACGTATTCACCTTTGGGTGATGTCAACAATAATAGTTCATGCTAACTTACATCCAATTGGATATATATATCAGGATCACCCCACCACGAAGTGCTTGCCAAAGGATAAAATGAAAAAGGGAAAGGTGAAGATCACCTTGACTCTTGCATAAAGTAAAAGATAGGCCCTTCGCAGAGGGAAGCAGGGATTTGCAGAGGTGCCAGAGCTCGATTTTGAAATAGTGATAAATATTTTTGAGAGGTATGGTCTAATTGTCTACATAACAACCAAGAGTTCCCAATATCTTCCATACTACATACATTATAGGCGGTTCCCACGCAGAATGGTAAAAGTTTATACTCCCCCAACCACCAACAAGCATCAATCCATGGCTTGCTCGAAACAACGAGTGCCTCCAACTAACATCAAACCTGGGGGAGTTTTGTTTGCAATTATTTTGATTTGATTTTGATCTTTTTGGATCATGGGACTGGGCATCCCGGTTACCGCCACTTTCTCGTGAATGAGGAGCGGAGTCCACTCCTCTAGAGAATAACCCACCTAGCATGGAAGACACTGACAGCCCCTAGTTGCTACATGAGCAATTTGGGCATACAAAACAGATTATAATTTGAAGGTTTAGAGTTTGGCACATGAAAATTTACTTGGAACGGCAGGTAAATACCGCATATAGGTAGGTATGGTGGACACTCATGGCAAAAACTGGGTTTAAGGATATTTGGAAGCACAAGTAGTGTCTCTACTTGGTGCTAGGAATTTTTGGCTAGCATGAGGGGGAAAGGCAAGCTCAACATGTTTGAATGATCCATGACAATATACTTTAACTGAGATGCGAGAAAACATAACCCACTACGTTGTCTTCCTTGTCCAATATCAACTTTTTAGCATGTCATACTTAATGAGTGCTCCCAATTATGAAAGATGTCTATGATAATATATTTATATGTGAAATATCTCTTCCTTCAATATACTTTCATGAATTGTTCAAATGACTAATACAATGCTTGCCAACCGTCAATAAATTTACAACCTCTACTTCTTATATGTGAAGTCATTACTCCTCATGGGATAAGCAAATGAAACATATATAAATTCAGATTTATGACATTCAACTCATTCAACCATTTACTCATAGGATATAAGTGAAGCACACGAGTAAACGACAAACTACTCAAAAATATATAAGTGAAGACCAATGAGTAGCTAAATAATTATGTAACTATGTGAAGACTCTCTCTCATAAAAGAATTTCAGATCTTTGGTATTGTATTCAAGCAGCAAGCAAAGCAAAACAAAATGACATTGCAAGGATAGCACAACTCATGTGAAGAAGCAAAAACTTAGGCTCAACCGATACTAACCGATAGTTGTTGAAGAAATGTGGGATGCCTACTGGGGCATCCCCAAGCTTAGATGCTTGAGACTTCTTGAAATATTATCTTGGGGTACCTTGGGCATCCCCAAGCTTGATCTTTTGTGTCTCCTTAATTCCTTTCATGTCACGGTTTCTCTTTTTATCAAAAGCTTCATTCACAACAAACTCAACAAGAACTCGTGAGATAGGTTAGTATAAACCAATACAAAACCTTATCATTTTCTACTGTAACAAATCAATAACATTATTATTCAACATTTCATACTAAATGCCTCTGCATATTTAATACTCGTATCCTCAAATAGAATCATTAAACAAGAAAACATATGCAAACAATGCAAACATAACAGCAATCTGCCAAAACAGTACAGTCTGTAAAGAATGCAAGAGTATCAATACTTCCCTAACTCCAAAAATTATGAACTAAAATTCCCACTGTAATAAATTTATCATAGCTCAATATGCAAAAAGATTCAATGTTATACCACTCTCTGACTTTTCTAAGGAATTTTTGCAACAGCGGTAAACTTTCTGTTTTCAAACAGCAACATGTATACTAGCAAAATAAGCATGGCAAAGGCTATCCTTGACTTTTTTTTATTGAAACTAAGGATGCAAAACATTATTCTAACTAACAGCAAGAAAAACCTAACAAGATAAAATGACGCTCCAAGCAAAACACATATCATGTGGTGAATAAAAATATAGCTCCAAGTAAATTACCGATGGAAGTAGACGAAAGAGGGGATGCCTCAACCTTTGACTTTTTGGTGTCCTTGGATTATCTTGGGGGTGCCATGGGCATCCCCAAGCTTAGGCTCTTGCCACTCCTTGTTCCATCATCCATCAAAAGAATTCACCCAAAACTTGAAAACTTCACAACACAAAACTCAATAGAAATCTCGTGAGCTCCGTTAGAGAAAGAAGACAAAAGACTTCTTCAAGGTACTGTAATGAACTCATTCTTTATTTATATGGGTGTTAAACCTACTGTATTCCAAATTCTCTATGGATTATAAACTATTTTACTAGCCATAGATTCATCAAAATAAGCAAACAACACACGCAAAACAGAATCTGTCAAAAGCAGAACACTCTGTAGTAATCTGTAACTAACGCAAATTTCTGGAATCCAAAAAATTCTAACAAAATTAGACGACCTGGACAATTCGTTTATTGATCAGCAGAAATTGGAATCAGTATTTTATCACGTTCTGGTGATTTTTAACAATTCGGGCACTGAGCGCAAAGATTCTGGAAATTACAGCAAGATCAAATAACTATCATCCAAGAAGATCTAATAGGTTTAACTTGGCACAAACACTAATTAAAACATGAAACCACATATAAACAGAGGATAGGTGGATTATTTACTACTAAACAGAACCAAAAAGCAAGAAACTAAAATAAAATTGGGTTGCCTCCCAACAAGCGATATCGTTTAACGCCCCTAGCTAGGCATGATGATTTCAATGATGCTCACATAAAAGATAGGAATTGAAACATAAAGAGAGCATCATGAAGAATATGACTAGCACATTTAAGTCTAACCCACTTCCTATGCATAGGGATTTTGTGAGCAAACAACTTATGGGAACAATAATCAACTAGCATAGGAAGGTAACACAAGCATAGCTTCAAGATTTTCAACACATAGAGAGGAAACTTGACATTATTGCAATTCCTACAAGCATATATTCCTCCCTCATAATAATTTTCAGTAGCATCATGAATGAATTCAACAATATAACCAACACCTAAAGCATTCTTTTCATGATCTACAAGCATAGAAAATTTACTACTCTCCACATAAGCACAATTCTTCTCATTCGGAATAGTGGGAGTATCATGAGAGACTTGAACACTAAAAATTGTTTCCACATTAAAAGAGTAATGTTCAGAAAAAGGGTAATCATAATCATGACAAGATTTGTAAATATAATCATCACTACTTTTTATAGAATAAGTTTCATCACAATAATCATCATAAGTAGCAACTTTGTTCTCATCATAATCGATTGAAACTTCTCCCAAGATAGTGGAATCACTAAATAAAGTTGACATTCTTCCGAACCCACTTTCATCAATATAATCATCATAGGTAGGAGGCATACTATCATCATAACAACTTTGCATATCAAAACTTGGGATGCTAAAAATATCATCTTCATTAAACATAGCATCCCCAAGCTTGGGACAAACATTAATTCCAGCAAATATATTCTCAAATATTTCATCCTCATCAAACATAGCTTCCCCAAGCTTGGGCCTTTTCATATCATAAGCATAATCACTCTCATCATTAAAAATATTGATAGCACCAATAGTATAGCAATTATCATCATCACAATGAGTAGTAGGAGAAACATCTTTTGGGAGGGATACCTTTTTACCTTTGTTGCTCCTTCTTTTCTTTTTCTTCTTCACATTATGTGTAGGTTCAACCTTCCTCTTTGAGCTCCTTATTGACGAGATTGGTTGAATAGAAAGCTCCTCCTCGTTACCTGATTCATCATAAGAAATAATAGGAGGATATTGGGAAGTCTCTTCCCTTTCATTAGTATTCTCATCATCTTCTATTTTCTTTCTTTTCTTTAGGTAATTGGCAATATAAGGATTTTCAATACAATTCTCCACACAAAACATATAAATATTCTCTAGATCAAAATGAAGAATTCTATCAAGGGCAAATTCTGGAATAATCTTAGTTATACGTTTAATTTCTTCATAACCCAAGAGCAAACTAAGTTCATTATGATGTGCAAGGGAAATCAAGTCATCACAATTTTTGGACACGATACGATCATGAAACAATTTGCATTGGGTACTAAAATGATCACGTTCATTGCAAAGTTCACAAGTATGGCTAAGAAAGTTGAAATTTTCAGCACACGCATCTAGCTCTTCTTGCAACAATTTGGTTTCTAAGTACTTATGCCTCTTGCAATATCTATCTTCCCTATTTGGTGTGTACTTACAAACCCAATGCACTCCACAAAAATTGACATGTTTATAGGAGACATTTTCATCATAACTAGTGCAATCATCATTGGTATCATGGATATTCAAATAATTCGTACTAACAACATTGCAATCATGCTCATCATACAAAGATTTAGTGCCAAACATTTTATAGATTTCTTCTTCTAGCACTTGAGCACAATTTTCCTTCCCATCATACTCACGAAAGATATTAAAAAGGTGAAGCGAATGAGACAAACTCGATTCCATTTTTTTGTAGTTTTCTTTTATAAAATAAACTAGTGCTAAAACAAGAAACAAAAAGATTCGATTGCAAGATCTAAAGATATACCTTCAAGCGCTAACCTCCCCGGCAACGGCACCAGAAAAGAGCTTGATGTCTACTACACAACCTTCTTCTTGTAGACGTTGTTGGGCCTACAAGTGCACAGGTTTGTAGGACAGTAGCAAATTTCCCTCAAGTGGATGACCTAAGGTTTATCAATCCGTGGGAGGCGTAGGATGAAGATGGTCTCTCTCAAACAACCATGCAACCAAATAACAAAAAGTCTCTTGTGTCCCCAACACACCCAATACAATGGTAAATTGTATAGGTGCACTAGTTCGGCGAAGAGATGGTGATACAAGTGCAATATGGATAGTAGATAAAGGTTTTTGTAATCTGAAATTATAAAAACAGCAAGGTAACAAATGATAAAAGTGAGTGTAAACGGTATTGCAATGATAGGAAACAAGGCCTAGTTTTCATACTTTCGCTAGTGCAAGTTCTCTCAACAATAATAACATAGATAGAACATATGACAAGCCCTCAACATGCAACAAAGAGTCACTCTGAAGCCACTAATAGCGGAGAACAAACGCATAGATTATGGTAGGGTACAAAACCACCTCAAAGCTATTCTTTCGGATCAATCTATAAAAGAGTTCGTACTAGAATAACACCTTAAGATACAAATCAACCAAAACCCTAATGTCACCTAGATACTCCATTGTCACCTCAAGTATCCGTGGGCATGATTATACGATATGCATCACACAATCTCAGATTCATCCAACCAACATAAAAGTACTTCAAAGAGTGCCCCAAAGTTTCTACCGGAGAGTCAAGAACGTGTGCCAACTGTTGGAAATATGCCCTAGAGGCAATAATAAAAGGATTATTATTATATTTCCTTGTTCATGATAATTGTCTTTTATTCATGCTATAATTGTATTATCCGGAAATCGTAATACACGTGTGAATACATAGACCACAATATGTCCCTAGTGAGCCTCTAGTTGACTAGCTCGTTGATCAATAGATAGTCATGGTTTGCTGACTATGGAAATTGGATGTCATTGATAACGGGATCACATCATTAGGAGAGTGATGTGATGGACAAGACCCAATCCTAAGCATAGCACAAGATCATGTAGTTCGTTTCCTAGAGCTTTTTCCAATGTCAAGTATCTTTTCCTTAGACCATGAGATCGTGTAAATCCCGGATACCGTAGGAGTGCTTTGGGTGTACCAAACGTCACAACGTAACTGGGTGACTATAAAGGTGCACTACAGGTACCTCTGAAAGTGTCTGTTGGGTTGACACGGATCGAGACTGGGATTTGTCACTCCGTATGACGGAGAGGTATCTCTGGGCCCACTCGGTAATGCATCATCATAATGAGCTCAAAGTGACAAAGTGTCTGGTCATGGGATCATGCATTACGGTACGAGTAAAGTGACTTGCCGGTAACGAGATTGAACAAGGTATTGGGATACCGACGATCGAATCTCAGGCAAGTAACGTACCGATTGACAAAGGGAATTGTATACGGGGTTGCTTGAATCCTCGACATCGTGGTTCATCCGATGAGATCATCGAGGAGCTTGTGGGAGCCAACGTGGGTATCCAGATCCCACTGTTGGTTATTGACCGAGAGCCGTCCCGGTCATGTCTACATGTCTCCCGAACCCGTAGGGTCTACACACTTAAGGTTCGGTGACGCTAGGGTTGTATGAATATGAGTATGCAGCAAACCGAAAGTTGTTCGGACTCCCGGATGAGATCTCGGACGTCATGAGGAGTTCCGGAATGGTCCGGAGGTAAAGAATTATATATAGGAAGTGCTGTTTCGGCCATGGGGAGAGTTTCGGGGGTCACCGGTATTGTACTGGGACCACCGGAAGGGTCCCGGGGGTCCACCGGGTGGGGCCACCTATCCCGGAGGGCCGCGTGGGCTGAAGTGGGGAGGGAACCAGCCCCTAATGGGCTGGTGCGCCCCCCTGGGCCCCCCTCATGCGCCTGGGGTTGGGAACCCTAGGGGAGGGGGCGCCCCACTTGCCTTGGGTGGCAAGTCACCCCCTTGGCCGCCGCCCCCCTAGGATATCCCATCTCCTAGGGCCGGCACCCCCCGGGGTCCCTATATAAAGAGGGGGGGTGGGAGGGCAGCCGCACCCAACACTTGGCGCCCCTCCCTCCTCGCTACACCACTCCCTCCCGTAGTTGCTTGCGCGGCCTGCCGAGCCCTGCTGCATCCACCACCACGCCGTCGTGCTGCTAGATCTTCATCAACTTCTCCTTCCCCCTTGCTGGATCAAGAAGGAACAGACGTCACGCTGACCGTACGTGTGTTGAATGCGGAGGTGCCGTCCGTTCGGTGCTAGGATCTCCGGTGATTTGGATCACGACGAGAACGACTCCCTCAACCCCGTTCTCTTGAACGCTTCCGCTCGCGATCTACAAAGATATGTAGATGCACTCTTTTCACTCATTGCTAGATGAACTCATAGATGGATCTTGGTGAACGTAGGAATTTTTTTATTTTATGCAACGTTCCTCAACACCAACCCCTATGTATAGGTTCATGGGTGGAACCCGCAAGTTGGTCACCAAAACATACATCAAGTGGCACATGATATCCCATTGTCACCACAGATAATCACGGCAAGACATACATCAAGTGTTCTCATAAAGACTCAATCTAATAAGATAACTTCAAAGGGGAAACTCAATTCATCACAAGAGAGTAGAGGGGGAAAAACATCATAAGATCCAACTACAATAGCAAAGCTCGGGATACATCAAGATCGTGCCATAGAGGAACACGAGAGAGAACACGAGAGAGAGAGAGAGAGAGAGAGAGAGAGAGAGAGAGAGAGAGAGAGAGAGAGAGAGAGATCAAACACATAGCTACTGGTACATACCCTCAGCCCCGAGGGTGAACTACTCCCTCCTCGTCATGGATAGCGCGGGGATGATGAAGATGGCCTCCGGTGATGGGATCCCCCTCCGGCAGGGTGCCGGAACAGGGTCCAGATTGGTTTTTGGTGGCTACAGAGGCTTGAGGCGGCGGAACTTCCGATCTAGGTTCTGTTCTCGAAGTTTTAGGGTACGTAGGTATATATGGGTGAAAGGAGAACGTCGGTGGAGCTACGGGGGCCCCACGAGGCAGGGGGCGTGCCCAGGGGGGAGGGCGCACCCCCCACCCTCGTGAGCACCTCCCGTATCTTTGACGAGGGTCCAAGTCCATCGTGGGTTTCCTTCCAAAATAACTTCTCCAGCTTGATTTCGTTCGCTTTGACTCCGTCGATATTCCTTTTCCATGAAATCTGAAATAGGCATAAAACAAGAAATCTGGGCTGGGCCTGCGGTTAATAGGTCAGTCCCAAAAATAATATAAAAGTGGATAATAAAGCCCATAATCATTCAAAACAGATAATATAATAGCATGAATGCTTCATAAATAATAGATACGTTGGAGACGTGTCACCCACCCTCATGGAAGTCTCGTGTCCTTCCCGGACTACTTCTTATTTTCCTATTTTCTTAAATATTCCAAAACGGAGAAAAGTTGCCATTAGAACTGTTTTGGAGTCGGTTTACTTACCGTACCACGTACCTATTCCTTTTCGGAGTATGAAACATTCTGGAAAGTGTCCCTTATGTATTCCTCCGGGGTTACGGTTTCAATAACATTAGTTTCAACATTTATAGGATTACCTGAGATATAATGTGTGATTCTTTGACCGTTCACCACCTTCGGATTTGTGCCTTCGAAGTTGTTGATTTTTATGGCACCGAAACGATAGACCTCCTCGATAACGTAAGGACCTTCCCATTTAGAGAGAAGTTTTCCTGCAAAAAATCTTAAACGAGAGTTGTATAGCATCACATAATCACCTACATTAAACTCACGCTTTTGTATATTTTTGTCATGCCATCTTTTAACCTTTTCCTTGAACAGTTTGGCATTCTCATAGGCCTGGGTTCTCCATTCATCAAGTGAGCTAATGTCAAATAGCCTCTTTTCACCAGCAAGTTTGAAATCATAGTTGAGCTCTTTAATAGCCCAATATGCCTTATGTTCTAGTTCGAAAGGTAAGTGACATGCTTTTCCATAAACCATCTTATACGGAGACATACCCATAGGATTACTATATGCAGTTCTATAGGCCCATAATGCATCATCAAGTTTCTTGAACCAATTCTTTCTAGATCTATTAACAGTCTTTTGAAAAATTAATTTGAGCTCTCTATTACTCAATTCTACTTGACCACTAGACTGCGGATGATACGGAGATTCAATTCTATGATTAACATCATACTTAGCAAGCATTTTACGAAAGGCGCCATGAATAAAATGTGAACCACCATCAGTCATTAAATATCTATGGACTCCAAACCTTGGAAAAATAACTTCTTTAAGCATCTTAATAGAGGTGTTATGATCAGCACTACTAGTTGGAATAACCTCTACCCACTTAGTAACATAATCAACAACAACTAAAATATGTGTATACCCATTAGAGGAAGGAAACGATCCCATGTAATCAAAGCCCCAAACATCAGATGGTTCAATAACAAGTGAATAATTCATAGGCATTTCTTGACGTCTACTAATATTACCAATTCTTTGACATTCATCACAAGACAAGACAAACTTATGGGCATCCTTGAAGAGAGTAGGCCAATAAGAACCGGATTGCAATACCTTATGTGCAGTTCTGTCTCCAGCGTGGTGCCCTCCATAAGCCTCAGAGTGACACTTGCGTAGGATCTGTTCCTGTTCATGCTCAGGTATACAACGCCTAATAACTCCATCTACTCCTTCTTTATAAAGGTGTGGGTCATCCCAGAACTAATGTCTCAAATCATAGAAAAACTTTTTCTTTTGCTGGTATGTGAAACTAGGTGGTATAAATTTAGCAACAATGTAATTAGCGTAATCAGCATACCATGGAGCAGTTCGAGAAGCATTTATGACAGCCAATTGTTCATCAGGAAAGCTATCATCAATTGGTAGTGGGACATCAAGAACATTCTCTAACCTAGACAAGTTGTCTGCAACAGGGTTCTCAGCTCCCTTTCTATCAATAATATGCAAATCAAATTCTTGTACTAGGAGAACCCATCTAATTAGTCTAGGTTTAGCATCTTTCTTTTCCATAAGGTATTTAATAGAAGCATGATCAATGTGAATAGTTACTTTAGAATCAACAACATAAGGTCTGAACTTATCACAGGCAAAAACAACTGCTAAAAATTCTTTTTCAGTAGTAGCATAATTTCTCTGGGCATTGTCTAGAGTTTTACTAGCATATTGAATAACATTTAATTTCTTATCAACTCTTTGCCCTAAAACAACACCTACATCATAATCACTAGCATCACACATAATTTCAAAAGGTAAATTCCAATCAGGTGGCTGAACATTAGGTGCAGAAATCAAAGCTTTCTTAAGTATTTCAAATGCTTGTACACGATCATCATCAAAGACAGAAGGTATATCTTTTTGCAATAGATTAGTCAGAGGACGAGAAATTTTTGCGAAGTCCTTAATGAACCTCCTATAAAAATCGGCATGACCAAGAAAACTTCTTATACCTTTGATGTCCTTAGGACATGACATCTTTTCAATAGCATCAACTTTAGCTTTATCAACTTCAATACCTCTTTCAGAAATTTTATGTCCCAAGACAATGCCTTTATTAACAATAAAGTGGCATTTCTCCCAATTCAAGACAAGATTAGTTTCTTCACATCTCTGCAAAACTCGATCAAGGTTTCTCAAGCAATCATCAAAAGAGGATCCATAAACGGAGAAATCATCCATGAAAATCTCACAAATCTTTTCAGAAAAGTCAAAGAATATAGCCATCATGCATCTTTGAAAGGTAGCAGGTGCATTACATAAACCAAAAGGCATACGTCTATAAGCAAAAGTACCGGAAGGCAAGTAAAAGTGGTCTTTTCATGATCCTCAGCTGACACGGGTATCTGAGAGAAACCACAGTAACCATCTAGAAAGCAAAAATGTGTATGTTTGGATAATATTTCTAGCATTTGATCAATAAAAGGAAAAGGGTAATGATCTTTTTTAGTAGCTTTATTTAATTTGCGGAAATCAATTACCATCCTATAACCTGTAATAATTCTTTGCGGGATCAATTCATCTTTATCATTAGGAACGACAGTAATACCTCCCTTCTTAGGGACACAATGGACAGGACTTACCCACTGACTATCAGCAATGGGATAAATTATACCTGCCTCAAGGAGCTTTAATATTTCCTTTCTTACCACTTCTTTCATCTTAGGATTTAGCCGTCGTTGGTGATCAATAACTGGTTTGGCTTTCATTCTCCAAATTTATTTTTGTTGACATAGAGTGGGACTAATGCCCTTAAGATCATCAAGAGTATATCCAATAGCAGCACGATGCTTCTTCAGAGTTTTCAATAATTTCTCTTGCTCCTTCTCTGAAAGGTTAGCACTAATAATAACATGATATATCTTCTTTTCATCAAGATAAGCATATTTAAGAGTATAAGGTAATGGTTTAAGCTCAAAATACGGGATCACCCTTGGGTAGAGGAGGATCCCCTAGGATTTCAACGGGCAAGTTGTGTTTCGGAATAGGTCCCTGTTTAAAGAATACTTCATATATTTCCCTTCTTTCATTCATAAACATATCATTTTCATGGTCTAGCAAATATTGTTCTAAAGGATCATTAGGAGGCACGACAATAGAAGCAAGATCAATAATTTCATCTTTACTAGGCAATTCCTCATCACGGTGTTGTCTACTAAATTTAGCAAAATTAAACTCATGAGACATATCACCCAAACCAATAGTAACAACATCCTTTTCGCAGTCTATCCTAGCATTAACAGTGTTCAAGAAGGGTCTACCAAATATGATGGGACAAAAGCTATCTTGTGGGGAACCAAGAACAAGAAAATCAGCAGGATATTTAACCTTCCCACACAAGACTTCAACATCTCTAACAATCCCAATCGGTGAAATAGTATCTCTACCGGCAAGCTTAATGGTAACATCGATAACTTCAATCTCAACAGGTGCAATATCATGCATAATTTCTTCGTATAGAGAATGAGGTATTGCACTAGCACTAGCACCCATATCACACAAGCCATGATAACAATGATCTCCTATTTTAACAGAAATAACAGGCATGCCTACAACAGGTCTATGTTTATCTTTAGCACCAGGTTTAGCAATTCTAGCAGTGTCACCACAGAAGTAAATAACATGCCCATCGATATTATTAGCCAATAGATCTTTAACCATAGCAATTTTAGATTCAACTTTAACTTGCTCTGGGGGTTTGTGTGTCCTGTTATTACTTTTGTTGACTATAGTTGAAGCTTTAGCATGATCCTTTATTCTAACAGGGAAAGGTGGTTTCTCAACATAAGCAGTAGGAACAATAGGATCATTATAAGTGATAGTCTTTTCTTCAACTTTAATAGGTGCAACTACTTTTACTTCAATGTGAGGATTATATTTAAACCACTTCTCCTTAGGGAGATCAACATGAGTAGCAAATGATTCACAAAAAGAAGCTACTATCTCAGAGTCAAGTCCATATTTAGTGCTAAATTCACGGAAAGCATCGGTATCCATGAAAGATTTAACACAATCAAGCTTAGGTGTTATACCTAACTCTTTACCTTCGTCGAGGTCCCAATCTTCAGAGTTGCATTTAATTCTTTCCAATAAATCCCATTTGAATTAAATAGTCTTCATCATAAAAGAGCCAGTACAAGAAGTATCGAGCATGGAGCGATTATTGAGGGAAAGCCGAGCAAATTTATTTTGAATAATCATTTATCTTGAGAGCTCATGATTGGGGCATGAATATAACATTGACTTAAGCCTCCCCCAAGCTTGAGCGATGCTTTCTCCTTCGCGAGGCCAAAAATTATATATATAATTACGATCACGATGAACAAGATGCATATGATAAAACTTCTGATGAAATTCCAATTTCAATCGCTTGTAGTTCCATGATCCCATATCATCACATAGCCTATACCATGTCAATGCTTCTCCCTTCAAAGATAAAGGGAAGTCCTTCTTCTTGATAACATCCTCGGGCATACCTGCAAGCTTAAATAATCCACAGACTTCATCCACACAGATTAAGTGTAAATCGGGATGCAATGTTCCATCTCCTACAAAAGGATTAGCTAGCAGTTTCTCTATCATACCCGAAGGAATTTCAAAGTAAACATTTTCAGTAGGTTCATTAGGTTGAGGGGTAGCTAATTGTGGTTCCGGCCGGGGTGAAGATACCCCGAACAAACCCCTCAAAGGATTGTTTTCCATAGTAACAAGTGACAGTAAATTTCAGCACACTATATAAATTTTTCCTTACCAAATTCCTCCTACCAAAGATTACTTCAAAGGGAAAACTCAATCCATTACAAGAGATTAGAGGGGGAGAAACATCATAAGATCCAACTATAATAGCAAAGCTCGTGATACATCAAGATCGTGCCAAATCAAGAACACGAGAGAGAGAGATAAAACACATAGCTACTGGTACATACCCTCAGCCCCAAGGGTGAACTACTCCCTCCTCGTCATGGAGATCGCCGGGATGATGAAGATGGCCACCGGTGAGGGATCCCCCTCCGGCAGGGTGCCGGAACAGGGTCCCGATTGGTTTTTTGTGGCTACAAAGGCTTGCAGCGGCGGAACTCCCGATCTATTCTGTTCCCCAAAGGTTTTAGGGTATATGGGAATATATAGGTGAAAGAAATATGTCAGGGGAGCCACGAGGGGCCCATGAGGGTGGAGGGCGTGCCCCCCTGCCTCGTGCCTCCCTCGTTGCTTTCCTGACATGCACTCCAAGTCTCCCGGGTTGATTTCCTTCCAAAAGTAACTTCTCCAGAAGGTTTCATTCCGTTTCGACTCCGTTTGATATTCCTTTTCTTCGAAACACTGAAACAAGGGAAAAACAGAACTGCACTGGCTCGGGTCAATAGGTTAGTCCCAAAATAATATAAAAGTGCTTAATAAAGCCCATAAACATCCAAAACAGATAATATAATAGCATGGAACAATCAAAAATTATAGATACATTGGAGACGTATCAGCATCCCCAAGCTTAATTCCTGCTCGTCCTCGAGTAGGTAAATGATAAAAACAGAATTTTTGATGTGGAATACTACTTGGCATAATTTCAATGTAATTCTTCTTAATTGTGGTATGAATATTCAGATCCGAAAGATTCAAGATAAAAGTTCATATTGACATAAAAGTAATAATACTTCAAGCATACTAACGAAGCAATTATGTCCTCTCAAAATAACATGGCCAAAGAAAGTTCATCCCTACAAAATCATATAGTTTAGTCATGATCCATTTTCGTCACACAAGAATTCTCTCATCATGCACAACCTCGATGACAAGCCAAGCAATTGTTTCATACTTTAGTAATCTCAAACTTTATAAACCTTCACGCAATACATGAGCGTAAGCCATGGACGTAGCACTATGGGTGGAATAGAATATTGTAGCGACCCGACCTCAGACGGTCAAGCCTCTATGTATCCGTGCCATCACTGGATCAGTATGCTGGCACACACAGTACATCAATGTATATATCAAAGTGCAATCACATGTATAATTAACGTAAAACTGATATATACCTCATAAGTCTCCATGAAACAAGTAATTGGGGTGGAGTCCCATCAACGCCATCGGCAAGGTTGAGTGTAGACCGTAACCTGCACCGTATTCTTACTCGTCGGAAGAAAGTATCGCAACATGATACGTTGCAGCCGTGTAGGTCAGTACATTGAATGTACCGCAAGATCACAACATGAGAAAATAGATGATAAAACTATACTATATGCAATATGGCTTTGTGGCTTTGTGTCTGAATTTTGTTTGCGTAAAAGCTGATTTATTTTCCCTACATCAAAGGAATAAATGAAATCTGTACTATGGAGTTTTCTATCATGACATGGTTCCGCCAACCGATGTCTCATAGCCCAAATTCATCATAAGTTGCCCACAATTAAGTTATCAATCCGTGTTGAGAGTTCCGAGATAGATCCAAGTCCAGAGGCTCAAATTGTCCGTAATCGGGACACGGCTAATCGATTAGGTTTTAACCCTCTGCAGAGGTTTGTACACTTTACCCGCAAGAATCGATCCTCTCTTTACGTTCTCGCACTTCGTGGTGTTTGAGAACAAGATGACCAAACATGGTCTTCCAAGAGTTCCTCGACCACCGTCCGGTGCTCATCCAATCCTACCGTAGTTCTACATCTGCTAGCACCGCCCCAGCCAGAGTCACCACTAAGGTCAACCAAGCCAGAGCCCATAATGACTTGCGGTTGCAGGTAAGCTTCCGGCATGAAGTATTCTTCCGTCTCTTTGAGTCTGGGTGAAGCTTTCCGCAAGATGTCATGGCGCTTCTCCATGCATCCCGCCAACCACTGGTTTCTCCAGGTGCTGTCAACCGTCCTTCACCCAGTAGTGTGTATTGAATTCTTGTCTCGAGTCTTGAAGTCTTGAGGCCTTGAAGATGCAGTCCTTGCAGATTCCATCATGGAGTTGTCGTCATTGGCGTAGATCCTCCATTCTCACACCACTCCTGAGCACTCATACCAACCCCGTTTACTATAGCATAGCATTAAAATAAATAACGTCCCGGCCTTGGTAACAGGGTGATGGGTTCCTACCTCATGCATACTACTCAACTACAAGGATTCAATATCACTACTGGAGGGATTGTTGCGAAGATGACACTAGATGCAATAAAACACATAGGTATGAAAAACATGGTCAAAGTGAACTTGCCTGGTAATACTTGATGAAGATAATAACGCTCTCAGAAAATGACTTGGTAGAACTAATCGTCACTCCGTTGAAAATCTCTATAGTCAAACATAGCATTCACATAAGCAAACATCCTAGCAAACAATTTTAGCACTCGAAATAACAATCAAAACAGCAAGGAAAATCGATAATAAAACTCAAACAAAATCAAAAGAAACTTCAAATAAAACTACAAAGAAAAACTACTAACGAAGATCTATGACTTTGCTACAAACATCTAATATAGTTTTGCCGTAAGTAAAAACTTAACAACAATTAAAATACTAAACTAATAAATTAACAGAAAATAAAATGTAAAATCACTAATTCAACAGAAAGTATTTTTTCCATAAAATGTTATTTGCAAAAAGAAACAAATAAAAAGCTTTTATAAAACTCTAACTATGACCTATAGAAGGTTTCATACAAAACTAAGGAAAATAAATTTTTAAAATAAAAATAAATTTTCTCCTATTGTCTAACAGAACACAACTAATTTTGTCAAAAGTGACAAAAGAAATACTTTAAAACTAATAAAACAATAAAGAAAAAGCTAAAACAGAACTAATACTAAAACAGTACTGTTTTGCTAAAAACCTAATTTAAATTAACCTGAAAATAAAATACTAAATACTACTGGATAAACAAAGGTCCTAGAGACCAGGAGCAAAAAGAATCGGTCGAAAATAATATTCCTAACTCAAAATATCTCAAATCTAGTGATTTGAGAAAATTCATACAAACACAAATTTAAACTGCTCAAATATGAAATACAATTGAACTAATAGAAACTTCAGCAAATTTGTGACACATAGCAATTGGAATCACTCAAAAATACTAAAAACTCTAAAAGATATGAATTTTCTAAGATTGCTATTTTCTGAAAAAAATGAATTACGGGATTTCGTGGATCTCACCGGAGTAGTCGTCGGAGTTGGGGAAGAAGATCGGATCCGATGTTGCGGTTGCTCCTAGAGGAAAGGAGATCACGGGGTGGTGGAGAGGAGATCATATAAACCTCAGAATAGGTCAAGGGCGCGGCGGCAGCACCTGGCGGCGGCGGTGGCAAGCGGCGGCGGCGGCACGGGTGAGGGGCGGCGGCGGCGCGGGTGTGGGGATGCTGCTGCTGCTAAGAGGAGAGGAGAGGAGAGGTGTTGGTTTGATGTGTTGGAGGGGGGTGCTTGGGTATTTATATTGGGGAGGGAGGGCTTTGCTTGGGGTAGGGGACAAGAAATAGACTAGGATTAGGAAACAAAGAGGAAAAGATCTAGAAACAAATCGGAATAAACGGAATAACGAAACCGGATCAAATCCTACTAGGATTTGTAAAAGAATAGGAAACCTTGGCTCCTGGCCCCTAGGTGTGTGCGTGCGATGGCCATGGCCTTGGCCTTGGCCGGTGGTTGGTCATGCTTGGGCCTTTGGCCCAAGGCGTTGCATATATATTTTTTAACAAAATTTCACAGAACAAAAACAAAAACAAAATAATTAAAACTTTTATATAGGCATATAATATATCAAAATTTGCAGAAAAATATTTCCTACAAGATGAGCATTATTCTAATGTCAAATAAAATCCACACAAATTTTAATAATTCACACAGTGCTACTGGTCCAATAAAATCCAATAAAAATCATTTTAAAATACCAAAATGACTTCAAATTAATTTCTCTCCAATTTTCTGATGTAGGGAATCATGTTACCCTATTTTCCATGTATTTTATTTTGGAGAAAATAATTTGAATAAAATCCAAATAACTCCAAATTGAAAAATAATTCCAAAAGGACTTGAATTTGATCCTTTGAAACTCCCAACTCATATTTCATATGTTTTGAAGAAGTCATTTTATCCTCGCCGTGAAAATCACTGAGTTTCATGAAGTTTATGAATTAGAAAATATTTCCAAATGAAATTCAAATATTTTCAACACCCTTTTTCATTTAAATGGAAGAAGTCATGTTATCCTCTCTCCAGGGTTTTGTGATGAAAAGAATTTGAATTCTCAAGATCATAAAAGCAAAAATGAAAGTTTGGGAAAGTCCTTTATTCCTCTCATTTAACTTTCAAAAGTTTCAAATTCCACTCAATTTCACACAATCAATCACTCAACAATCAAACAAACAATCAGAATTATTTATTTAATATAACATTCCAAATTTTAGAATTTTGGGATGTTACAAATCTACCACCCTTAAAATGAATCTCGTCCTCGAGATTCGGAGAGGCTAGAAAGAAATGGGTTAGGTTTGGGGTCTTCAAAATCCATCAATCGTCTCCGGGGTCTGGGGTGCTACCACCCTTAGAAACATCGTTACCATCCCATCCATGCTTATATACTCCATCCTCATTCTTGACATTGTCAGTCTTCCCAGATCTCGGAAAATTTCATCTCCGGGCTCTTCCGGTAGCGGCATAACCTTTTCCTCAATTCTTTTGTCCTTTCATCTTGGTAAGGTTATTCCGAGACTGGGTCATCATAACTGATAGGTCTGGCGCCAATGCTAAACAACTATCGATATCTCATGGTGGTCAACAATTTATGGTTTCTCCTGCAGGAAATGGGTCTGGGTTGATCCTCACCGTATATCCTACGGTTGGCAACAATGGCCTTGTATAAGGGGAAAATGCTTATACCATTCTAAGGTTTAAACAAGGTTTTGATCGTCGCTCTCTACTATAGGTAAGTCACCAGATTTTACCATCCCATATAGCAAAGCTTAATAATAAGAGTAAGTTGGTATGGTGATCAATCCATTCCGCACCCAAATCATTACCCTGTATAAGGTTTAGCGAATATCGTATTTCTAACACTCGGGCATTCTCGCAAGCGTTGCAGAATTTCTCTTCTCAACAAACTCAGTTCGGATAATTCCATTGATTCTGCAAGCTGAACAAAACATCTATCGTTACTTCACCACTCTCAGGTTTTTGCGTAACCTCCTACGAAACGTATGTTGATTGAATCACCGATTCTTCCAAATTTCTTCCTTCATCAAGGTTACATCTGTTCCTTTTAAAAATCCTGGGCCTGTGGTTTATGGCCCACTTCAACACTAGTGCAGCTTTAACTCATCCTTGGAGTAACTCTCTTGTTCCATATTACACATCCTTTAAATCCAGTAGTACTCTGTTTCTTCATACCATCATATCAAAAGCAAAACTCCAACATTTTTTCCTTCGAACTACAGTCCGTGGAATATATATTTTCTTATCCATTAGTCTAGTCTTCTTCACAGGTACTACCACCCTAAAATGAAATTCACAATCCATCCATAGACCATATTTCTCATATCCTCGAAAATGGTCAAAATCTTTGTTCACAGAGTAACAACTCCTACAATTAAACATATGAAAACATGTCACCTTAACTTTATTGATTTCATGAATCCATTACAAAATCTGAGCACCCATTACATAACTCAACTTATTGTACTCATAAACATGAAATTGTTTTCTACTACTCTTGTTTCCAATATCAAAATTCCAACTACTCAACTCCAGCTTTCATCTTGTCGGGACATTTAGTAGCATAATGTCCTGCTTCCTTGCAATGAAAACACATAACTTTCGATAAGCCTTTGGGCTTCTTGGAGATGGTGCCTGCTCCTTGAGTTCCTTGCTTCCTTCGAGACAATGATTGGCATAATGCCCGACGCCCTTACATTCAAAACAGGTAATATGACTCTTGTCCCTCTTTGCAGAAATTGGGTTGTTCTGAGGGTGTCTTTGTTTTCTCTTCCTGGGTTTCTTCGTTCTGATCAAACGTTCTATTCCCCGTGGATCAAACTCCACTGCTTCGTCGGAAGTATCCCAGATACTCTTTTCTTTCCTTGGTGCAATCTGTAAAAATGTCCTTCTTCTCCACATGAATAGCGTGCATTGGAGTAAAAATCTGTTGAGGCCTTCTCCATCGTGGTCTTCAACACATTCCTTCATCACAGGTTCTTTCATAACTTCTCGGAGGGCTTCTTTCATTCCTTCTTCCTGCTCCTGAATAGTTTGTTGCACCATGGAGTAAATGTGACACTGAGTCGGGTAGTGGGTGGTTCCTTCACACAAGAAACAAGTCACCGACTAGTTGGGCATTCCTCACTGGGTGTTTCTCCTCACAATGAGGGCATCCATCCTTGTGTTCCTCCCGGTGTGTCCTATTTCTCCGCAAATCTTGCAGCACAAGGTTTATTTCTTGGTGTATCATGGTGCTTCCGGATGAGACGTGATCTCAACAGGTCTTCTTGAATTCCTCCCAAGTTCTTGCTCCATTAAATCCTTGTATGGCTTGATGCATTTTCCACCAGGTTGCAGCACTTCCTTCAAAGTAATCAAGAGCGATTGAACCTCATACTTCCTTGGAATCAATTGCTCCAAGTGATTTTCCATGTTCAATCCATAGCTCGCCTCGGCTGGGTCTTCGATCCGAGAATATCAGTCCAACTTCATTCATCATCTATGGGGTCCAAAAGTTTTGGGATGAGATATGAGAGAGGTGGGGAGGATATACACACAATACAAACAATAGTTTTTCAAGAAACGGGTTTTACTTTGTGGCTGTCGGAAAAGATCAAACAAATGACAGCTCACAAATCGCCAGATCTAACGTAAGTGTGTAACAGGGTTTGGTCTTCTAAAGGTCAAATAATTCTTCAGATTCTTCAAATTCTTCAAGTCTTCGAGTCTTCAATTGTTGCAGCTGCAATTCTTCCAACGCATGGTGAAATCTGGTTACTTTGAAGGGGTCATCACTGTCCGATATCTTTCTTGGAGCGGCTTCATTGATCCTTCATGTGGTCAAAAGGAAAAGGGTATATTCTAACTATTTGAGGTGAGAGTGTCTATTTGATAAAATCTGAAAAGATGAGAAGTAAGAGTCTTTTGAAAATAAAGTTTTAGAAATTTCCTGTCCTAGGGCTTTCCGGTTTCTAGGGTCACGCCCCACATCAACGTGTGCTCGATACCATGTTCAGAAGCGACCGACCTCAGACGGTCAAGCCTCTCCGTATCCGTACATCCTCGGATCAAGTATCTTTGGCACACACAGTACATCAATGTATATATCAAAGTGCAATCACATGTATAATTAACGTAAAACTGATATATACCTCATAAGTCTCCGCGAAACAAGTAATCGGGGTGGAGTCCCATCAACGCCATCAACAAGTTGAGTGTAGACCGTAACCTGCACCGTATTCTTACTCGTCGGAAGAAAGTATACGCAACATGATACGTTGCAGCCGTGTAGGTCAAGACATTGAATGTACCGGCAAGATCACAACATGAGAAAATAGATGATAAAACTATACTATATGCAATATGGCTTTGTGGCTTTGTGTCTGAATTTTGTTTGCGTAAAAGCTGATTTATTTTCCCGGATGTTTCCCCCCTTAACCGGCATCACCTCATACCACGTTAGGGCACGCCTAGCATCGTTACTTGTCATGTCATGCATCGATATGCATCTGTTTACATGTTATTCATTGTTACTTCCCCCCTCTTCTCTCCGGTAGACTACGAGACCGACGCTGCTGCTGCCCAGTTCGACTACGGAGTTGACGACCCCTCTCTCTTGCCAGAGCAACCAGGCAAGCCCCCCCCCCTTGATCACCAGATATCGCCTACTCTTCTCTATACTGCTTGCATTAGAGTAGTGTAGCTTGTTACTGCTTTCAGATACTCCTATACTGCTGCATAGCCTGTCCTTGTTACTACTGTTGTTACCTTACCTGCAATCCTATATGCTTAGTATAGGATGCTAGTACTTTCATCTGTGGCCCTACATTCTTGTCCGTCTGCCGTGCTATACTATCGGGCCGTGATCACTCGGGAGGTGATCACGGGTATATACTATATACTTTATACATGATACATGTGGTGACTAAAGTCGGGTCGGCTTAGGAGCACCCATGCGAAAGTGATTCATGGATTGGGGCTGAAAGGACCTTTGTCCCGACGGCCCTCTGGATGGATCTTTGTGGCGGAGCGACAGGGCAGGTTGAGACCGCCTAGGAGAGAGGTGGGCCTGGCCCTGTTCGACGTTCGCGGATACTTAACACGCTTAACGAGATCTTGGTATTTGATCTGAGTTGGCTACGAGCTTATACGCACTAACCATCTACGCGGGAGTAGTTATGGGTATCCCGGCGTCGTGGTATCAGCCGAAGCACTTCAGACGTTAGCGACGGAGCGGCGCGCGCCGGATTGGACTGGAACGCCACTAGGCTAGGTCTGCTTCCGGCCGCCCACGCAACGTGCACGTGTGCTCAGGGTGATGGGCCCAGACCCCTACGCGCTTAGGTTTAGACCGGCGTGCTGGCCTCTCGGTTGTGCCTAGGTGGGGCTGCGACGTGTTGATCTTCCGCGGCCGGGCATGACCCAGGAAAGTGTGTCCGGCCAAATGGGATCAAGCGTGCTGGGTAAGATGGTGCACCCCTGCAGGGAAGTTAATCTATTCGAATAGCCGTGATCTTCGGTAACAGGATGACTTGGAGTTGTACCTTGAGCTTATGACAACTAGAACCGGATACTTGATAAAACACACCCTTCCAAGTGCGGACATAACGGTGGTCGCTCTCTCTCGTGGATACGAGGAGGGATCGCGGGTAGGATTATTGCTATGTGTTGTTACTTGAGGACTTCTGACGCCCTCCTCTACTTGTTGCAAGACAGTGACCGAGCGTAGTCTTTGATAAGACTAGCTATCCCCCTCTTATTCTGGCATTCTGCAGTTCAGTCCACTGATATGGCCCTTTACACATATATCCATGCATATGTAGTGTAGCTCCTTGCTTGCGAGTACTTTGGATGAGTACTCACGGTTGCATTGTTTCCCCTTTTCCCCTATCTATACTCGATTGCTGCAACCAGACGATGGAGCCTAGGAGCCAGACGCCACCGTCGATGACGACTACTACACTGGAGGTGCCTACTACTACGTGCAGCCCGCTGACGACGACCAGGAGTAGCTAGGAGGATCCCAGGCAGGAGGCCTGCGCCTCTTTCGATCTGTATCCCAGTTTGTGCTAGCCATCTTATGGTGTAAGTGCATCTAGTGCCCCTTAGTGATTTTGGTGTATTGAAGACTTATAGGTTAAGTAACTAATGCGTTTGTGAGTGTACACAGGTCTATAAGTCTATGAGGAGTTTGATATTTACAGAGAAAGTCGACCCTAAAATGAATTTCTTCAATCAAGAATTTGATATTCAAGACTTTTCAAGACTTTGAAAGTGAAGAAATTGGTGTGATTCGAAGACTTGGTATTCGCTGAGGAATATGAAGCGTGAAGACTTTTGTTTTCGTAGTTTCATTTTCTCTTTCTTGAGTCATAGGAAACACCGTCATTGTTAAAGGGGTCGAGGAAATACTAAGGAAAAATTTCCATTTGATGCTCAACTCAAAATCCTCACCTACCAATCCCTTCGAGTGAAGCCTTTGAAATCTCATACAGTTCAATCAATTTCTTGAAGGATGAGACGAAGTTCTTCTAGTCATCGAGGAATTTGTTTCGATCGAGGAGTTAGGAATTCGCCAGTCGAATTGCCTACACAAAGGAGGAACATGATAGCCCCGAGGAATTTGATGTTCCAATTTCCGACCGTTCTTTGTCTTCTTGCCGCCACTGTCCCAAAATATCTCCACCTAACGGTCATATCATTTAAGGGCATTTATGTCTTATCATGTCGGGCTGCTCCCGAGGCTATAAATAGCCGCCCCCCACAACCACTAGTTGGTTGGCTGCTCCGAGAGAACTTGACACTTGTCATTTGAGAGCAACCCATCCTCTGAGGACTTTGAGCGAAAATCATCAAGTGAGGAAAAACGCAAAGTGAGGAAAACCCAAAACCAAACCCCTACAAACCCAAAGTGATTGAGCATCATCAAGAAATTGATCCCGCGTGGATCCAACGCTTTTTACCTTTGAAGACTGTGCTTCTTCCAGACGGTTAGGCGCCACGGTCTAGAGCATCCAAGAGGAATTGTGGATCGCCGAGTGACCAAGTATGTGAAGGTTTGGAAGTCTCTCAAGACTTACCACGAGTGATTGGACGAGGTCTGCGTGGCCTTAGTTCAAGGAGAATACGGTGAGGACTTGGTGTCCTGAGCTGCGTGCTCAGCGATCGGGTGTCCGGATCGCGTGTCCTCGAGTTTAAATACTCAGCCGCTCCAACCAGACGCATAACCGAGACAGCAGTTGGAACTGGTCTACCAAATCATTGTCTTCACCAACCTAATCGGTTCTATTTCCTCAACCCTTTCATTTCCTCATTATTGTGTTGAGTGTTTGTCATATCTGTGTTTGAAGACTTTGATCAAGACTTTCTCAATTTCCTCGTTCAATTTCTTCACTGTTTGTCTTCATCTTGTGTTATCCTGTGATTACGCTTTTCGTACTCTGTGATTGTCTTCATTTCATCATGATGACTATGCTTGTAATCTGCTATGCTTACTTGAGTACTTATTCCGCTGCATGTATTTCTTCGCTAAGGAATTTCCTCACCGCAAATTCTCATTGAAGAATTTGTAAAATTCATAAAATCGCCTATTCACCCCCTCTAGTCGATATAACGACTTTCAATTGGTATCGAGCAAGGTACTCCCTTGTTACGTGTGATTTTGGTTTAACCACCGGAGTTTTAGTTATGTCGACCGCAGGTATGATCAAGGTCTCAGCAGGGTGTCCTACCTTCGATGGGACGGACTACCCTCATGGAAGAACAAAATGCGAATGCATCTTGAAGCAATTGACAACGATCTCGGTATGTTGTGACAAAAGGTGTTTCCTCGGTCACACCCTCTCCGAATGATGCTGATGTGAAGAGATTCAAGCAACTCGATTCTCAAGCGAAGAATATCATATGTGGCCATCCGAGCAAAGGTCAATATGGAAGAGTGAGTGCTTTGGAATCTGCCAAACTCATCCGGGACAGGCTGTCCAAAGTAAATGAAGGTGTTTCAACTCAGCGTGACTCTCGAGTTGATGTTCTTCGAATCTCTTCAACCGCTTCAAAAGACTCGACAACTAAAATGTTCAACAAACCTTCGATCGCCTCACCGACATCTCAAATGAGCTTCAAGCACTGGTGCCACCGACATCACCGACCATGAGGTGGTGAAGAAATTGCTTAGATCGCTTGATTCCTCATTTGACACTCGCACCGATGATACAAGAACGAGCTGACTACAAGTCTCTTGATCCTGCCGATATCCTCGAAAGGCTAATTACTCACGAGTTCCACTTGCTCAAAAGAGAGATCTCTATGGTTCGGCTATGGAAGAACACGTGCCTCAAGGCCAAGGCTGAATCTGAATCAGAGTGAAGACTCGCTAGTAGCATTGGAGATCCCAAGAATTTGGCCAGAGCTAGCACTTTCGCTCGTGAAGAAATTCCAGAAATTCACAAGACGAGGCCGTTTTGGAAAATCCTCAAGAAGCAGTGATTCCTCATCTAGTGACTATAAGCGAAGACTTTGCCACAAATGCAAGAAACCTGGTCACTATATCCAAGATTGTCCTCAGTGGGAAAAGGAATTGAAGAAGAAGAAACACAAGGACTACAGTTCTGATGACGTGAAGAAGAAGAAGAAATCATCAAAATCTTCATCATCAAAATCCTCAAAACCTTCTTCTCACAAGAAGAGCAGCTCCAAAAAGGCTCGGGCATTCATTGGCAAGGAAATGGACTCTGAAGCTGAATCTGAGGAAAATGAGGAAGAGGAGGAGTCCAAGAATCCGAATCTGGTGTGGCTAGTCGGCTCTTGCTATCGCTTACGTCAGCAAATCCATCTTCAACATCAAGAAAATGACTACCAACAAACCCGATGAGGAAAATGATGACTACGCTCCCACCTATTGCTTCATGGCAAAAGGTGCCAAGGTACTCAATTACACCTCCTCTGAATCTAGTGAAAATGAATCTGATGAGGATCTCAAGCCCAGCTACTCTAAACTTGCTAAGATTGCTATAAAACAACAAAGGGCTTTTGAAAAGGTTCAAAATATGCTAGATAAGAGTGATGATATGTTAGGTGAAGAAATGGATCGCACACAAGCCCTCACTGAAAATCTTCAGAAAGTTCAGTCTAGGCTTGACAGCCTTCAAAGTCATCATAACACTCTCTTATCTGATCATGAGAAACTTTCTTATGAATTTCTTCAAAGAAAGCAAGATCTTGAGAAGCTAAGAGTGAGTTATGAAGATCTTCAGAAGGAACGCGATTCATTACTTGCTCAACAAATCAGCGCTTCTCAAGAAGAATTTGTTCCTCCATGCTTAAAGTGCATTGAACGTGAATCTGCTAATTCTTCACCTGAATGTTCAAATGCTTCAACTGTTACAAATTCTTCACCTGCCTCTGCTATCACTAATTCCTCATCTGAGGACATTGCTAGTATCACTGACGATGCAGGGCTGAAGGAATTGTACATGACAGCATGTACAAAAGCCTCAAAGGGCATCGACTCTTTGTGATGTGCTTAAAAGCAGATCCTCAACAGAACCCTAGGAAAGAGGGTATTGCCTTTGAGAGGAAACTCAATGTTGATGGAACGATCGAAGCCCGAGCAGTATCCCAAAACCTCATGGGTTGCTGCAAAGGGACCTCCAGATTGATCCATCTACCTTATCTGGTTTTTCATGTGAATTTCCTCATTTCGATGATGAGTCATTTGACTCTAACTATAAACTGTTCAAAAATCAGAATGGTGAAGTATTTGCTAGATATGTTGGCACTAATCTGCAGAACGGTCCCCTATGAAGAAAATCTGGGTTCCCAAGAAGTGCCTTGAAAGTCTTCAGTGAATGTCCTCATGACACCATCCGTGAAGAAAAGGAACCCCAGATCAAATTCTTCATATGGACCAAATTCTTCATATGGATCCAAGTCCTCATACGGACCAAATTCCTCACGTGGATCAAATTCCTCAAAAGGATCAAAGTCCTCATATGATCATCATCGTGCTAACAACTCTGTTTCGCAGGTAGAGCTAAGGGCTATGAATATGTGCATTATTCTTCAAACCAATATGTTCATAAGTCCTCAAGAATTTCTCTCGCTTATTCATATGCTTACCCTAACCCCGCTTATGTGAAACGAAATGGTTTGGCCTCTATGCCACCATTCTCATATGGTGCTCGCAGAATGATGAACTCTTTGCCACCCCTTCAGATGTGGGTGGTGAAGAAAAGAACTAATCTCTTCTGCAGGGTCAGGTCTCGCACGTGTCTTAAACGTCTCAAGATTTTTGTGGGGCCCGACAAAATTGCTCGAAAGGACGCAGCTAATCATGATGAAATGAACTTTCATTTCACACGCCCTCATACCGCTTATCTGAATATCGATCGATGAAATTCATCGATGAATTTGATATCATATTCTTCACCGATGAAGTATATGGGATCGTAAGTTGTACTAATTCATCTGCAGGATGATCAACCCAAAGCCACCGAGTGGGTTCTCGATAGTGGATGTACAAATCACATGGTGGTGACAAGAATCTATTGATGGATGCTCCTTATCACCGTCACATCTGAAGCATATCATCTTTGCCGACAAAGGCAAAAGTCGTATTGGGACTTGGTAAGGTTGCTATCTCTAAGGACATGCACATGGACAAAGTCATGCTTGTTGAGTCTTTAGGATATAACCTCATGTCGGCCTCAATGCTTTGTGATCTTGATATGGTTGTTATCTTTGGAAAGTATCGTTGTGTTGTGATTATGGAAGTCGACAATTCCAAAGTCTTCAAGGCTTTAGGAGAGGAGACTTGTATATTGTTGATTTTTCCACGGGACCACAACCAGCCGTGTGTCTACTTGCAAAAGCTTCGTAAGGCTGGCTATGGCATCGACGACTTGGTCACGCAGGCATGAGGAATTTGCACACGCCATGCTTGAAGAAGAAGCATGTCATTGGCATTGAGAATGTCAAATTCCTCAAGGATCACTTATGCGAGCCTGTGAAGCTGGAAAATGACCAAGGCCAAGCATCCAGTGAAGACTATCATGACCACTACTCGTCCCTTGAATTGCTTCACATGGACCTCTTGGTCCCAATCATTACTCAGCTGTCGTTAATGAAGCATCTCTTTATGGCTTTGTTATTGTTGATGATTACTCTCGTTACACATGGGTACACATTGTTACCTTCAAAAATCAAGTGCAGGAAATCTTCAAACGATTTTCCTCGAGGGCTTCAACCAACTTTGGTGTGAAGATCAAGCACATCAGAAGTGACAATGGAACTGAGTTCAAGAATTCCGGTCTTGATGAATATCTTGATGAACTTGGTATTACTCATGAGTTATCTGCTCCTTATACTCCTCAGCAAAACGGTGTCGTGGAGCGCAAGAACAGAACTCTTGTTGAGATGGCTCGCACTATGCTTGATGAATACAAAACGCCTAGTCGCTTCGGATTGAAGCAATTGACACTGCGTGCCACATCATCAACAGAGTATATCTTCACAAATTCTTCAAGAAGACTGCCTATGAACTCCTCAACGACAAGAAACCCAATGTAAGTTATTTCAAAGTCTTCGTGCTAAATGCTGGATTAGAGATCCTCACCACCACTCTAAATTTGCACGAAAGCACATGAAGGTTTTATGCTTGGTTACGGAAAGGACTCGCACACCTACAGAGTCTTCAACATCACTCTTCACAAGATTGTTGACATTTGTAGATGTGCGGTTCGATGAAACTAATGGCTCGCAAAGAGAGCACCTACCTTCTGTGTTAGACTTAACCAGCACCGAGGATTCTATCAGGTTCAAGGCAACCGAGGATGTCATTCCTCATCAAGAAACTGCTGAAGAATTCATTCCAGACGCCAAGAACGCCGAGCTGATGCACCAAGATAATGTGAAGAAAATGGTGCCGAGGAAAATGGTCAAATTCCTCAAGACATCCAGCTCATCCTCGCGTTGCAAAAGAAGTGCAAGTTGACAAAATCATCGATGACATTGAAGCGCCAGGTCCTCTCACTCGCTCAAAAGCTTCACATTTATCTAACTTTTGTGGGCACTATGCTTTTGTCTCTATCACAGAGCCCACTAAGGTAGATGAAGCATTTCTGGAGTCGGAGTGGATTCAGGCCATGCAAGAAGAATTGCATCAGTTCGAGCTCAACAACGTGTGGGAACTGGTCAAACGTCCAGATCCTCGCAAGCATAATATCATTGGCACAAAGTGGATCTACCGCAACAAGCAAGATGAAAATGGTCTTGTGGTGAGGAATAAGGCACGACTAGTAGCTCAAGGCTACACGCAGGTTGAAGGAATTGATTTCGATGAAACTTTTGCACTGTCGCTAGACTTGAGTCTATTAAGATATTACTCGCCTATGCTAACCATCACAATATCACTTTATATCAAATGGATGTGAAAAGTGCATTCCTCAATGGTAAGCTTTAGGAAGAAGTATATGTTGCTCAACCCCAGGTTTTGAAGATCCAAAGAATCCTGACAAAGTCTTCAAACTAAATAAGGCCCTCTATGGCCTCAAGCAAGCCCCTCGGCGTGGTATGATACATTGAAGGAATTCTTCGTGAAGAATGGCTTCACACCCGTTCACTCGACCCTACTCTCTTTACTAAATCTTATGATGGTGAACTGTTTGTGTGCCAAATATATGTTGATGATATTATCTTTGGCTGTATCGACCAACGTTATAGTGATGAATTTGCCTATATGATGAGTGAAGAATATCAAATGTCTATGATGGGAGAGTTGAAATTCTTCTTAGGTCTTCAAATTCGTCAACAACCCAATGGCATATTCATATCTCAGAGAAATACCTCAAAGATGTCCTCAAGAAATTCGCATGCAAGATTGCAAAGGCGTCAAAATTCCTATGCCCACAAATGGCCATCTATGCATCGATGAAAATGGTATTGACTTGATCACAAGGTATACCGCCCATGATTGGTTCCTTATTGTACTTATGTGCATCTAGGCCAGATATAATGCTTAGTGTTTGCATGTGTGCCCGATTTCAAGCTACAGAAGGAATCACACCATAAGGCTGTGAAGCATATTCTTCGATATCTAGCTCACACACCAACACTAGGATTATGGTACCCCAAGGGCTCTACTTTTGATCTCATTGGATATTCGACTCGACTATGCTGGTGATCGTGTGGATCGCAAGTCAACTTCTGGTACTTGTCATTTCCTGACGATCTTTGGTCCGTTGGTCCTCAAGAAACAGAACTGTGTATCACCGTCCTTCTTTGAAGCTGAATACATTGCTGCTGGCTCGTGTTGTGCTCAATTACTATGGATGAAGCAAACCCTCAAAGACTACGGCATCAACGTGAAGAATGTGCCTCTCATTGTGACAATGAGAGTGCCATCAAGATTGCTCACAACCCAGTTCAGCACTCAAGACAAAGCACATTCAAATTCGTCATCATTTTCTTCGTGATCATGTGTTGAAGGCGACATCTCCATCGAGCACGTGAAGATCAAGAACAGCTAGCTGATATCTTCACAAAGCCCTTGGATGAGAAGAGATTTAGCAAGTTGCGGTGTGAGCTAAATATCCTAGAATCTTGAACGTTCTTTGAAAAGGCACACATCCTAACACTTATGCAAAATTGATGACTTAGATGTGCAACACATGAAGAAACGTTTTCTTCAATCAATGAAGAATAACACTCTAAGTGTGAAGAAATTAATGAAGAATTTGATTCTCGTAACCCTCGACAATTGTACGCGGTGTCTGAAATCATCATTCTTATCTGATGGGTCACGCCACCACCAAAGTTGAAAATCTTCAATTTGAGTTTTTCCTCGTCTTTGAAATTCTTCAGTTTTTGAAATTCTTCATCTTTCAAATTCTTCAGTTTTCAAATTCTTCAACTTTGCAAATTCTTCACTGGTTCCGTCGTCTTTCTTCATTGGCTATATATATATATATGGATTTATGTCCTCTACAGCATTCACTTATGGCTATTTCTTCAAGTCGCTTTTCGCTAAGTGAATGTGATCGGACCCTTCCCTCTATGCTATACTCAACCCAATCCATTCACAAATTCTTCATGTGCGTTCTACTTTGAAACTCGCTCAAATTCTTCATTGTGTCCTTGACAGCTGAAGAAATTGCGAACGGAACTTTTAAAACGAATCTTATCCAAACTTCTATTTTACCGCTTAAACTGCTCCGCATCCCACGATGCATTATTATATCCACCCACGATCGCACACGATCTCCACTGCCTTGACGTGGGTGACACATGTCATGAGAAGGAAGCGGTCAGGCACGTTCGTCCAAATTCTTGGACGGGCCGCTTTTCACCGTGGCTATAAATACCCTCTCTCCTTCCTCACTCTTTTACCTCGCCGATCTCTCTCCCGCCGAGCTCCTCGAAACCCTAAGCGCGCCGCTTACTCCATCGTCACCGGTGAGGAAAAGCTTCACTGCCTTGACCTCTTCGCCGACGTACTCGCGCCGACCGTGGAATTTCCTCACTCCGCCGCCGTAGCTGATTTTCTCTGCCAAGTTAGGGCGGAGAAGATCTGAACAGACGAACTTCTAAACTGTTCATCTCAGTTCGTCGTGTTCTTCACTTCGTAAATTAAAAGTTACTTTTATTTACTCGCTTCGATTCTCAAATTTTTCTTCAAATTCTTCAAAGGTGTTTATTTCAAATTCTTCACACATATGTACACCTCAAATCTCTTGACCCATTTCTCTAAGCTATGATTTTCTTCAAGATTCCTCAATTGTGTGGATCTTCGATCTATACAACTCGAACCTAAGATAAAGAACGCTTATTGAAATTCTTCAAGGCTCATCTGGTCAAAATCCTCAAACTTGTTCTTTTGAAAACCCTCCGAGAACGCATATGACCTCTTCAAATTCCTCGCACCTATACTCTGTTCACAGGTACAAATGTCAGCTGCTGAATCCCTAGGTTCTCATCAACTTAACTCATTTGCAGCGTTCCTCGAAGAAAAACTGCACACTTCTTCAGAGAATTCAATTGTTCAATTTCCTCACCTGAAGAAAATGGCAGATGGCAAGAAGCCGCAGAAGGGAGGAAAGAAGCCTGAGGTCATGACTGCTTTCGAAATCCCTGAGGAAATATATCCTGAATATTGCACACCAGATGAGGAAAGCAAAACTCAGCGCAAGGTGCGTCTTCAGAAAATTGAACGGAGATGGGCACGCGAATGGAAGGAATATCGCTATGTCACACCTAAATACATGAAGAAATTCGCGTTAAATCCTCCATGCCCAAGAGCTCCTTTGGCACCAGGCCAAGTAGCTGATCCCACTAGCGTCAAACGCGGTGAGGACTTTCCTGAGGAATGGGCTAAACGCCAAGCTAAGTTGGCTAAGCAAGCAAAGGAAGCGGTGAAGAAATTCAATGAGGATTCTGCCGCTGCTGCTGCCACTGAGGTCTCGGCCAAGCCGAAGAAATCGATGCAAAAGAAGTCTGCAAATAAGCCAAGTACTTCTTCTTCTATGCCCTCACGGCCAAGTTCCTCAGCAGCTCCTACCAGGCAAATTCCTCAGCAGCAAATTCCTCACTCTGCTACTGTTCCATCAAAGTCCTCAGCTGCTCCGTCCAAGCCTTCAGTTCCTGTGCATCTCGCCACTGTCAAAGGACTGCTGGATTTTCAATTGCCTCAGGCACCTCTGCACATTCCTCAGCTGCTTTCAATTCTTCATCTGGCCCGACGCTGCTGAAGACAAAAGCTACAGCTGGACGTGGTCCTCGGCCCAGCCCGAAGAAGAAACAGCTTGTCGTCCACGTGCCATCTGATGATGAGGCATCTGATGAAGAACTTGAAGAAATCATCAGAGACCGTCAAGCTAGAGCTGCAAGAGCCAAGGGAACAGCTGTGCCAATGCTTTTGGACCCGAAGAAAGTCCTCGATTTCATCGACCTCTGGCACAACGATCCCAACACCCCTCTGCCTGATCTTCCTTTGACACCTGGTCAAAGTCATATGCTGACTCACTTCATCGCTGAGGAAAAATGGAAGTTCGAGAAGGCGAAGGAAATAAAAAAGGCTCAATACAAGAAGGAGAGGTTTCTGAAGAAAAATGTCGTCAAAATGACACCTGAGGAACTTCTTCAAGCTCAAACAGAAATTCAGAACCTCAGCAAGAACTTTGAAACGTACTATGCTGATTGGCAAGTTGTCAAGACCAAATTCGTCAATCTGACGAAGAATCTCACAAATGTTGCTGCACCTGTGCAACATGAAAATCCTCAGGCTGAAGCATCTTCTCAGCCTAGTGAAGAAAAAGCCAGCACCGCTGAAGCTCAGCCTGCTGAAGAACATGCTGATTCCAGGGCTGATGAAGAAATTCCAGCCGCTGAAGAAACTGCCAGGGCACCCACTAGCGGTGCGCCTGAAGAAATTGCTCCTGCAGAAAATCAAGAAAGGGGAACTACATCAGTCGCTCCTGAAGAAATTGCTGCAAATTCCTCAGCTCCTCCTGCACCAACCTCAGTTTCGATTCTTCCATCTGCTTTGGATGTGAAGAAAACAAAGGCTCATGAACGAGCTGCTGTGAAGAAGAGAAAAGCATCACTGCGTCGATTCTTGACTGCGAAGAAATTGAAGCCTATGACCAGCTCCGTTGAAAACCCGATTGATGCTATTCCTATCTCCTCCATACCTTCAAAGGAAGTGGTTCCTTTTGGAGAGGAATATGAAGTGCCAAATGGATCGATGAAGAACATCAATCTCCTGCTCATCTCGAGAAGATCGATGAGGAAATTGAAGTGGAAGCTTTCCTTCAACCCCAGTCATTCCCTCATCGACCATGAAATTCCTCAAGATGGTACCGAGGAAATTGAAAATGAAGATGTGGATATTGGATGCACCACTCCAAGTAATCAATGATGACTTTTGGGAAGATCAACATCCCAATACTCCGCTCTTCACCCTACTTCAACAAGTTCCTCACTCCCCCGCATGCACTGTCCAGATCGACTCAAGAAAATCAACCCATGAGTTACGTGCATGAAGAAATTCCAGCCCCTCTGCTGATGAAACTGCTGCTGCTGCTGAAATTCCTCGGATCGCACAAGTTGAGGATCAAGAAATTCCTCAAGTGAAGAACTGCACTTACCATTCCGAGGTGGTGATGCAATTGGTGACACCCCTCCGCCAAAGCAGAAGAATCCGTTCTCGACCAAGCAGAAGTTCAAGGCTGAAGATTTCTTTCTTTGAGCATGTGTTCTTCACTGAATACAATCCTTATGACTCTGCTCGGATTAGGAAGAGGCGCTTCTGGACTGCCAGTCAAGCCAACTTCTATTCCTCAGTAGTTTTCAACAAGGACAAAATCTTCGATCATGCTCATATTCCTCATGTGGATATGGAGTCGCTGCCTGGCTTTGAGCCCGTTCTAAGTGTTCTTCACGATGCAGGTCTTCTCAACTTTTGCACTAATATATGTGATTGGAATGAAGAGCTAATTCTTCAGTTCTATGCAACCCTGCACATCACCGGAGATGCTGAAGATGTGACTTCATGGGTCTTAGATTGGATGACCGAAAACACCCATTACAAGGCACCAGCCAGTGAATTGCTTCGTGTCCTTCCACTCAGTCCTCCAGTTGATGGAGCTCGTCGCATCTATGAAGAAAAGGAACTTTCAAATCACTATATGCAAGTGTTGATGAAGCCATTGAAACCAAAGCAAGCTCCAAGGACCAAATTCCTCGTCAAGGAACTGCTCTATGTGCCTCGAACAGTCTATCGAATTTTGTCGAAGACAATGAGTCCTATCAAGGGCCACGACTCGAATGATGAAGAAGTCGTTGGCATCATGAAGAATATGCTTTTCAACATCATCCATGGCGTTCCTGTCAATTTCCATGATTTCTTCATGAGGACTTTGGCTAACATTGCCATGTCACCTTTTGAGCTGAAACCTTATGCGCCTTGGATTATGAGATTCATCAGGTCAAGATCTTCACTGAATTACAAGGCTGACACTTTGAACCACTGCAGCTACCTGCCCCCGATTGAAGTCCTCAAACGGCCAATTGCCTCAGTTGATGAAAAGGGAAAGGCTGCTGCTGTGATAGATGAAGGCATTCGTCCATTGGATGGACAGTTTCGCAAAGCAGCATCTTACTCCACCAATGATGACTCTGCCACCCATGACTCAGCAGCAAATACCTCAGTTAAGCACAGTCCTCAAGCAAGCGCACCTGTGGTGATGGTGATCGTGAGTTACTCCTCAGTCTTCATCAGAAGGTTGATCGCAATCACAAGTGGGTCAAACGTCAGTTTGGCACTATTCTTTACAATATGACCTCAACTCACAATGCAGTGAAGAAAAACCACTACTATCTTCATGAAACCTTCAAGCGCACCTGGGCTGTTCTTTCACATGTCTACAATGAAGAAGAACTGAAATCAATGGGACTCAAAGAAGAATTTGACTGGTCTGCACCTCCTCCGAAGAAATTCAAGAAGGTCAAAGTTCCTTCCTTAGTGGCCAGCTCCTATTCTTCATCTCGCGACACTGATGAAAATGAAGATTTGGAAGACACTGCTGCTGGTCCTACCTCAACGAACAACCCCGACAATGCTGGCGCTCCGTCTTCAACTTGAATTTCCTCAAGAGCGTTAGTCCTCAGTTTCGATCCTTTTGGTCATTCGATGACAAAGGGGGAGAAATTTGAGTTAGTCTTCAAGCGGGTCTCGTTTTTTTTTGTCTATATACTATATTTTATTAAGTTACAACTCTCGTTCTTCTGAAACCTTTTATTGGATTGAGTTGTAATCTTAAACCCGATGGTGCTTTGATACTTCTGATGCATTATGCTTTTGCTCTGATTTGAAGTAGTTTTGATACTTGTTATGCTCTGACTCAACTTGGCCTTTGGGCTCTGATACTCTTTGTGTGTTCCATTGCATAACATCAAGCACCATATTTCATCATGCATTTCAAATTCTTCATACTATATGTTAAATGCGTGTATGAATTACAAGATATAGGGGAGATCTCCAATGATTCATTTCCTCAAATGTGCATTGCCTCAAAAGCAAATTCCTCACTATGCACATCTTTGGGGAGTTCTTCTATATCTTGCAATCAAAATCCTCATTATCAGTATTTACACTTCATATATTTATCCCGTTGAAAACTTAACTTTGTATTGTCATCAATCACCAAAAGGGGAGATTGTAAGTGCATCTAGTGCCCTTAGTGATTTTGGTGTATTGAAGACTTATAGGTTAAGTAACTAATGCGCTTGTGAGTGTACACAGGTCTATAAGTCTATGAGGAGTTTGATATTTACAGAGAAAGTCGACCCTAAAATGAATTTCTTCAATGAAGAATTTGATATTCTGAAGACTTTCTGAAGACTTTGAAAGTGAAGAAATTGGTGTGATTCTGAAGACTTGGTATTTGCTTGAGGAATATGAAGCGTGAAGACTTTTGTTTTCGTAGTTTCATTTTCTCTTTCTTGAGTCATAGGAAACACCGTACTGTTAAAGGGGGTCGAGGAAATACTAAGGAAAAATTTCCATTTGATGCTCAACTCAAAATCCTCACCTACCAATCCCTTGAGTGAAGCCTTTGGAAATCTCATACAGTTCAGTCAATTTCTTGATGATGAGACGAAGTTCTTCTAGTCACCGAGAATTTGTTCGACCGAGGAGTTAGGAATTCGCCGGTCTTGAATTGCCTACGATGAGGAACATGATAGCCCCGAGGAATTTGATGTTCCAATTTCCGACCGTTCTTTGTCTTGCTTGCCACCTGTCCCAAAATATCTCCACCTAACGGTCATATCATTTAAGGGCATTTATGTCTTATCATGTCGGGCTGCTCCCGAGGCTATAAATAGCCGCCCCCACAACCACTAGTTGGTTGGCTGCTCGAGAGAACTTGACACTTGTCATTTGAGAGCAACCCATCCTCCGAGGACTTTGAGCGAAAATCATCAAGTGAGGAAAAACCCAAAGTGAGGAAAACCCAAAACCAAACCCTACAAACCCAAAGTGATTGAGCATCATGAAGAAATTGATCCAGCGTGGATCCGACGCTTTTACCTTTGAAGACTGTGCTTCTTCCAGACGGTTAGGCGTCACGGTCTAGAACATCCAAGAGGAATTGTGGATCGCCGAGTGACCAAGTATGTGAAGGTTTGGAAGTCGCTGAAGACTTACCACGAGTGATTGGACGAGGTCTGCGTGGCCTTAGTTCAAGGAGAATACGGTGAGGACTTGGTGTCTGAGCTGCGTGCTCAGCGGCTGGGTGTCCGGACTGCGTGTCCTCGAGTTTAAATACTCAGCCGCTCCAACCAGACGCATAACCGAGACAGCAGTTGGAACTGGTCTACCAAATCATTGTCTTCACCAACCTAACTGGTTCTATTTCCTCAACCCTTTCATTTCCTCATTCTTGTGTTGAGTGTTTGTCATATCTGTGTTTGAAGACTTTGACTGAAGACTTTCTCAATTTCCTCAGTTCAATTTCTTCAGTCTGTTTGTCTTCATCTTGTGTTATCCTGTGATTACGCTTTCTGTACTCTGTGACTGTCTTCATTTCATCATGATGACTATGCTTGTAATCTGCTATGCTTACTTCTGAGTACTTATTCCGCTGCATGTATTTCTTCGCTAAGGAATTTCCTCACCGGCAAATTCCTCAGTGAAGAATTTGTAAAATTCATAAAAATCGCCTATTCACCCCCCCTCTAGTCGATATAACGCACTTTCATATGGCAACTTGTTTAACTTATGTCTGTACTCAGATATTGTTGCTTCCGCTGACTCGTCTATGATCGAGCACTTGTATTCGAGCCCTCGAGGCCCCTGGCTTGTATTATGATGCTTGTATGACTTATTTTATTTGTAGAGTTGTGTTGTGATATCTTCCCGTGAGTCCCTGATCTTGATCGTACACATTTGCGTGCATGATTAGTGTACGATTAAATCGGGGGCGTCACAGGAGCTCCAACGTTGGACTATGTCCAAGCTCCAACGTCGGACCGTATCTGAGGTGTCATAGCTCACCTTGGTTCAAAAAATTTGAAGGAGTTTGAAGTGGGTTAGCCGAGCTTAGTGCCGAAAATGCCCTCTATAGAGCCAGCCGCTTGCATCCGAGCTTTATGCCGGACTGCTTCCGAGATGACGCGCCACCTCAGGCTTGGGCTGATTGTTTGCGGATTTTATTTCCGATTGATGCAATTTACTTACTGGCGAGATATATAGACAGTAGCCCTCAAGGTGTGTGTCGGCCTAAAATTCCGAGATGCACTTTAGAGGAGATAGTGATCGGCGGACGGACCCTTGAGAGAGGGTTTTGAGAAGTCGCCGTAATATACTAGCTTGATGCCGGATAGGTCCATATGGTACCTATTGTTGTCCGAAGACACGTTTGCGCATAGTTCGGTTAAGCCGAACACTGAGCACTTTGAATTTTCTGCATTGAATAGGCAATGCAGTAGCCCCCGAGACACTGGTCGGGTGGCAACACCAGATCAGGGGATCGATGTACCCCTTTAATATTTGTAAATAATAAGCACGAAGCCCAGTAGCCCCCGAGCCTTAATGTGGGCACGGGTGGCCGAATTAAGGATCGATATCCAAAGTAAAATCACAAATTATGTGTAATGATTCTATGTATCCAAGTACTCTACATCATTAATGCTCGTATCCGCATTGTACAAAACTTTGTTGACCGACCATCGGCTTCCACCTCCTTGGCCAGTAGCCGAGGAGTGTTTGTCCTACTTTATAAAGCCTTTATGAGGGCAAATATTTATGACAAACAAGGCAATCCGGCCATACGGTTTGATAAACAAAGGTACGCAGAGAGATATGTTATATTACGTTAACGTAAGAAACATCTTCCAAAGAAAATAGTCCTGCTATCGGTTCCTTTCTTTCGGTCGTCATGCTTATCATGAGCATGAAACCTCACATCCGATCGATGTGGGAGGAAAGTATTGAGGATTTAGTTCGGGGAAAGTTCCCGAACTCTATGGTATTAATGAACCAAAATTTTCACTTCCGTCGTTGCCGACCAATGTGATCCTTTAAGATTGCTAGCTTTCGGCTTCACCCAGTCTGAGGTACTTACTCGGATGACCCGGTAGTAACAATCACAGGGGTGCTCCCTTTACCACCTAGCCGAACAATCGAGAACGTAGGGGTGAGCACAGGAGCCAGGCAACCCAGCTTGGCCAAAATCTTAAGTCAAATTGATGCATATTTATGGCTTTATAACGATGGTTCCGGGAGGCAGCTTGTATATGAAATACAAACGCCGATGATATGTTTATTTTGACTCCGTTGCGACCATATATCAGTTGAAAGTGGCCCATCGTTGGCTTCCACCCCCTTGTAGATGCTACGCAGGGTGTTGTCGCAATAACAAAACAACCCTTAGCCGACGTCTCGGTGCCCGAAGGCGGTTGTGTTAGCGGAAACGAGGCAATCATATATGCGGGCTTTATAACTTTCATTTAGTCATAGGAGCTTAAAGTTGGGAGGCCAGTTACTAGCCTCTGGTTAGTGTTCGGCGACAGTCGAGGTCAAGCCGTAAACACTTCGGTCAATGTTATGACTGGACCGTCATTTAACACGGGTGACCTCTATCAATCTTTATAGTGTAATACAGTCATGGGATCGCTGACCAGTTTACGCTTATTGTGACAGTCAGTTTTCGGCTTTCTCCATTGAGGCGCTTAACCATGCTAGTTGGATGCACAATCACAGTGGTTCTCCTTTTGTGCACCTAGCCAGACAAAGCGGAACTTAGGCGGCAAGAACAGGGCCGGGCTACCCAACTATTGATCGAAGACACAATTCGAAACCAATGCATCTATAGAAATATCCGAGCATGTTTTTGCCGAATCTCTAAAGGTGTCCGGCGTTGCACTGCGCGACTAATGCTTGTAACACAGAAATAGTTTAAAAGTGCCATGGGCTTGGAAAACCAAAAACTTCAGTAAAAACTGGTCGTCCGAACTAGATCAAGTGTTCGGTGCCAAACCAAAAATTGGTCTTAGAGAGATAAAATTGTGCTTCTATCGTGCTTTAATATGACACATCCTATCTCAAGACTTCAAGCGGGTCAGCCTATGGCTTGAACCTCCTATCCCGAAGGCGGAGTACTTCTCATTAGGCTAGTTTAGCAAACTAAACTCTAGCAGCTTTGAGAGAGAAATTAGGCTCTTCAGCTATTGACCACACACTCGCGTTGAAATAGGGAGTGATAGAAAAAGACTTTGCAACGTCTAAGAAGAAAACACTGATTATAAAATTGCTCATGTAAATTTAAGAGCCCCCAAGTGACTTGGGTAGAAGAATTTTATGTATGATGATCATATGTACTGAAGTATTTATATCATATCTATGTTCACCCGAACTTTAAACGCGTTTTAACCGACCGTCGGCTTCTCCCTCTTCGGTCAAGGGCCGAAAAATGTTATGTACTCCACCTGTCAAGAATATCAATGGTGTTTCTGATAATCAGACAATCAGGCCATAAGGCTGTAATAGACAAAGCGCGCTCAGGGAACTTATGCTATATTACTGACGAAGTGTAAGAAGCATCTTCGAAGAAAATAGTACCCCCACCGATACCTTTCTTCGGTCGCTCATTGTTACTATGAGACTTGTGCAATAGATTTTTTGTATTCATGAGTTCCGTTGTGTGCCGACCATGATTGAAAACAATAAGAGCGCTAGCTTTCGGCTTCACCCAGTCTGAGGTCCGAGCTCGGATGACCCAATCGTGACAATCGCAGAGGTGCTCCCTTTACTGCATAGCCGAACAATCGGGAACGTAGGGGTAAACACAGGAGCAAGGCAACCCATCTTGCAGAACACTTAAGTCAACATGGTGCATATTGTGGCGTAATACACGAACATGGAACGAAGTCATACAAGTATAATCATATGCAAGATGAAAGGCTTCATAAAGGAAGCCCCCAAGTAAACGGGGTATTTGAATTTATGTGTCACAAACAAAGTTTTGACGAGGAAGTTTTTCACAAACAACTTTTTGCCAAAAAAGTATAATGCTTGGTCGAACCGAACAAGATTTAAAACTGGAAGTTTTTGAGCATGAAAGCGATTTAGCTGGTTAATGTGCTCGGTGTTGATGACGCGGTCCGAGCTTGATGCGGGACAAGGTCCCAACCCCTGAGCCGGTCCCGAGGTGGCAGAGCGAAGAGCTAGGCACTCTGAAGTAGCGACGTAGCACGGCCAAAGTGGCAAGGTGGAACCCCCAGTCCGACCGAGGCGACGGAGCAGGCCGGCAGTATGACGCCGAAGTCCTCGGCGTGGGCTAATGAAGTGATGACGAAGCCCTAGTCCAGCCGAGGTGACGTGGTACGTTGGTACGCCGAGGTGACGGCGCTGCCGGACCCGAATCATTTATCTGTGCACGGAAAATAGTGCAAGCCGGAGATAATAGTAATAATAAATTAAAAAGAATTAGTTGTATAATTAATAATTTATGCAAAATGAGTAATAAAAGAAATACAGCCCGTGTGCCGAACACTCGATGAGGTAGAGCTCTCTCAACGATGCCGAAGTCCCCGAGGCAACCGAACATATCGGTATGGCAATTCGACCAACAAGATGATTACGCGAGCCGATTTATGCCGATTGGGACGACGATGTCGGCTTGCCGAAGTGACCGCGTGACGCAGTGAAGTTGATTACCTACACATGTAAAATAGTGTAGTCCAAAAATAAAAAATCTTCTACTTAATTGACATAAGTGAAGTAAAAAATTGAATATATATGGCCTGGGCGACAAGGTCAACCCGGCGGAGTGGCAATGCGGAAAAAATAACACAGGGACACACGTTGACGCGACGCAATGACTTGGTCGACGCAGGCGGGACGACGACATCGGCTTGCCGAGGTGTTGGCGCGGCCCAACCTAAATAGATTGCCTGCACGCACAACGTAGTGCAACCAAGAAATAATAATAATGAAAAAAGGTGCATAATTAATTTATGCGAAAATAAAAAAAAGTTTGGTAAATATGGCCTGAGCATTGAGGCTAGCTCGATTGTATGACGGCATTGTGGCGCGGCGACGTCGACACAGGTCGGCCAACCTCAGCGACGGCGAGACGCCGGCTAGACCGACGTCGTGCACAAGTGTCGACAAAATACCCCTGCAAAAATAATGCATTACAAAACAACAGAAAATATTCTGTGTGCAATAATTTTAGAAGCTAACCGAATAGTTAGGAAAAATAAAACCTGTTTGACAGTGACTACTGTAGCAGATCTATGAGAATAGCCGAACTGATCCGTACTGTACTAGCAACGAGAATCAAATGATCTTTGCATGAAGATTCACTAGTACGTGAAGCAGTAGCACTAGTAGTTTAATTACTAGAATCCACTGGATAGGCGTAGATACCGTGCTACACAAAGTACTCGGTCAGGTTAGCACCGGTTCTCCAAGAAAAGTAATAGAGGATCAGCTGCCGACTAGTGGTTGAAAAAACAATATAGAAAGGGAAAGAGACGGATCTTCCCTGACGTCAGCTGCCGCCGAGCTGAATTCGAATCCGACGTAATGTCAATGCGGATCAAAGTTCTTCGGATGATAATGTTAGCATGGTCCGGTGACAATGCGATGATGCTGGTCCAAACCCGCATGGCGTCAGACAAAACGAAGTCTGATGAATAGTTGTCGGTCGAACTCAGATGTGATGCCGCGTCCAAAAAATCGACTAAGGATTGATATCCTGGCGGTGGCGCGTCAGATCGCCTTAAAACAAGTGGACGAAAAACTCCATATACGGCGCCACCCCTGAAAAGTTTCTGCAAAAAACAAAGCAAAACAGGTCAGCAGAGAATACCTTTCAAGAGATAAATGTGCTCGTACAAAATGTTCAGGGTTAAGAGCACCTTGAAAGACGTGCGAGTGCTATCCATAGCACTTTTACCTCCACGTGAGGCAAACTTCAACCGAAGTAGTATTAGGGCATGCCCAACGCTACAGGCTGGAAGGATGCTTCAGCTCTCCACGTCGGCTCGGGTGGTCCTCCATTGCTGCTCGTGTTGCTTGCAGGGTAAATGGGGATCTTGCAGAGGAGGCCGTCTCCTCCCTGCCAAAAGTGCAGCGAGGCAAAAAAAGAGGAGAGGAAGCTGAAGGAAGAGTGGGGTTAAAATCTGGTAAAGCGGGAGAGAGAAATATGAATAGTAAAAAAGTTGGCCGGCTGAGGCTAGTGCCGCGTTGGGCAGTCGATTTTTGGACCGTGGTTTCTCTGCTATTTTTCTACGTGGCAATGGTGAGGCATTAGGTAGGTAGTGCTTCCATTGTACATGCCCTTAATATTGCATACTGCTGACCTGTGCACACAAAACATACGAGCGCCTGTGATTCTGCAAAGGGTTGTCTGCTTGTGTTGACGTGACCCCCGCCTAGGGCTATTGGCGACTCGTGTTGGCGCTGCAGGCCTCACGCCTCGTCATGTTCCTAATTTTTTTTCTTGGACATAGATCTGAGGTTAGCCAAAAGTAAGGAAGAGAGACGAACGCATCTGTAGCCTCCGCCCGCAGTCGTCGTTTGTTCCGATACGCCGCGTTATCCACACGTGCACGCACGAAATTTCTATGATTCTCTGCTTCAGCGTGTGCCCTTGGTTAATTGCACCGGCTGCCGCACACCATCGCCATCCAAATTTCTGCGGACAAAATTGCACAAGCCGGCGGCACGGTAAAGAAGCAAATTCACACAGCATGAGTTTAATAGAAAATATAACACCTGAATTTGAGGCGGTTGACAATCTCATCGCACCACGGTGACATCTAGCAGGCTCTCAATGAAAGCATCAATGTCGGTTCAATATCCGGCATATCTCATAGTAAGGGTCTTAAGCTAGGCATCTTGGAGCGATGTTAACATGGACACGGGATTTTACCCAGCTTCGGGCTCTCTCGAGGAGATAATACCCTACATGTTGCTTTTGATTGTTTTCATATGGGTTTAGTACAGAGTACATGTCTCTACCACGAGATGATCGTAATGAATATTAGAGATCTATTGACTAGCCTAGCCTCGGTTTATATAAGTCATCGGAGGCCTATGGTTTAGGAGAGTCCTTGTCTTGGGCGCCAAGTCTTGAGTCTTCCATGTATGCGGCAAGAGCTGTCCGAACTGGCCCATGAGTAAACGGCCCTGGGGGTCCTCGGCCCAATCCAAGAGATCGGGAGACGACGTGATGAGTACCCCCTAGTCCAGGACACCGCCACACATCACTATAAGCCTTGCAAGCAATGTGACTAATGAGTTAGTTGCGAGATGATGCATTACGGAACGAGTAAAGAGACTTGCCGGTAACAAGATTGAACTAAGTATTGAGATACCGACGATCGAATCTCGGGCAAGTAACATACCGATGACAAAGGTAACAACGTATGTTGTTATGCGGTTTGACCGATAAAGATCTTCGTAGAATATGTGTGAGCCAATATGAACATCCAGGTTCTGCTATTGGTTATTGACATAAAACTAGTCTCAGTCATGTCTGCATAGTTCTTGAACCCGTAGGGTCCGCACGCTTAACGTTCGGTGACGATCGGTATTATGAGTTTATGCGTTTTGATGTACCTAAGGTAGCTCGGAGTCCCGTATATGATCACGGACATAACGAGGAGTGTCAAAATGGTCGAGACATAAAGATCGATATATTGGATGACTATGTTTGGACATCGGAATGGTTCCGGGTGAGTTCGGGCATTTACCGGAGTACCGGGAGGTTACCGGAACCCCTCGGGAAGTATATGGGCCTTATTGGGCCATAGTGGGAGAGAGTAGAAGGGAGCCTAGGAGGAGGTGCCCCGCCCCAAGCCCAATCCGAATTGGGTGGGGGGCCGCCCCCCGGCCCTTTCCTTCCTCCTTCCTCCCCCTTCCTTCCTCTCCTAGTCCAACTAGGGAAGGGGGGAATCCTACTCCCGGTGGGAGTAGGACTCCTCCAGGGCGCGCCATAGAGGGCCGGCCCTCCCCCTCCTCCACTCCTTTATATACGGGGGAAGGGGCACCCCATAGAGACACAAGTTGACATTGTCTTAGCCGTGTGCGGTGCCCCCCTCCACCATAATCCACCTCGGTCATACCGTTGTAGTGCTTAGGCGAAGCCCTGCGCCGGTAACTTCATCATCATCGTCATCACGCCGTCGTGCTGATGAAGCTCTCCCCCGACACTCAGCTGGATCGAGAGTTCATGGGACATCACCGAGCTGAACGTGTGCAGATCGCGGAGGTGCCATACTTTCGGTACTAGGATAGGTCGGATCGTGAAGACGTACAACTATGCCAACCGCGTTGTCATAACACTTCTGCTTTCGGGCTACGAGGTACGTAGACAACACTCTCCCCTCTCGTTGCTATGCACCACCTAGATGGATCTTGTGTGTGCGTAGGAATTTTTTTGAAATTACTGTGTTCCCCAACAAAGATCTCTAGAGAATCGTTGAAGAAAGATACGTTATAGCCCAACACTGCCTATGTTAATCTTGAAGAGAGGAAATACTGACATCTTAATGCTCAAGCTAAGGACATCATCTAGAATCATCTCTCTAAGGGGCAATTCGGCCACGATAGTTCGAGGAATTCAAAGGAAATCTGGATAGACTTGCTAAGGTGAATGAAGGTGTTTCCACTCAGAAAGAATCTCTAGTCGATATTGTACGAAGCTGCTTCAATCTCTTCAGAAGACTTGACAAGGAGTGTGTTCAAGATACTAATGATTGTCTCTATTTTATCGCCACTAAGCTCAACGAACTTGGCCCTATTGACATTATTGATCATGAAGTGGTTAAGAAGTTACTTCGGTCTCTGGACAATTCATTTGATACTCTGATTACGATGATCAAAGAGCGCCCAGATTACAAAGATCTCAAACCCGCAAATGTTCTTGAGAGACTTAACTCAGATGAGCCGCAAGAAGAAGAGACGAGAGATTTGTATGGTTTCAACTATTGCGAAAGCCATGCTCTCAAGGTTGTTGTTGATTCTTCGTCGGAAGAATAAATTGATGACTATGAATTTGAAAACCTGATCATATCGTCCAAGATCTCGCATTGATTGTGAAATGCTTCAAGCAATACAAGAAGAAGAATCACTTCTCGAAAAAATGGTTGAAGTATAGCTCAAAATCTGCCTATGGCTCAAATTCCTCGAGTGAAAACTCCTGCTACAAATGCAAAAATATGACCATTTGATCAATGAATTTCCTCTACGGGAAATTGAGGCTAGGAACAATGGAAAAGTTACCAAGAGCAGCAAGAGCAGCAAGAGTAAGAACTATGATTCTTAGCATGAAAAGAAGAAAAAGAAGCATTTCAAGAATAAAGAGAGTTCATCCTCGAACCTACAAGAAGAAGAATTCTCATAAGGCCAAGGCTTATATTAGCAAAGAGATGGATCCGAGGAAGAAGCCTCTGAGTCTGAAGCCGTTGAAGAAGAATCGTCTGTTGAGGAATCTGGTTCTGACATCAAGGGTATTGCTTACACTAGTAGATAAACCACCATTAGTCCCGGTTGGTAAGGGCCTTTTGTCCCGGTTCCTGAATCGGGACTAAAGGGTCGTTACTAATGCCCTGGCCCTTTAGTCCCGGTTCAGTCCAGAACCGGGACAGATGAAACCTCCATGTGGCGGTGCGCCGAGCCCACGTTAGAGGGCCTTTGGTCCCGGTTGGTGGCACCAACCGGGACCAATAAACATCCACGCGTCAGCATTTCAGGGGCTGTGGTTTTTGTTTTTTTTGAAAGGGGTGGGGGTGGGGGTTTTGGGGGGTTAATTTAGGTGTTTCATATATTGTGTTAGATTGCTAATTAATAGAGAGAAGTGTCCTCTCTTATGTCCGTGCTTGGTCGACGCTACGTACTATACATAGAGAGGCCCTCGACACGCTAGCTAATAAGGAAATGAAGGAAACCATTAAGTACAGAAGTTCGTCATGCATACCGAGAGAAGTGATCGATCGACCTCTCCTTCTCCGAGAGATTGGTTGAACAACAAGTTTTCGTATTATCTATCCGATGCTACTGGCTACATACATATACAATATGTAAGATCTCTTACAATCCCCTAGCATTTGAAATCAACTTCCACATGGTATTCTCCGGCTTTATTGATGACGTGGTCAAGAAAGAATCCCCAATTCCTCTTGAATTGCTTTCATGCGATCTTGTGGTAGGAGTTCATTCGCATCTGCCAGTCTAATTTGAAGAAGGGGGTTAATACATATATATGAATGAAACTCAACAGAAATGATGGTGTAATAAAATGAAATTGTGAATATTATTGCTTATGCACTTCATATTGTCTTTTAGAGTAGCCACGCTTATTTTTCAAAGTCGCGTTGTAGATGAACTACGCACACGTAGTATCCTGATAATTATCCCTTGTTCCTGCCACAAGCACTTTACGAGAAATAGAGGTAAATCAAACTGATAATGAAGCATCATAAATGCCATTGATGAAAGTATAGCTATAGAATCAACGGAGATCGCGCAACTAGCTAGCTAGTAGTACTTACTTTGGTATGTATATCGCAGCTCCTTGGCAGTCCCGAGCTGCGGTGAACTGTTTCCAAACCCTGCAAGACAAAGAAAATAATTATTATTACTTGAGATATCAGGAAATGAACAATAAGTTTCCGATATGGTGCGATAATGATCGATTGAACTTACTTGTTGAGCAATTTAGTCATGTCCGCATAGGTTTCGGGATCTTTTCGCCTCGAGTCTAAAACGGTTACTAGTCCCCGCTCAAGCTTAATCTCCAGAAGAACATAGTGGAAGCTGCGCACGCATGCATAACTCATCAATTACATTACTATAACCTCGCTCGAGTAATAAGGGAAACCGAATATGCACACGACAGTAACACTCACTTGAAGTTGTAAGGAAAGAGTATGGTATCTTTGTTTTAATTTTTGATCAACGATTGTAGCAAGTTGGCCTCGGCGTCTTCGGCGTGCTTTTTAACCTGAATTTCATCTATGATATTTGTGTTAATGAACCCAATATCATTCATTTCTTGTTTTCTGCACTCGACGATCTTGAATCTTCATAATATAGTGAGGATAATTAATTATAAATACATGCAATGAAAGATCTGAGCTATATATAGAGACTTAATGATAGAAATAGTACTTACAGACAGTAGCAAAAGACCGCTAATTTATCGAGGGCCTTTTGATTGAAGAACTCGAAGAACTCCTCAAATGGAACAGGCAATAGATTAGTTCCAACGAGGTCATGCTCCTCTTTAATTCTCGGATACAAAGTATTTGTCCCCCCCAGACTCTCTGCAGGTTTTCATGTACCAATTATGGAATCTTCGCATCATCGTTGTTAGAGATTTTTCATCTTTGACGAGAGGCATCCCGTACTCGTATCTGTGTTCGCCCACCTCCATGAAATCAAAATTTACATCGTTAGGAAGGTAATCTCCAGGATTGCTATAACCGGGTACCGTCCCCGGAGCATTAGCGACAATGTCGCTAGACACATTGAGCGGGGGGCACGATTGGTTCGCTTGTTCGCCGAGCTGGGCAATTATTTTCCCAGCTGCTCATCGTTCTTTTAACCTTTGATCATTGACAGTAGTTCTCGACCGCGACGCTTCTTGATATGCCTTTTAAGTAATGCGCTCATAGTTGGTTTTCGGCGGAGACTTTGGTGGTTTCCTCAGGGCATCGATAGTGCGCTTTGCTTTCACCGGATCTACCTTCTCCTCCGGAGGTGGATGTCTCTTTGCTTTCAACCCTTCAGAGAAGTCCTTCACTTCGGTCCGCACGATCTTCTCGTTTTCCTCCTCGGTCCTCTCGTATGGTAACTTCTCTAGAGGCTTGAGAGGTGGACTGTATCTGTATTGCCTCCCGCCTCTGGCTGTACTGCTAGACGCCGGAGCAGACGGAGCGGCTGCGGCTGTCTTCTTTCGTGCTTGCTTACGAGGCGGAGGAGAAGGACTACGACGCACCGGAGCAGCCGGGGCGGCGGCGGGTCTCTTCCGCCCTTGCTGGCGAGGCGGAGAAGGAGGAGGTTGCTGGCTGCTCGGGCGCGCCGGCGCAGGCGGAGAAGAAGGCGGAGTGCCGCCATGCGCCGGAGAAGGAGGCCGAGTGCCCTGATCGTCACTCACCGGAGGAGGAGGCGATGGAGGAGGCGGAGTGCCCTGACTCGCCGAAGGAGGAGGAGGAGGAGGAGGCGGAGGCGTCCAGTTCGGAAGGTTGATGAGCTCCTTCCGCCATAGGCATGGAGTCTTCAGAGCAGAACCCAGCCTAGTCTCCCCTTCACCGGTAGGGTGGTCAAGCTGGAGGTCCTCAAATCCCTCCATTATTTCATCCACCATCACCCTAGCATATCCTGCTGGAATCGGCCGGCAGTGAAAACTTGCGCCGAGTTCAGTAGGATAAACAGAGCCAACAACCGCCTTGACCTTCATATTCATCCATTGCGTCATAATGTGGCAATTTTGAGACTCTGTGATAGCATCCACGGGATAGCTGGCAGGAGCCGTCAAGACATGCTCCGGCTAAAGCAGCTCGGTGGAAGCCACGCTGCTTCTCTGCTGAGATGGCGGGGTAGCTTCGGGGGAAGCTTCGGCAGTTCGTTTGCTACGATTTGCTTCTCGTTCCTCTATCACTTGTACCCTTGCGTGCAGCGCCTGCAGTTGGGTCCGCTGCACTTTTTTCCTCCTCTCCTGGCATTTGTAACCGCCTGCGTCCGGAAAACCAGCATTCCACGGAACGGAGCCTGGCGTGCCTCGTGTCCGTCCTGTGGTGCTCGAGATTCCCGAGGGCCATTGTGAGCTCATCGTTCTCTCATGCGAGCGAACGACCCTTGTTGCGCTGCATCGATATAGTGCCGAAGCCTCGTGACTGGTATTTCCAATTGCTCGTCCGTCCAAATGCACTTCCCTGATACAGGGTCCAAGGTTCCGCTAGCCCCGAAGAACCAAGTCCGGCAACGGTCTGGCCAGTTCATTATCTCTGGTTCGATCCCTTTATCAACCAGATCATTCTCAGCCTTGGCCCACTTAGGCCGGGCTTTGAGGTAGCCACTTGACCCCGTGCAATGGTGAAGCTTCTTCTTCGCAGCATTTTGCTTTTTTGTCGCCGACATCTTCTTACTCTTTTCCGATGTCTTGTGGGCCACAAATGCGGGCCAGTGATCTCTGATCTTCTCATATTTGCCCTTGAATTCTGGTGTCTCTTTTTTGTCGACAAACGTATTCAGGTCTTTCTTCCACCTCCTGAATAGGTCTGCCATCTTCTTAAGAGCAAAATACTTGATTTATTGCTCTTTAACTGGCTTCTCCGGATCATCCTCTGGCGGTAGGGTGAAATTTGACTTCAGCTCAGTCCAAAGATCATTTTTCTGCATATCATTGACATAAGACACCTTAGGGTCTTCGTTCTTAGGCTTATAACATTGGTGGATGCTGATTGGGATCTTGTCCCTAACCAGAACCCCGCACTGAGCAACAAATGCGTTCTTTGTCCGGATGGGTTCAATCGGTTGGCCGTCGCGTGCGATTGCTATGATCTCAAACCTTTCATCCGAGCTCAACTTTTTCTTCGGGCCTCGTCTCTTTACCGAAGTTGTGCCCGATCCGGAGGGCTAGAAAAAAGAAAAAAGACAAGAGTTAATTAATATGTGTACATACCAAAACAATGAATGCATCAATTAGCTAGTCAGCACATGCTTAACTAATATATATACCTGGCCGGACTCGGTTCGGTCACCGGAGCCGTCATCACGGTCTCCTTCTTGCACCGTCATTGGGTCACCGGAGCCGTCCTCACGGTCTCCTTCTTGCACCGGCATTGGGTCACCGGAGCCATCATAATCATAGCCAGCTGCTTCTTCACCCTCTCCTTCCAGACCATCGGTGTCGTTGAGAAACAACGAGCAGACGGCATCACTTCCTTGTGCGATTATGTCCCCCAACAACGCTTCTTGTGCTTCGTCTGGGGGGTGTCCATAGTTTCTATAAATATTTACAACATGGCAATTATTATTCAAACATGACAGATGGATATATTAGCTAGTGGCAAACGTAGAACTAGCTAGCTAATCACAATAAGGAATCATATTAATTAGTGGCCTCGACGTTGCTTCTCTAGGGTTTGGGGTGGCCTCGACAATGCTTCAAGGGGGTAATATCGACAACGACGAGATACATACATGGGAAAATAATGTTATCAGGGAGGGGGTATATCGACCCCCGCCACATGTTGAAGTTATCGGGAGGGGGTATATCGACCCCCCCCACGTGTTGAAGTTATCGGGAGGGGTTTATATCGACAACGACGACATACGTACATGGGAAAATAATATTATCGGGGAGGGGGTATATCGACCCCCCACGTGTTGAAGTTATCGGGAGGGGTTATATCGACCCCCCCCCACGTGTTCAAGTTATCGGGAGGGGTTTATATCGACAACGACGACATACTTACATGGGAAAATAATAGTAACGGGGAGGGGGTATATCGAGCCCCCCCCCCCACGTGTTGAAGTTATCGGGAGGGGGTATATCGACCCCCCCTCGTGTTGAAGTTATCGAGAGGTGGTATATCGACCCCCCCCCCCACCACGTGTTCAAGTTATCGGGAGTTTATATCGACACGACATACGTACATGGGAAAATAATATTATCGGGGAGGGGGTATATCGACCCCCCCCCTCGTGTTGAAGTTATCGGGAGGGGTATATGGACGACGACAGACCGATAAAACATAAGAAAATGAAGAAGAAATAAAAGGAGGAGAAGAAGAAAGGAATAGAGGAGAAGATCGAAGAAAAAAAGAAGAAAACAAAAGAGGAGAAGAAGAAAGGAAATTTCTATTTTTTCTTCTTCTCCTCTATTCCTTTCTTCTTCTCCTCTTCCTTTTCTTCCTCTCCTCTTCTTCTCCTCTTCCTTTTCTTCCTCTCCTCTTCTTCTCCTTTTTCCTCTTCTTATTTTCCTTTTTCCTCTCCTAAATATATAAAACTTTTCTAAAAATGAAACTAACCTAAAATGTACTAAATCAGAGGACATATATAGATAATCCTTTCCTAAATATATAAATCTAAGTTTTGCATATATGAACATATATACACAGAGAACATACAAACATATATACATTTTTTATAAAAAAGCAAAATACAAATCATCATATATATGAAAAAAAATCTAAAAAGAAGCAATATACACAATACATATACTCACAAATATATATATATATATATATATATATATATATATATATAATCTGAAAAAAAACAAGCATGTAATATAAGAAAAAAAACAAGGGAGGGGCGCCTGCCGGACCAACGGAGGGGCAGGGGCGGGTTCGGCAAGAGGAGGGCAACGGGCAGGGGCGCGCGATTGGTGGCGAGGACGGCGACAGGCAGGGGCGACGGCGGGCGAGGAAGGGGCGGGCAGGCGGCGGCGACGGCGGGCGGGCAGGCGCGATCGCTGGCGTCGGGCAGGGCGGTGAGCGGCGGCGGTGTCGGGCGAGGGCACGGGTGACGGCGAAGCGGGCGGCGACGGCGATCTCGGGCGGCTAGGGGAGGCGACGGCGACGTCGGGGCAGGGGCCGGCGTCGAGGAGCAGCGCAGCAGCCTGGCGGCGTTGGAGAGAAGAATGGCGGGTGGGCGGAAATTTCCCAAGTGTTTGATTATAGAGGAAAGGCTTTGGTCCCGGTTCGTGGCACAAACCGGGACCAATGCACCCCTTTAGTCCCGGGCCTAAAAAACCGGGACTAAAGGGGGGCATTGGTCCCGGTTTGTGCCATGAACCGGTACCAATGCACCCCTTTAGTCCCGGTTGGTGGCACCAACCGGGACCAAAGGCCTTGTGCTGGAACTGGCGCGGTGCGGTGGGATGTTTAGTCCCACCTCGCTAGCCGAGAGGGCTCGACAGTGGTTTATAAGCGCTGCTGCGCTGACCATTTCGAGCTCCTCTCAAATGCAGGCTTACGGGCCTAAAGTCACTTATCTGCCTGTGGGCCTACTGGGCCTCCTGCGGGCCTGAATCCTGGCCATGGTAGGGTTTCTAGTCGTATTCAGGCCGTGGGGGCCCAGTAGGAGGCACTTTTTTGTTTATTTTATTTTGTTTCTACTTACAATAAAATACTTATTGTTGCTATTTTTATTTTGTTTCCAGTTTTTTGTTTTGTTTTCTGCATTATTTATTTTCTTTTGTTTTTTTCTTTATTTTTTAATTCTTTTTGCTTTTAGGTCAGCAAAATTATAAACTTTCTGTTAGTGCCATTAGTTTTAGAGAAATTATAAACTTTCTGTTAGTGCCATTAGTTTTCAAATTTGAATAGTTAAAATTTGAATTCTTTGAAATTTGTGTGAATCCCAAGTTTTGATTAACTTTACTAAAAAAATGAACATAGATGCGCCTATAGAGAAAATTCAACCTAAATTCATAATAAATTTCTATGAATTTCAGAGAAATTCACTATGAATTTAGGTCAAACTCCCTGTATAGGGTCATCTATTTTCACTTTGAGAGGAGCTCAACAAGGCAGAGAGGGACGGGCTTATAAACCGGTTGGAGCGACCTTTGGTTGGCGAGGTGGGACTAAACTCTGAGCGCAACGAGGACCAACCCTTTAGTCCCGGTTTGTGGCACAAACCGGGACTAATGGTCATGGGCCAGGGGCGAGGCGCATTGGTCCCGGTTCATGCGTGGAACCGGGACCAAAAGGGCCAGACGAACCGGGACCAATGGCCCACATGGCTGCCCTCTTGAGAGTGTTCTTGGTGAGAACATAGTTGACAAGGAGCGAACCGGGATTAATGGTATTACGAGGGCCGAACCATAAGACATTAAAGCATTTCAAATGAACTCTGAAAAAGTTGAAAGTTGGCATGGTATCATAATTTCACCCACATAGCATGTGCATGTACAAAACAGACAATGGTATCATACTGCAAATGCATTACAAAGTTGGCATGGTATCATCATAATAGTTATGGAGAAAGTCTTCACTTTTTCTTCGCTTGTGTCATTTGCTTATTGCGTCGTAACCATGGATAATCTTCATCGTTTATCAGGATGCTTGGGTCAGCCTTGACTTTGAAGGGAGGAATTTCAAGAAAATTTTCATAATCTTCAGACATGTCTGTCTTGCCCTCCACTCCCACAATGTCCCTTTTTCCTGAAAGAACTATGTGGCGCTTTGGCTCATCGTATGATGTATTCGCTTCCTTATTTTTCCTTTTCTCGGTCTGGTAGACATCTCCTTCACATAGATAACCTGTGCCACATCATTGGCTAGGACGAACGGTTCGTTAGTGTACCCAAGATTTTTCAGATCCACTGTTGTCATTCCGTACTGTGGGTCTACCTGTACCCTGCCTCCTGACAGATTGATCCATTTGCACTTAAACAAAGGGACCTTAAAATCATGTCCGTAGTCAAGTTCCCATATGTCAACTATGTAACCATAATATGTGTCCTTTCCCCTCTCGGTTGTTGCATCAAAGCGGACACCGCTGTTTTGGTTGGTGCTCTTTTGATCTTGGTCAATCGTGTAAAATGTATTCCCATTTATCTCGTATCCTTTGTAAATCAATACAGTCAAAGAAGGTCCCCTGGGCAACAAGTACAGCTCATCACAAACAGTTTTGTCACCTCTGAGACGTGTTTCCAACCAAGCGATGAAAGTCTGATGTGTTCACATATAATCCAGTTGTCACTTGCTCCGGGTGTTTGGGCGCAGATCGTTCTTGTGTTCATCGACATCTGGGGTCACCAAGGTAGAGTTTTGTAGAACTGTGTAGTGTGCTTGAGACCAAGAATATCCGTCCCTGCATATTATTGAGTCCCTTCCAAGCGTGCCTTTTCCAGTCAGTCTCCCCTCATACCGCGATTTAGGGAGACCTATCTTCTTAAGGCCAGGAATGAAGTCAACACAAAACCCGATGACATCCACTGTTTGATGGCTCATGGAGATGCTTCCTTCTGGCCTAGCGCGGTTACGGACATATTTCTTTAGGACTCCCATGAACCTCTCAAAGGGGAACATGTTGTGTAGAAATACGGGCCCCAGAATGACAATCTCGTCGACTAGATGAACTAGGAAGTGCGTCATGATATTGAAGAAGGATGGTGGGAACACCAGCTTGAAACTGACAAGACATTGCGCCACATCACTCCTTAGCCTTGGTACGATTTTTGGATCGATCACCTTCTAAGAGATTGCATTGAGGAATGCACATAGCTTCACAATGGCTAATCGGACGTTTTCCGGTAGAATCCCCCTCAATGCAACCGGAACCAGTTGCGTCATAATCACGTGGCAGTCATGAGACTTTAGGTTCTGGAACTTTTCCCTGGCATATTTATTATTCCCTTTATATTCGATGAGAAGCCAGTCGGGACCTTCATACTGAGCAGGCATTCACAGAAAATTTCTTTCTCTTCTTTCGTAAGAGCGTAGCTGACAGGAGCTTCATACTGCTTCGGAGCCATGTCGTCTTTTTCGTGCAAACCTTGCAGGTCCTCCCGTGCCTCAGGTGTATCTTTTGTCTTTCCATACACGCCCAAGAAGCCTAGCAGGTTCACGCAAAGGTTCTTTGTCACGTGCATCACGTCGATTGAAGAGCGGACCTCTAGGTCTTTCCAGTAGGGTAGGTCCCAAAATATAGATTTCTTCTTCGACATGGGTGCGTGTCCCTCAGCGTCATTCGAAACAGCTAGTGCGCCGGGATCCTTTCCAAAGATTACGTGTAAATCAATGACCATAGCAAGTACGTGATCACTGGTACGCATGGCGGGCTTCTTCCGCTGATCTGCCTCGCCTTTGAAATGCTTGCCTTTCTTTCGACATTGATGGTTGGTCGGAAGAAATCGACGATGGCCCAGGTACACATTCTTCCTGCATTTGTCCAGGTATATACTTTCAGTGTCATCTAAACAGTGCGTACATGCGTGGTATCCCTTGTTTGTCTGTCCTGAAAGGTTCCTGAGAGCGGGCCAATCGTTGATCGTCACGAACAACAACGCCTTTAGGTTAAATTCCTCCTGTCTGTGCTCATCCCACGTACGTACACCGTTTCCATTCCACAACTGTAAAAGTTCTTCAACTAATGGCCTTAGGTACACATCAATGTTGTTGCCGGGTTGCTTAGGGCCTTGGATGAGAACTGGCATCATAATGAACTTCCCCTTCATGCACATCCAAGGAGGAAGGTTATACATACATAGAGTCACGGGCCAGGTGCTGTGATTACTGCTCTGCTCCCCGAAAGGATAAATGCCATCACCATACGTTCCTTGGGTCCTTTGCAAACCCATCCCAGTACTTTCTCTCGATTTTTCTCCACTGCGACCCGTCAGCGGGTGCTCTCAACTTCCCTCTTTCTTACGGTCCTCACTATGCCATCGCATCAACTTAGCAAGCTCTCCGTTTCTGAACAGACGTTTCAACCGTGGTATTATAGAAGCATACCACATCACCTTCGCAGGAACCCTCTTCTGGGGGCTCGCCGTCAACATCACCGAGGTCATCTCGTCGATCTTATACCGCAATGCACCGCATACCGGGCATGCGTTCAGATCCTTGTATGCACCACGGTAGAGGATGCAGTCATTAGGGCATGCATGTATCTTCGCACCTCCAATCCTAGAGGGCATCGACCTTCTTTGCTGCGTATGTCTTGTCGGCAATTCGTTATCCTTTGGAACCTTCTTCTTCAATATTTTCAGTAGCTTCTCAAATCCTTTGTCGAGCACAGCATTCTCTGCCTTCCATTGCAACAATTCCGAGACGGTACCGAGCTTTGTGTTGCCATCTTCGCAATTGGGGTACAACCCTTTTTGTGATCCTCTAACATGCGATCGAACTTCAGCTTCTCCTTTTGACTTTCGCATTGCGTCCTTGCATCGACAATGACCCGGCGAAGATCATCATCATCGGGCACATCGTCTGGTTCCTCTTGATCTTCTGCAGCTTCACCCGTTGCAGCATCATTGGGCACATCGTCTGGTTCCTCTTGATCTTCACCAGCTCCCCCCGTTGCAGCATCACCGTATTCAGGGGGCACATAGTTGTCATCGTACTCTTCTTCTTTGCCGTCTTCCATCATAACCCCTATTTCTCCATGCCTCGTCCAAACATTATAGTGTGGCATGAAACCCTTGTAAAGCAGGTGGGTGTGAAGGATTTTCCGGTTAGAGTAAGACATCGTATTCCGACATTTAATGCATGGACAACACATAAAACCATTCTGCTTGTTTGCCTCAGCCGCTTCGAGAAACTCATGCACGCCCTTAATGTACTCGGAGGTGTGTCTGTCACCATACATCCATTACCGGTTCATCTGCGTGCATTATATATAATTAAGTGTGTCAAAACCATTACAAAACATCATGAATAGATAAATAAGTGACCAAATTAATAGAAGTTCATCATCACATTAAAACCAAAGTACATACATAGTTCTCATCTAACAACATATAGCTCTCCAGAGCATCTAATTAATTAAACCATACATTGAAACTATGTAAAACATTTCAATGTGAAAACAAATGCGATCATAATCGCAACCAAGGTAACAATTGATCCAACGGCATAATGATACCAAGCCTCGGTATGAATGGCATATTTTCTAATCTTTCTAATCTTCAAGCGCATTGCATCCATCTTGATCTTGTGATCATCGACGACATCCGCAACATGCAACTCCAATATCATCTTCTCCTCCTCAATTTTTTTATTTTTTCCTTCAAGAAATTGTTTTGTTCTTCAACTAAATTTAACCTCTTGACAATAGGGTCGGTTGGAATTTCCGGTTCACATACCTCCTAGATAAATAAAATCTATGTCACGTTGGTCGGCATAATTTTCATAAACAATAAATGAACCAATAGTTATAAAGATAATATATACCACATCCGAATCATAGACAGGACGAGGGCCGACGGGGGCGGATACCAAAACCATCGCACTATATAAGATGCAATAATAAAAGTAAGAAAATAATACAAGTATCTATCTAAACATACAAGTAAGAATATTTTTCCTTTCAGAAAGAAGATAAGAACAAGAGGCTCACCACGGTGGTGCCGGCGATGAGATCAGCGCGGGTGATCGACGGCGGTGAAGACGGGACGGGGCGTGACGGACCGGTAAACCTATACAAATATTGAGGAAAATGGAGCTTGGAGGTCGAGCTTGGAGAGGAGAAAGCTTAAGTAGTGTGGCTCGGGCATTCCATCGAACACCTTGTGTGCATAGGAGGTGAGCTAGAGCACCACCAAGCCCTCTCCCCCTCGGCGGCCAGAAAAAACAGAGCAGTGTGCTCTGCTCTTACGTGAGGGGGTATATATAGGCACCTCATTGGTCCCGGTTGGTGGCATGAACCGGGACTAAAGGGCAGCCTTTGGTCCCGGTTCAAGCCACCAACCGGGACCAATGATGGTGGGCCAGGAGCGAGGCCTATTGGTCCCGGTTCGTCCCACCAACCGGGACCAAAAGGTCCAGACGAACCGGGACCAATAGCCCACGTGGCCCGGCCAGCCCCCAGGGCTCACGAACCGGGTCCAATGCCCCCCATGGGTCCCGGTTCTGGACTGAACCGGGACTAATGGGCTGACCCGGCCTGGACCTTTGCCCCCCTTTTCTACTAGTGTTACGCCTCTACACCAACATCGAGCTTGTTCTTCGACAATGATGACAGCGACGACGAGGCACCTCCATTCTGCTTAATGGCACAAAACCTCTAAGGGAACTAACTCTCGACCGAGAAACAATTCCTCGTAGATCAAGAATGGAAATTCCTCGAATGGGTTCTAATGCTGATTCTTCCTCTCATGAATATGAGCACTATTCTTCTAACCATTATGTTCATACTTCTAAGTAAAAAAATTTGCATATTCATACAACTATGCTAATCACTCTTTGAGAAAAAAATTCTAATGCCTCTCAAGCAAAGTACTCTTATGTTCAGCGTCCAGCTAAATCTTCTCAGTCGCCCATCGTGATTTCGGTGGTTAAGAATAACTAATTCTTCTCCAGGACTATTTCTCCGGTGGCACTGAATGGGTCATGGATAGTGGATGTACTAATCATATGACCAAAGACAGAAGTTTATTCGTCGATCTTAAATTGACTACTCCCTCATAGAAGTATATCACCTTGGGCGACACCAATGAAGGAAAGGTAATTGAGTTAGGTAAAGTTGCTATATCTAAAGAGAAGCACATTGCATGCTTGTTCAATCTCTTGGATTTTCAATCTAGTGTCCATTTCAAAATTTGTGATATGGGCATGATGGTGTTATTCACCAAATCTAGATGTGTGGTTTTCGTGCAAAATGAGAACACTTTTATATTCTAAGGTGTAAACATGTGATTTATATATTGTGGATTTCTCTAAAGGTCCCTTAGTTACCTCCTGTTTTCTTGCGGAAACTATGGATGGCTGGTTGTGGCACTAAAGGCATGGCCATGCATGTATGAGAAACTTGCAGGTGTTGGTGAAGAAAAAGCACATCGTAGGAATTGCCGATGTAAAATTCGATAAAAAATGCCTCTTTGGTGCATGCAAAGCTAGCAAGCTCGTGAAGAAATCACATTCCGCAGACTGTCATGACCATGACAAGGCCACTCGGGATTCTTCACATGGACCTCTTCGGGCCGGAGAACTACTCTAGCTTCGGTGGTAACCACTATGGACTCGTCACTTTCTGATTTTTCTTCACATGAGTTTTCTTTCACGAGGATTAATCTAGAACCCAGAAAATTTTCAAATGTTTTGCCAGCTCAAAACGAATATGAAGTCACCATCAGGCATATGAAAAGTGAAAGTGGCACGTAGTTCAACAATACTCATACTGAAGAGTTTCTCAATTATTATGGCATCACCTATGAGTTCTCTGCGGCTTATACTCCCTAGCAAAATAGAGTAGTGGAGAGGAAGAATCAAACACTCATTAAGAGGACTTGTCGGATATCCAGTTTCATCCTGACACTGAGGACTCCATTACCTGGTCCTTGACCCCTAATCGGTGCTACTCGGCCAGCTCCGCCTACAAGGTCCAGTTCCTTGCCTCTTTGCCCTGCCAGTTCGGGAACATCGTGTGGAAGACCTGGGCCCCTCCAAAGTGCCGTTTCTTCGCCTGGCTCGCTGTCCAGAACCGCATATGGACCGCTGATCGCTTGGCGAAACGCGGATGGCCGCACCAACCTACTTGCCAGCTCTACCGTTCCTCCCCTGAGACGGCACGACACATTCTTTTCGAGTGCCGCTTCTCCAGACGTATCTGGACGGCCGCGGCCTCTTGGCTGTCTTGTCCAGACCTCATCAGCAGCATTGGGGAGGGTAGGCCTAAAGTCGTGGACTATTGGCTGGCCGTTTCAAAGTCCACCACCTCCTCCCCAAATGGCTTGCGCTCAGCTATCACGCTCATCACTTGGGAGATCTGGAAAGAGAGGAACGAACGAGTTTTAAACAATAAGTCCTCCCTGCCATCAGTTGTCATGCATAAGATTAGGGAAGAGGGGAAGGACTGGATCCTTGCCGGTGCTAAAAATCTGGCGGAACTTGTAGGCTGATCCTCTTCCCCCTGTGTCGGGGGCAGTGTTCGCCCCCTTCCTCGTTTTTTTGTTGTTTTTTGGCTCTTGCCATACCCCCGTTTGCTTCTCCTATATCAATATAAGGCAAAAGCTTTTTTGCCCGTTTCAAAAAAGAAAAAACACTCATTAAGATGGTATGCATCATGCTTAATGACTGCAAAACCTCAATGCAATTTTGAGCGAACGCCATCAACAAAGGACCGTATGATCTCACCAGCATCTCTCTTCATGTCTCTCTCATCTGACTTGTCGAATAGGGGATAGAAGAGAATTTACTGAAAGTCAGAGCTCCATGCCTTATCCACAATATAATCCATTGCATCTTGGCCCCTTTGGTATCAGGTCGCCGCATCGCCATTGCCATCCAAAAATTCGATGCTCCACACTGAGCCCATACGTGGAGTGGCGCAAATTAAAGGAGCTCGGCATTTATCTGAACCCTCCCGTATCACCTTTTTCGGGTCAAATTGCTCGAAGATCATCCTGTCGGTGCACATTTCCATGGCTATATATGCAAGGCTCCCCTATGTCCAGCTCTAAGCAAGCCAGCACAGCTCAAAGTCAAAGCCACCTATCCGAGAATTAAGCTCCCTAGCACTAGCACTGAAGGCCGGGCCAGCTTGATGGAGCAGGTGACGAAGCTAGCGGGGCAGCGGGCGGTGGTGATCTTCGGCATGAGCTCCTGCTGCATGTGCCACACCGTGACGAGCCTCCTCCGGGATCTCGGGGCGAACCCGACGGTGGTGGAACTGGACGACGACCGTAGGGGTAAGGAGATGGAGAAGGCGCTCGCGAGGCTCATCGGCCGGAACCCTGCCGTGCCGGCGGTGTTCATCGGCGGCAGGCTCATTGGATGCACCGACAAGGTCATGTCCCTTCACCTCAGCGGCAAACTGGTCCCGCTGCTTCGTAATGCAGGTGCTGTCTGGGTGTAGTCCAGGGAGGGCTTTGTAGATAGTATTCGGCTTGATGCATTGGGCGCCAGAGAATAATGTAATGTGTACGTGCTCTGTTATCCTTTTCTGTATCAGGTGATGATGGAGACCAAGGAAACCATGCAGGTCTTTTTACTGTTGATGGGAGTACCTGTCCTATCAAAGTGTTACACATTATAAAAGCAAATTGCGAGAGAACTTTCATTCTATTCCTCAATTGTCAAGCGAGTACAAAGAACACCAGAAGTAAAGAAAAAATACATCCAAGTCCGTCGACCACCTAGCGATGACTACAAGTGCGCGTCGAAGACGCACCGTTGTCATCGCCACTCCCTCATCAGTGTCAGCCAAACCTTGTTGTAGTAGACAGTCGAAAAATCGTCGTGCTAAGCCTCATAGTTACGCATTATAATTAATGGTGTCTTCAATCAAACTTTGTTATATTTTATCAAAATTATAATAAATACAAACAGTACCAAACAAATATAATATGAAAATATATTACATGATGAATCTAATGATATATAATAGGTATGGTGAATGGTGATATTCTTTTTATGTAACTTTGCTCAAACTTAAAAAAAAGACAACACTATTATGTGAAGTAAAAAAGGAGCTTTTTTTTTTCTTTTCATATCAAATCGGGCGGGTACATGAACTTTAAACTTTAACTTTCCAAATTTCAACTTTTGGTATTGTAGTTTCAAAATTTAAAACTTTTGAAAATTTAAACTTATAAAAATATTGAACTTTCAAAATTGTGATGAACTTTGCACAAATGTAATATATGAAAAACGCATGTGTGGGCCCCACCATGAAACTCTTCCTTGTGCTAATGCAACTCCTTTGGAAAAAGTCGAGTGGCCGCCTCACATGATGACCCCCTACGGAGGCCCCCTATAATACGGGAAATGCATAGGGGACTATTCCTCTTTCGTTCTTCTGGTTTCTAGTTGGTTTTCTCAGGAAAAAAAAAGCTAGCTGTAAGATTAAATTCATATTCAAAAAAATTAAGTTCTTTAAAAAATGTCCACGAATCTTAAAAATGATTATGTATTTTAAACGTGTTCTGGAAATTCAAGGGTGTTCATCAATTTTAAAAATGCTCATGTATTTTAAGTAATGTTGTCAGGTTATAAAAAATATTCATATACTCCTAAAATTGTTCTAATTTTGTTACATGTTTATGTTTTTTAAAACATGTAAAACAAAAATATGAAAGTAAGTAGAAAAAATAAATTAGCAAAAGAAAGACCGCAGAAAATAGACGGATCAGAACAAAAAACAAAAAGAATTACTCTGGAAACTGCATCCCGACGTGTTTAAGATGTCCAGCCCATGGACGATCGCTCTGTTCGTTTGGGTGACATCTTGTTGTAATAAAAGAGGGATGATTAGAAATTTCCCCTTTTACACGAGCAGTTGGTTTGCTTCATTCGTGTCCATTTATTATATCAGCAGATCCTTTGATAGGGTTGCTCATGGGGCAGTGTACGCAACAAGGATCAGATTGGATGTACACGAGACAAGGATATAGTCAGGCGAAATTCAGGTTCACTTCTTCAGGGTGAGGTAATACCTTACATTTTACATGTCTGATATGTATTAATGTTGTCTTCAGTGAGACATGTATGATATGTGTTACACGCATACCGACTCATGGGGCCCCGACTTATATTGGTGGACGAGGTGTAGGACTACATGGGCTTGAGCCGATTTACATGGCTTGTAGCCCAAGTAATCTATTAGAGTACATGTTTTGTGCACCAAGTAAGGAGGTTCCTTCTGAAGCAGGCATATTGGTCGGGTATTGGGTTGTAGGTGCATCCAGTGCTCCTCGATAGTTTTGGAGATTGTTGGACAAAACAGTTAATGGACTGATTAGTTTATGCCTATACTCGGGAAGTAGGACTCTAGAAGATTGTTTATCGTGTAGTAGACGACCCCTCAAAATTGTGTTTATAGGCAATAGTTTTGGTGTGTTGTTTCAGGAAAAATTGACTGCAGCGAGGAAAATGACGCAGACATGAAGACTATAGAGTTTTCTAGTTTGACTTTTCACTTATTGAGTCATAGGGCAAACCATACTATTAAGGAGAGGGGGTCCAAGTTAAGTTGATATTTAGGTCATCGATGTATGCTCAATCAAAAACCTATTTCTTCGAGTGAAGATGAGCGAAATCTCTTCATGCAGAGTGTTTATTCTCTGAGTCCGTCACAATGTTCTCCAGGACTCCAAGAAAGAATCACTTGCGATTAAGTCGACTTGACTTGTTCCCCATATTAGTCGGTGGGTGAGTTTGAAATCCGACCTTTATGCCATGTGTTGATATTTAGGTCATCGATGTATGCTCAATCCAAAACCTATTTCTTTGAGTGAAGATGAGAGAAATCTCTTCGTGCAAAGTGTTTATTCTCCAAGTCCGCGACAATGTTCTTCGGGACTCCGAGTAGGAAACACTTGCAGTTAAGTCGACTTGACTTGTTACTCAATTAAGTCGATGAGTGAGTTTGAAATCCGACCTTTATACCATGTGTCGGTTCTTCGTTGAGTGGGTAGTGCCCTTATGCTCATTTCACACCTTGGGATCACTCGCGCCTATAAATATACCCTCATCCCAGCCTAAGATGGTTGGCTACTTCGTTTGACTTGACAAGACATTATCTGAGCAACCCCTCCTTTGAGAGAATTGAGAGAATACTAATGAGGAAAAACCTAGAGCCTCAAATATGTCAAGTGATTGAGCATCACGATGAACTAGATTGAATCTTAGCTTGTACTTGTTACTCTTGTGAACTATGCATCCACTAGACGGTTAGATGTCAGTTCGGGGTATCCAAGAGATATGTGAAGGTCGGAGATCACCTTGAAGATCTACCTAGAGTAGTTGGCCGGAGTCCGAGGGATTTCAGGTCAAGCAGAATAGGACGAAGAGAGGTTTTCTTCAGTGTTAAATCACAAGTTCCTCTAACCACATGTAGCATTGTGACGACAATGTGAACAAATCTAGAGTCGCCATCGAACACCGCGATTCTTTTGCTCACTCACATCACTTTCTGTAATTTTCCCCCGTTATCAAAAAACTTCTCCCTCGCAATTTCTCTCTGTGACAAGTTCACCGAAACTGCTAAGTACTTGCATTTTGCTCGTCATGTTAGCATTTGCTACTTGTGAGTTGCGGTGGGATTTTCCCAGAAGAGGAAGGGTAAAGCAATATAGTAGCGGATAGTATTTTCCTCAGTGTTAAACCAAGGTTATTGAACCAATAGGAAAACCACGCAAATTCCTAGTAAGTAGTACCTACACACACAAGAGCAAATACTCGCACCCAACACGAGCAAAAGGATTGTCAATCCCCTTGAACTCATTAATTGCAAGGATTAAATGTCATAATGATAGATAGATAAATTAAAAATTAAAATAAAAAAATGAAGCAACGTAATTTTGGATTTAGTAATATGATTTGAAAAGACCCGTGGGGAGCATAGTTTTCACTAGAGGCTTCTCTCGCAAAAAATAGCATATGGTGGGTAGACAAATTACTGTTGGGTAATTGATAGAAAAACGTATAGTTATGGTGATATTCATGGCAATGATCATGTATATAGGCATTATGTCTGTGACAAGTAGACCGAAACGATTTTGCAAATTCTATTATTACTTCACCAATCGACCGCTATCCAACATACATCTATGGTATTAAGTTCATGACAAATAGAGTAATGTTTTAAGCAAGATGACATAATGTAGACAGAATAAACTCAAGCAATATGATTAAGCCCCCGTGCCCGCGCGCCAGCCGTGCCTGCGCGCTGCTAGCGCCGCGTGCGTTTCGCTCCAGCCGCCCGGTGCCTCCCGCTGCTATACTGCTGCTGCTTCTGTTGCCGTTGGCAACTGTTCCTGTGCCGCTGGCACCTGCTGTCGCTCCGGCCACCTGATACTGCCGCTGCGTTGTTTGTTGTTGCTTGCTATGCCCGCTGTACTCCACCCACCGCCGCCTGACTGCGCGCTCGTCGCGCCTGGGGCCGCGCCCTAGGCTCTCTGGTCGAGCGCCCACCCATGCTAGCCGCCCCTGTCGCCGCCCCGCACCCCCGCCGTGCGCGCCCGCTGAACCGCGCTCCCGCTGTAGACGCCTCTGGCCACTCCTTCTCGGCCAAGCCCGAGCCCCCACCCCACGCACGCGCACCGCCGCACCCTCCTGTCCCCTACCGCAGCCACACCCTCCTGGCCCCTCCAACGGTCGTGCCCGGCCCGCTTTCCCCCGCGCGTCGCTTCCCCGCTCGCCCCTCGCCTTGCCGCTGCTTCTATTGCTGCTCCTGCAATTGCTGCCGCCGCCTGCAAATAGTCGCCGCCGCTCGTAGCCGGCCGCCCGCGCGCCTGCCTCTGCCCCGCCGCGCCGCCTCGCCGAGCCCATTGTGGCCTGGCCACCATGTCGCCATGACCGCCCACGCTCTCTGCGGCTGCCGTGCGGGGTGCACTCGAGCGCGTGCATGCGTGCCCCCGCCTGTGTGGCCAATCAGGGCCACTGCCCTATGGGGCCGACCCTTAAAAAAGAAAAGAAAGGATAAAAAAACATGAATGAAGATGAGGCACTTACAGGTGGGCCCCCATGAACAGTGTTGTTGACTAATCAACCCCTTTGACTGGGTTAACTGGGTCCCCCTGCACCCCACTGTCAGCCTCTGTGTACAATCTGTGCACACAGGCTGGGTACCCATAGCGTTTTAATCTTATTTTCGAATTAAAATTAATTTCAAAATATTGCTAAAGTTTTAGAAAATCATATAAAATAATCCGTAACTCGGACGAAAAGTTTTATATATGAAAGTTGCTCAAAAAATCCAATGAATCCAAAAACGTGGCCCGTTCATCTGTCACATGCCTCTAACTAGCTGAACATGGGACATTCCCCCTCCGGTCATCTGTCTGGCACAGGTCCGGAACCGGGAAAACATTCCCGGTTGTTTTCCCCCTTCACCTTTATCGTGTAGCCATACGTTAGGTCACACCTGACACGTCATATTGCCATGTTATGCTTTGTGATGCTTTGTTTGCTTTATATTTATTGTTTCTTCCCCCTCTTCTCTCCGGTAGACCTCGAGACTGATGTTGCCTCTATGTTCGACTACGTCACCGATGACTCTTCTTCCTTTGCAGCAGAGCTTCCAGGCAAGCCCCCCCCCCCCTTTGATCATCCCGATATCGCCTATTCCATTCTCTCATTCTTGCATTAGATTTTGCTACTGTTATTGTTTGCTCCTATTCTAATGCATAGCCTGCTTTTGTGACCTGCTTATTGTTACCTTACCTGCTTATCCTGAACTCATAGTATAGAATGGTTAGTGATCCATCAGTGACCCCCACTTTGTCCTTGTTGCCCCTGCTTCATCATCGATGACTCGATCAATGTGATCGACGACCAGAGCCCGAAACCTCACATCACATCATGCCTCTTTTGTTGCTCGACTCTGCAGAGTTACCGTCGAGTTCCGAGGGTGGAACCTCATACATCACTCCTGATGAGATCTCTGTAGTGTAGCTATTCGGTCATGGTCATCGAGGGTGATTCCGCCTTAACCACTTCCGATACGGCTCTGTCGTGCAACCCCTCAAGTGTGAACCTCGAGGGTGGATCCTCTTATGTTCACCATGATGATTACATCGAGTGGAATTCACCGGGGGTGATTCCTCGGGTTTTCCCCTTGATGTTTGGACACACGGATAATTGGACTTTACAACTGTTACTTGGAAAGGCGGGTCGACCCTGCGGGGTACCCGCGAACAATGTGGAAACGGGTTGACCTGGAGGGTGCCCGCGAGATAATTACGAGGTGTGGCCGGGCATTCCTAGCCCTTGTCGCAAGTCCTCAAGACGGGGTAACGGGGTCACATCTTTCGTGAGTCTCTGCTTGTTACCGCGCGTTCCTAATCCACTACGATTTGGATATTTGATCCGAGGGGCCTCTGGCCTAATATCACTAACCATCACATGGGCATAGTATGGGCGTTCTGCGTTGTATGCATCAGCCGAAGATTAATAGACGTCAGCGACTGAGCGGGCGCACCGGGTTGGACTGGTAAGCACCTGCCTTTTTAAGGAGGTAGCTAGGTCTGCTCACTGGCCGCCCTCGCAACATGCAGGAGTTCCCGGGCGATGGCCCAAGACCCCTGGGGGCATAGGTTTAGTCCGGCGTGCTGACCTCTCTATTAAGCCTAGGTCGGGTTGCGGCGTATTGTTTGGCCGAGGCCGGGCATGACCCAGGAAAGTGTGTCTGGCCGGAGTTAATCGAGCGTGGTGGGTAAGTTGGTGCACCCCTGCAGGGAAGAAAACATCTATCGATGTCTGCCCTACGGTAACGGACACTTGGAGTTGTATCCCGATTGATACGACTAGAACTGGATACTTGAGGTGATAATGGATAGTATGGTTCTGGGATTGCTTTCTCGTAGGGAGTCGAGAAAGGATCTCTGGCCGAGGTTGATAACACTACTACTACTTTACTTTATTCTACTCTTATCTCTCTTCTGATGCTGCAAGATGCTTGGTGCTGCTTGAAGATGCTAGTCTTCGATAGGCTAGGCTTTCCCCTTCTCTTCTGGCATTCTGAAGTTCAGTCCATATATAATACCCATTTCATTGACACCGATGCATAGGTAGTGTAGATCCTTGCTTGTGAGTACTTTGGATGAGTACTCACGGTTGCTTTGCTCCCCCCTTTTCCCCCTTTTCCATTCTTCTCAGATGTCGCAACCAGATGGTGGAGCCCAGGATGCAGACACCACCTTCGATGACAACTACTACTACATTGAGGGTGCCTACTACTACGTGGAGACCGCCGACGACCAGGAGTAGTTAGGAGGCTCCCAGGCAGGAGGCCTTGCCTTTTCGATCGATGTTGCTTTTGTGCTAGTCTTCTTAAGGCAAACTTGTTCAACTTATGTCTGTACTCAGATATTGTTGCTTCCGCTGACTCTTGTGTATTCGAGCTTATGTATTCGATCCCTCGAGGCCCCTGGCTAGTAATATAAAGCTTGCATTATTTTAATTTGTGTCTAGAGTTGTGTTGTGATATCTTCCCGTGAGTCCTTGATCTTGATCGTACACATTTGCGTGTATGATTAGTGTATGATTGAATCGAGGGCGTCACAAGTTGGTATCAGAGCCGACTGCCTGTAGGATCACCCTTTCCAACTCCTTGGCCGAAGTTGAGTCTAGTCGTCCAAAACTGTACTAACTTGGATGTGTGGCTTACGGGCCCATGTCGCCATTGGCTGGTATTAGGATATTTTATTCCTCGTCTATACTCTGGGACTTTGATCTCTCGTCTATTCGGGTTAAACATTTTACTAACTATGACATTAGGCTCTCGTACCCACTTCCTCCCGGAGAGCCCCGACATTATCGATGATTGCTTGCTTCGCCAGAAGATTTTGCAGATACTCCTCGATGTTTCTCGAGACACTGTGCCAACTGCCTTGTAGTTCCTGACCACCGGTAATCCCCGTGAATAACATCTTTGCCACTTGTACCTTCATCCCCAGTTGCTCCTGTTGTTACGAGATACCCCTAGTACTCTCCGTTATTCCGAGAATCCTTTGTGCCTTCTCCTTTGCAGCTTCTTTTGTGCTGCGGATAATTCACTTAACCGGGGTTCGTTCATCCCCAATTGTTCATATGCTTTTCTAAATACTTGGAAATACTATCTGATCTTCCGAAAATCCTCTGCAGCCTATTACTCTTGATTCTTCTTGCCTGCTTGCCTTAGGATTAATTCCATATGTCTAGCAATATTCTTTAAAATTCCTTGTGATTGTCATTTTGTTCCTATGGATTTAACGTGTGAGCGAATACTCGCAATCATCAATTAATCCTCGGAAATTTTCTTCCCGGCTCCGACATCACTCTGGATATGGGCTGGTTCTTGCCCAATCAATATTTGATTGGGTGCACCTCTAAGTCTATTCAACTTACTCATCTTTTGATCTGAGCCTCTGCTTCTGATCCTTCGTCTTGAAACCATGACTCCTTTGTACTCAAGCATCGAATTATTCAGATGTTTCTATAAGCCGATGCCTTTGCATCCCCTTCTTCATCTGATTGATTACCGATACTCAACTCAACTCTGTCGTGAATCGCCAGATCCATTGTTGGGTTGTTATCCGACAGTTTACTTCACATCCAAAATCTTGTGAGTTTTTCCCTGATACATAATACCTTTGGTAAATTGTATCACCTGCTTTGACTTTGATACTCTGCTTTCGAACTCATATCTCTTGCTTGGTTGATGGTTGTATAGATCCGTAAAAATGCCCCGATGGGTTGAACTTATGCCTTCCATAATCCGTGTGAACCCGAGAGTTCTCACGAGTCATACTCTTCTGGTGTTTCGCCAGATAAATTCCAACACCACAACTCCATCGAAAGCGAGAAGTGAATGAAAGGTTACGCATTGAAGAAGTGGGAGTCGACCTTGAACCTTTGCATTCATGCCCATGGACCTGATGTAGAACTTATCATGGAAGCTGCTCGTAAAAAAATAATAATAAACTCTTGTTATAATCCATCTGGTATTTTGCTTTGATTCTTTGCAATCGTGGCCCCAACCATGATTGTTCTTCTTTGATCCCATTTCACGGACAAGCTAAAGCACTTGTCTTCTGCAAACTAATATGCCTGCCCAACCTCTATTCCGATTTACCCTCGAGTGTTACCCCTTGGTATCTCGGGAATATCGCAGGAACTACATAACTTCTTATGAGTTCTTCATCGAACTACTATTGATCACCAATTCCAATATCCCCGAGTTCTGAGTGGTTGGTCACTTGAGAACACCGGTAAGTGAATCGATTCTGCACTCCGATTCAATAACTTTAAGTAATTTGTTGTTGCTTACGAGTTTAATAATCCTTCCAGTCATTCCTAGCATGATCGGCTATATCCCTGTCGTGCTAAATTTTAACTGTGCTACCTGGTCCCTCTTCCCAGAGCACAATTTTCGATGATGAGCTAAGCATACGTCGCTCTTCCTCATCATATCATTTCGCCTTGAACTACAAGCTTAATTTCGAGTTTGTGCCGTACCTGTGGTTCCAATAACCTTTTGCTTCATCATTCCTTTGACTTGATGTCATCGGCGATCGATTACATCTTCATGAACTTTCTTGACAAATGTGTCATGATCATCATCAACATTCTGAGATCTTCCAGGATATTAATTAAATTCATGATGAGAAATACCATCCTTGACCTTCGATGATTTGAGTTATCATCGACAACCCCCTTGTCTTCTTTCCAACACATGTTTGATCATGTCTTGGTTATACCTTGGACTCCTTGCTATTCCTGCAATTGTTCCTTGAGTATTTCTTGTGACCTTCAACTCCAACCCCTACTTGGAACACCATGTTAATGCTACCTCGAAGCATGACTGAGGTATTCCGACTATCAACAAGAACATTGGAAGCGCATTGTCGAATGTTTCTTGATCTATTATCCAAACGCCGTTGTATGGGCAATATCATGATTCTTCCATCGCCCCCTTTATCTAAATGCTTTTGAACTTGTTGTCATATCATGTATATCCTGCTCCGCTTCCCCTTGGGAAGGATATACTCCCAATTCTTGTGTGTAAACACATTTTCCTTTCCATTGGTCTGATTAATCTGATGATTTCATTTTCCATTCCATTGGGTTGTTTAACCTTCTTGTGATCTATATGATATAAGAAGAAATAATTCCCTGCTTATAAAATACCCCGATGTACAACCTTGTCAGTGAGACCCTGTTACTATTGTTGATGACATTCCAGTAACCACCGATGGACGGGAACCTTGCCGATTGGTCCGCCTTGTTCAACGAGCAGGAAAATGTTTCTCTTCGTCCCTCGCCCTTGGTACTGACGTTGTTGGCAACATAACTGACAGTCTATCATCTGACATGCGTTGCTATCGGCCCCCTTTCTACTTTTAACCCACATGGTGGGCCCATAACCCACAGTTCCACCGGATCGAAACCTGACTCTCCTGTACAACCTTGATGCCGAAGTATCTTATGCTCTTGGGGTTGTGTTTATCACGAGCCACCCTCCGGGAGATGATCTATTCCCGATGCTCTGAACCCCTTCTCACACTCTGTTCAGGTATCTATCGTTTGTCCATTCGCTTGAAACTTCTTATTGTACCTTCATATTTTGCTCTCGACGTTTTCTTAAATTTCAACTCGAGAGATACTTCTGTCACATTCCCTGCATTGTTCACCAGACAATTAATCCTATAAGGGTCAGTTCACCCGAAGTTACTCTTTACTTCCCCACTTACATCTCGGGATGAGATTTCTTGTAGTGGAGGAGATTTGTAACATCCCCAGCATCACACTACAGTAATCTCCCCCTAATGAAGGTCATGTCATCATGATCATCATGCCAAAATGCCACTTGTCCAAAATCTGCTTCAAATTCAAATTCAAATTCAAATTACATGTCAAATATTTGCTTCTTCTTTCACGCAATTAAAATAGTTCATCCTATGGCAAATAATCCCTAGATATTTGTCAAGTTGAAGCCAACATTTTTGGAATTCCCAAATTGCCCCTGGGAATTTATTACCTGGTCCAGCAGTATTTAAGATGTCCTTTTCATTTTCTAAAACTGCTTGGACAACTCCTGATGGCCCCAAACTTTTTGTGGCAGTGCAAAATATTGCAATATATTTAAATGGCCAATCTCCATAATTTTGCAATGTCATTTGGTGGCTTATTTAATTACAAACAGTGGCTGTTTTAATTGTCAAAAAAGGGGAAAAGGCAAACTAGCTACTGTGCTAATGGGCACTACCTACTACAGTAAACGGCCCAGCCCACTACCAGGGCCTTTCCTTCAATCTCTGTACAGAGGGAACAGAGGCCATGGCATGGACTCTGCACGCCCGTCCACGCCGCGGATGTTGCTGTGTCGACCATCCCGCGGTCGTGCAGTTGGATAAGTGCATCGTCGCGAGTCTCCTGGCAAACCCTAGAACACTTCCCCCTCTTATATCCTCCCTCGCTCGCCTCTCTCTCGATCTGGATCGGAGCCGACCGTCGCGATCGTCGTGGCTCTGGAATCGGCACGACCACCCTCATCCCCGAGCTGCGCCAAGGCGTCCAGGAGGACCGGCGCCCTCGTCCTCATCCTTCTCGAGTACCAGGACGAGCCGGACCGCCCCGCAGCTCGCCGACCTCGTCGTCCTTCCCCGCACGCGCTCCTCTGCTTCGCCGCCTCACCGAGTCGCTCCCGAGCCCCCTGTGAGCTCACCGCCCCTGCTTTCCCCCTTCTTTCCATCTGGTAGCAGCCACCACCGTTATGCCCGCCCGCGCTTGTCCATGGTCGTCTCCGACCGTGACCGCGGAGCTCCCCGCCGTCACTAGTTACTACGCCCGTCCATGACCCGAACACACCCGCATGCGCCCTGCTCCCCATACCCGCGCGCCAGCCGCCCGGCTGCAGCCGCGCCCACGCGCTGCTAGCGCCGCCTGTGTTTCGCTCCGGCCGCCTAGTGCCTCCCGCTGCTATACTGCTGCTGCTTCTGTTGCCGTTGGCAATGTTTACTGTGCTTGGTGGCATTCTGTCGCTCCGGCCACAATCTGCCGTTGCGTTGGTTCTTTGCTGCTTGCTTCGCCATTGCTACTCCACCCGCCGCCGCTTGACCGCGTGCTCGTCGCGCCCGGAGCCGCGCCCTAGGCTCTCCGGTCGCACGCCTGCCCACGCTAGCCACCACCCCGCACCCCGCCGTGTGCGCCCGCCGACGCGCTGAACCGCGCTCCCGCCGTAGACGCCTCCGACCACTCCTTCTCGGCCAAGCCCGAGCGCCCACCCCACGCACGTGAGCCGCGCCCTCCTGTTCCCTACCGCAGCCACGCCCTCCTGGCCCCTCCCACGGCCGTGCCCGGCCCGCTTTCCCCCGCGCGTCGCTTCCCCGCTCGCCCCTCGCCTTGCCGCCGCTTGTACTGCTGCTCCTGCAACTGCTGCCGCCGCCGCCGCTTGTAGTGCCGCCCGCCACGCCGACCTCTGCCCGGCCGCGCCGCCTCGCCGATCCCGCTGCGGCACAGCCACCAGCAGCTCTGCCGCCCGCGCCTGTGGCCGCCGTCTTGGTGCGCTTCAGCAGCGTATCGTCGTGCCCCCGCTGTGTGTAATCAGTACACGCCCTATGGGGCCGGCCCTTAAAAAAAGAAAATAAAGGATAAAAAAACATGAATGAAGATGAGGCACTTACAGGTGGGCCCCCATGAACAGTGTTGTTGACTAATCAACCCCTTTGACTGGGTCAACTGGGTCCCCCCTGGACCCCACTGTCAGCCTTTGTGTACAATCTGTGTACACAGGGCTGGGTACCCATAGCGTTTTACTCTTATTTTCGAATTAAAATTAATTTCAGAATATTGCTAAAGTTTTAGAAAATCATATAAAATAATCCGTAACTCGGATGAAAAAGTTTTATATATGAAAGTTGCTCAAAAAATCCAATGAATCCGAATACGCGGCCCATTCATCTGTCACATGCCTCTAACTAGCTGAACATGGGACATTCCCCCTCCGGTCATCTCTCTGACACAGGTCCGGAACCGGGAAAACATTCCCGGTTGTTTTCCGCCTTCACCTTTACATGTAGCCATACGTTAGGTTACACCCGACACGTCATATTGCCATGTTATGCTTTGTGATGCTTTGTTTGGTTTATATTTATTGTTTCTTCCCCCTCTTCTCTCCGGTAGACCGCGAGACTGATGCTGCCCCTGTGTTCGACTACGTCACCGACGACTCTTCTTCCTTTACAACAGAGCTTCCAGGCAAGCCCCCCCTTTGATCATCCCGATATCTCCCATTCCATTCTCTCATTCTTGCATTAGATTTTGCTACTGTTATTGTTTGCTCCTATTATGATGCATAGCCTGCTTTTGTAACCTGCTTATTGTTCCTTACCTGCTTATCCTAAACTGCTTAGTATAGGTTGGTTAGTGATCCATCAGTGACCCCCACCTTGTCCTTGTTGCCCCTACTTCATCATCGACGACTCGATCAACGTGATCGACGACCAGAGCCTGACACCTCACATCACATCACGCCTCTTTTGTAGCTCGACTCTGCAGAGTTACCGTCGAGTGCCGAGGGTGGAACCTCATACATCACTCCTGATGAGATCTCTGTGGTGTAGCTATTCGGTCGTGGTCATTGTCGGTGTCAAAACCGGCGGATCTCGGGTAGGGGGTCCCGAACTGTGCGTCTAAGTGGATGGTAACAGGAGGCGGGGGACACGATGTTTACCCAGGTTTGGACCCTCTCGATGGAGGTAATACCCTAGTTCCTGCTTGATTAATCTTGATGATATGAGTATTACGAGAGTTGATCTACCATGAGTTCGTAGAGGCTAAACCCTAGAAGCTAGCCTATGGTATGATTGTTGTTGTCCTACGGACTAAACCCTCGGGTTTATATAGACACGGAGGGGGCTAGGGTTACATAGAGTCGGTTACAAGGGAGGAGATCTACATATCCGTATTGCCAAGCTTGCCTTCCACGCCAAGGAGAGTCCCATCCGGACACAGGACGAAGTCTTCAATCTTGTATCTTCATAGTCCAACAGTCCGACCAAAGAATATAGTCCGGCTGTCCGAGGACCCCCTAATCCGGGACTCCCTCAGTAGCCCCTGAACCAGGCTTCAATGACGATGAGTCCGGTGCGTAGATTGTCTTCGGCATTGCAAGGCTGGTTCCTCCTCCGAATATTCCATAGAAGATTTTGAACACAAGAATAGTGTCCGGCTCTGCAAAATAAATTCCACATACCACCGTAGAGAGAATAATATTTCCACAAATCTAATATGCTAACACATTTGATAGCATGAAATCATACCACGGCCCGGTCATTATTCATACCGTTTGTCTCAACCAGCTACTACACACATTGCCAGGCGGTTTTCTTGGCACGTCTTGTCGAAGCAGAGATCGTGTCCCCTTATCACGAGATTCTCATCAATACGGGTGTGGGTAACCCAACCGCGCCATCAATTACGGCGCTTGAGGAATAAGAAAATTTACCAGGCAGGTGGGGAGGCATATAGTTTCTTCCACCCTTATAAAGGGACAGGGATTCCTCTTTTTACCCACGCTATCTTCCTCCTTGCTCATCCATTCTTGCGCACTCGAGCTCCAGCACCCAAGTTCACATTTCCTCCTAAAACCACTCCAAGCATGTTCGGAGCGGGAGGCAAGTGGATGGTCTCCTCCGTTACGGAGGAGCACATCACAAAGCTACAGGGAGCAGGATATCTGGCCGCGGATATCGCACACCAGCTGCCAGATGCGGGGAAGATCGTCCCTACTCCAGAACCCCATGAGAGGGTGGTTTTCCTTACCCACTTCGTCCACGGACTGGGATTTCCCCTCCACCCGTTTGTCCGCGGGCTTATGTTCTACTACGGGCTGGACTTTCACGATCTGGCCCCCAATTTCATCCTCAACATCTCGGCGTTTATCGTCGTGTGCGAGGCCTTCCTCCGCATCAAGCCCCACTTCGGCCTGTGGCTGAAGACCTTCAACGTTAAATCGAAGGTAGTGGTGGGCCAGCAAGCGGAGTGCGGAGGTGCCATGGTGGGCAAAATGCCTAACGTCACCTGGCTCGAAGGCTCCTATGTGGAGAACATAAAGGGGTGGCAATTGGGGTGGTTCTATATCACCGAGCCGCGCAACACCAACTGGGTGGCGGCCCCCAAATTTCGACCCGGAAACCCCATGCGGCTCACCTCCTGGAAAGAGAAGGGCCTATCCTGCGGTTCCTCGGCAGAGCTGACCGGACTCCAGACCTGCGTCAAAAACATGATGAGCAAGAAAATCAAGCTCGTCAACGTGGTCTAAGTCATGCTCTTCCGCCGGATCCTCCCATGTCAAAGACGGGCATTCAATTTGTGGGAGTTCGACCTGGCAGAGCACCAGACGCTGCGAGAGCTCTTCGACACGATGCACAAGGACGTCTGGTGCTATTTCAATCTAAGTGGTCCTATTCTCTGTCCCGTGCTAGGAAGCATTACTCCTCTTTTCATTCCAAATTCTTCAACAAGACCGATACAATTGATTGGTCTGTGCGTTTCTCTTATTACTTTTTTGTATCCCCCTGTTCCTCGGATACAATTCGATCCTTCTACAGCCCTTTCCAGAAAGAAAAACCGGGCATTTTTTAATCTTCCATACCCCTTTTAGGGTTCTATATCTCTTACGACTTCGTATGGGCATTTTACTGGCAGCTATGGAGATAGCTGCTCTAGCTATAGTTTCAGATACTCCCCCCATTTCATAAAGTATACGACAGGGTGCTGTTCAAGGGCGCCGAGGTACCTCCTCCCCTTACCGAGGACCGCGGACTCAGCGCAAAGCGTCCTGCCAATCCGGTAAGCCTTTTACATCTCATAAGATGTTCTTTTCCCTAGTATAAACTGCTTGAGATCTGAACCTCGCGCCATTTAACAGAGGACTGGGTAGCGACAGTGAGCAGATCGATTGTCCGGCTCCCTGCTGAAGATCCAGCAGATGCTCTCCTAACGGAGATGCTGGTTCCGGCGCCTTATGAGGTGCCGGAGAAGAAGGCCAAGAAGAAGGCCATAGGGACCAGGAAGGGTCTCCGGCGCAAGATTATATCGGACTTATCGTCCGAAAACACCGAGGCGCACTCCTCCCACAAAAACGAGGAGGAGGGAGAGGAAAGTTCTCCCCCCACCCAGCCGAGGGGGACAAGAAAAGGAAGGCCGCCCCATCAGGGGAGGCCGAAGGGTCCAAGAAGGGAAGAACCCTCCTCCCGGACTGCTCCACGACGGCCGCTTTCAGCGATGAGGAGTGGTTGCCCAGGGACAAGCCCCTGGCGAAGTCGTGAGTATCCGGATACCCTAACAATTCTTGGTACGTCTTATTGTATTGTTTCTTATCACGCTGCGCGTGATTATGCAGCCCCTCCCGAGCCCACATCGACGTATCTTCGTCGGATGATTCTTTGGGCCCGTCGGACCTGAACAACGATTCACTTCAGACCGCCTCCTCCCCTCTCCCTACGGACAACGTCGAGGTGTTGTCTCAAAGGGCACCGAACCAAGGGGAGGTAGTCCTGGAAGCGCCTCAAGGCGACATTCCGGACACTGGGTGCAAGGGGAGCAAGACTCCCATGGGCTCTGATGACGGGGGCAGCAAATTCGGCCCCCAGTCGAATACTGCACCGGAACCTCCAGTGGTTCCGAACTCTGTCAGGCGACCCCTCGCTGGCAAGCCGCCTGTGTCGATGGCCTTTGTCCATCCAGAGTCATCGGACAACTTGCTGGAAGCTCTTCGAGGAGCTTCCATCGACGAAGAGCACCGCACTATCATGAGTGCGGTGATCGAAAAGGTTCGGTCCGCCAAAAGCGGACTGACTGAAGCCTGTGCCAGCCTCCTAACAGGCTTTGAGGTGAGTGATGAAATTATGATAAAATGTTACAGCATAGACAATAGCCCCTGATGCTTTGTTTGGTGTTCGTAAAGAAAGGCCGAACAGAGGATCAAACAATAACCAGAGGAGTCTAACCATAATATGTCTATGTGCATATGCAGGCTTCACTGCTGGCCGCTGCCGCACGTACTGTGGAGGTCGCTGCACTGAAGCAGGACCTTGAGCGGTCCAAGGAAGAGCTCGACCTTACCAAGGGGCAACTCGAAGAGAATAAAGGTAAGCGATACCCCATCTGTATATTAAAAAAAGTTGGTTGTAAGATAATAGGATCATCATGAATTTGCTAGGGGCCACGACTGAAGTGGCGACCCTGAAGAAGGCGCTATCCATGGCCGAAGACAAAGTGGCGAAGGAGCGCACCGAGCGCGAGAAACAAGAGGCCCGAGTAGGCGAGGTGCAGCAAGAGCTCCAGGCTCTCGTCAAGAAACACGAGGCCTTGGAGCTTGACTCTAAGACACAAGGGTCCGAGCTTGCGAAGGCCCTCGAAAGCGCACAACATGCCAAGGCCTAAGCCCAAAAGGCCCTCCAGGAGATTGAGGCGGTTAAGAAGATAGCGGCGGGTAAGGCAATCATTATGCAAAGCAAGCATGTGAAGGAAACTTTCTTTTTTACTTACTCGAGTTCGGAGCTCTCGGGAGGCGTTCGCGAGATCTACCCCCAGATGTGTCGGATGCGCGGAGTTCTACGGGCCGAGGAGGGAGCTCGGCGGAGAAGTTTTATGGTCTCGATATCTTTGGGACCGAACACTAATGCCCTTGAGCGACCAGTGAAGCAACTGGTCGAGCTCCATAAGGCGGCCGAACAGGCCATGAAGGGTCTTATAGTCCGGATGTGGCTGGCGATCCCCGCTCGACAGCTACTTGATGCGGTGAGGCGGCTTGTGAATGCCTGCCGCGGCTTGAAGTCATAAAGCGGCCCGTGCACGCGAGGGTGCGCGGAGGCTTTGCCCGGCGAAGGTGCCTTTGGGGAAGATGGATCTTTGAGAAGCTGGTGACGAAGGCGCGCCCGAAGGGAAGGAGCACCGCAAGCCCGAATTATATTATGACGGTGTCCTGAAGGGTGCTCGCCTCGTGGCGGAGGAATGTACTAAGTATGTAATATTCGAGTGAATGTACTCATGTGATCCTCTGATATGAAACGACTTCATTCGCGCTATACCACGCTTGTTAATTTAAAATATTACCTTCTATGCGGCCGTTTATAAAATCTGAGAGTTGGCCAGTCGTCGGCTTCTGCCCCCATGCAACTAGTACTGAGGTGTTCGGGATAAACCTGAGCACTCTTTATCCCAATTCTGGGTCCTTCGAAGGAGGTGTTCAGCACAATGAACCAGGCAATCGGACTATAAGGCTTTATTACTCTCACTTAGCCATAGAAGTCTACAATTTTAAACTTTGGCGAAGCCCATAGTATTCGGAAGGCCGAATTTGGGGCGCTATATACGCCTAAGCCGAACAAGGCCGACTCCTCGCCCAAAGCGGAAGAAGTCTTTAAGGACTTGAGACCTCTTGAACGGCGACCAGCTCTGGCCTTATCATGACAGTCAGTTTTCGGCTTTCTCTACTGAGGTGCTCGTCCGGAAGAACCGGGACACAATCGCAGTAGTTCTTCCAGTTCTACCTTAGCCGATATTGCGGAACGTAAGGTACCAAAACATGGGAGCCGGGCAAACCCAACTATTGACCCAAGACATGATTCAGAGCTGATGCATATAGTGCTATAAGTTCGGGGTGCCGCACTGTCGAAAGTGTTCGGACTTCTCACGCCGTATTTATGGGGTATAGTGAAGCCTTTGGCGTATTGGTCGTACCAGAATGTACGGGTGCAGTTTGTCGTAAATAAGCAGACAAAAAAAGAAAGGGTAATGCAATAATAGACTAACGCTATGCATTGTTATTAAATAATACGTCGAAGCGTATGGATACAAGCAGTGCAATAAGCAAAAAATAGGACTATTTGACATGTCCTATCCAACACTACTAGGAAAAGGCCTACTAATGGCGCACCGGTTTTGCCTACTAATGGCGCACTACCGGTGCGCCATTAGTAGCACGCCATTAGAATTTTTTACTAATGGCGAACCCACCGTCGCCATTAGTATCGGTATACTAATGGCGCACTGGCGATCGCCATTAGTATGTAACTCCATGCACCATTAGTATGCCTCCGGGGCCATATGTAACCATGTGCTTTGTCACACTAATGGCGCACTCTGCCTTGATCGCCATTAGTATCCTTTGGCATACTAATGGCGCACTCTGCCTTGATCGCCATTAGTATGAATATTTGGTTTTTTTGCTTTTCTGATTTTTGCACAGGTTACAAAATATATTATTGGACAGAATATAGACAGCAGCACACAGCAACATCAGATTCATCGAATACAATAGAAGATTAGTCTCCGAATACAATTCATCATATTAGTCTTCGAATTCAAAAGACCGAACAAAGATAAAACATTACAAGTCTCAAGACCGCGAGTATCGAGTTTGTCTTCACATTACAAGTCGATATCGATCATCTAAACTACCATCATCAGTGTGTGCGCCGCCATCATCAATGGTGGCATCCTCGGCGGCACCATCAGTGGTGTCATCCCCGACGCCACTAGGGGTTGTGTAATCAGGATCGGTGTCTTCCGCGGCGTCCTCATAGCGGTGAGGTTGTTCCTCCATCTCCTGGGACAGCTCCCAGAATTGCTTGCCGCCCGAACCACCGGCCTCATCGTTGTGGGCCATGTTTCGCTCTAAATAGGAAAAAGTTTGGTCAAAAAGTTGGTTATTGTCAAGGAACAAGATCATGGTCTCATCATTTAGAGTTTGTCGACACCGAGGCACCCTAAAAGCCTAAGCTTTCATCATTTAGGGTTTGTCGATGCCGAGGCACCCTAAAAGCCTAAGCGTACATCATTTAGGTTCTCATCGACACCGAGGCATCCGGGTAGCCAAGTTAAGTTTTCATCATTTAGGGTTTATCGATGCGAGGCACCCTAGGTTGGGCCTAATCACTTGGCACTAATCACTTGGCTCTATTGCCACCTATGTTGGGTTTATCATCTAGGGTTTATCGATGCTAAGGAGAATTCTAAGTTGGGCCTAATCACTTGGCTCTATTGCCACCTATGGTTTAATGCAGCAAGAATGGCGGGGCAGTTGATCCTACTTAACTAAGTACTAAGATACCCGGCCCATGCATTAGTCATAAGTACCCCATATGTCCTATTTTAGCAAAGTCATGCTAAAATTCACGGAAAATTTCAGCATGACCGTTGCTGAAAATAGGACATATAAATACCAATTTGCGGAGCGGAAGTTAATCAACATTTCGACAAACTCAAGGGCCTCTCGGGGTACCTGCAAATTCATCACGACACGATGGTCGGAGACATGACCTTTGCAAAATGGTCGGAGACACGATGGTCTTTCTCAATGTGATCAATTGATGGATCAACACATAAAACATGTCCAATAAGTATGATTTATAGAGTCAACATCGGTATGAATATATATAAAGTTTTTCTTCATCAGCCAGGCCCATGCAAGTAACTGCATCCAGCAACTATTTCTGCTACTCTGTAACTAACTACACTCTGTATTTATAGATTCATTTCAGATGAGATCAGATTGAGCTCCAAGCTGTAGCTGCAATTGAGGGATCCATGAGCCATCATGCCAGCCAGCCAGAAATAAACTTTACTTTCCAAAGGAAATAAAATACAATGCATACATACATACTTAAGCAGGTAGATAGATAGATAGATAGATAGATGAGCATGTTCAGTTTACAAGAATGAATATAAACAAGCAAAGAATGCATGCAAGTTTAAAGTAAAGCGTTTCAGTTAATGCAAGTACTCCTCTTGCTCTCTACTTTCTCTCTTCTCTTCTTGATTAATTAACTGAATTTTACTGATGTTGTTGTTAACTGAATTTTAATCAGCTGCTTTGAAGAACACCTTGAGTTTAAATCGAGATATAGGTGTAGTTTTCAGTCTCTGTCAGTTTCATCGAGAAGTTTGCTTTCAGTTTCAAATAATCCGAGCTGCGCCTCGGTGCGTAGTTTATTAGGTTTCTCCGCTGCCCTGACCCGACCATGGGATGGCACGAACTAGGCGGTCATGGCTACATCATGGTGACGCTTGGGAACGCTGGGATGGCAGTGCTCACGACCCGGGGTGGATTGGGAGCGGACGGCGATGGGGGCAGGGCAGGGGCCGGACAGGGGCGGGACGGAGGCGGAGGCCTTGAGGCGGCGGCGTGGGTTGGGGCAGCGCTGCAGGTGGATCTGGTGGCGAGGAGAGAGGTCGAAGGGATCTGGCGAGAGGAGGAGGATAGCTAGGGAGGGTTCTAATGGCGCACCGTCCAGTCGTGCGCCATAAGTATGACTATTCTAATGGCGCACCAACCCTCGGTGCGCCATTAGAATTTGTTTTAATCTAGCCCACTAACCATATCTACAACCTAACCCTATCTACAACAGAACCCACCCACTAGCCCGACTGGTCAGCACGCAACACACACACCAGGAGGTCCTGGGTTCGATTCCTAGGCTCCCCAATATTTTTTTATGCATTTTAAATGCTGTTTTTTATATTTAGTTGTGTTTAAATATGTTCAAACTTGTTTAAATCATAACAGTAATATTTTTTTATAAAAACAGTACTAATTTTTTAAAAAATATGTTCAAATTTCTTACTTGAAAATATCATCGGCGGCGGCGGTGGAGCGGGGGAGGCTGCGGGGATCGAGATCGAGATGGAGGGGGAATCGAGATCGAGATGGAGGGGGATCGAGATCAAGTGTCCTCATGAATTCAAAAAGTGCCCATGAAATTTAGAAATATTCATGATATCAAAAAGTGCCCATGAAATACAATCGAGAAATGAAGACTACGATTTAAATACAATTGATCTTAGCTAGCTATCTGTTCACAATCTTCTTGCCCTTCTTTTTCGCAAATGGAGTTCTTCTGTGGAATGGACGTCCTTTAGGTAGGGTGGTCCTGCTTCTTCTTGTGGTGTGTGCTTGTACTTCATCGTCGTCGTCATGTTCGATCTTCGGGTCGCCGTACTTGTCGAAGTCTTGCTCATTGGCTACTCCATCCATTCTGATGATCTTCCTTTTGCCTCTCCTCACGACAACACGAATGGGCTTTGGCGGGTCCGTAATGAAGAAGCATTGGTCCACTTGGGAAGCCAGTTGTTGGGGAACGTAGTAATTTCAAAAAATTTTCTACGATCACGCAAGACCATGGTGATGGCATAGCAACGAGAGGGGAGAGTGTCCGTCCACGTACCCTCGTAGACCGAAAGCGGAAGCGTTATAACAACGCGGTTGATGTAGTCGTACGTCTTCACGATCCGACCGATCCAAGCACCGAACGTACGGCACCTCCGAGTTCTGCACACGTTCAGCTCGATGGCGATCCCGGACTCGATCCAGCAAAGTGTCGGGATGAGTTCGTCACAAGACGACGGCGTGGTAGCGATGTTGATGCTCCACCGGCGCGAGGGCTTCGCCTAAGCTCCGCGACGATATGACTTCACCGGCGCAGGCTTCGCCTAAGCTCATGACGATATGACCGAAGTGGAATATGGTGGAGGGGGGCACCGCACACGGCTAAGGAGCGATCCGTAGATCAACTTGTGTGTCATGGGGTGCCCCCCTGCCCCCGTATATAAAGGATGGAGGAGGAGGAGGCCGGCCAAGGCAAAGGTGCGGCCAGGATATGGATTCCTACTAGGACTCCAAGTCCTAGTAGGAGTCCACCAAAAGGGAGGAAGGAGAAGGAATAGGAGGAGAAGGAGAGGTGTCGGCCCCTTTTCCTAGTCCAATTCGGACTAGAGGGAGGGGGCGCAGCAGCCTTTTTTTTCTCTTCCCACTAAAGCCCATCAAGGCCCATTACTTCTCCCGTAATCCCGTAACTCCCGGTACCTCGAAAATACCGAACCACTCAGAACCTTTCCGATGTCGAATATAGTCGTCAATATATCGATCTTTACGTCTCGACCATTTGAGACTCCTCGTCATGTCCCCGATCTCATCCGGGACTCGAACTCCTTGGTACATCAAAACTCATAAACTCATAATATAAGCATCATCGAAACCTTAAGCGTGCGGACCCTACGGGTTCGAGAACTATGTAGACATGACCTAGAACTATTCTTGGTCAATAACCAATAGCGGAACCTGGATGCCCATATTGGCTCCTACATATTCTCGAAGATCTTTATCGGTCAAACCGCATAACAACATACTTTGTTCCCTTTGTCATCGGTATGTTACTTGCCCGAGATTCGATCGTCGGTATCCAATACCTAGTTCAATCTCGTTCTTGGCAAGTCTCTTTTCTCGTTCCGTAATACATCATCTCACAACTAACACATTTAGTTGCAATGCTTGCAAGGCTTATGTGATGTGCATTACCGAGAGGGCCAGAGATACCTCTCCGACAATCGGAGTGACAAATCCTAATCTCGAAATATGCCAACCCAACATGTACCTTCGGAGACACCTGTAATGTACCTTTATAATCACCCGATTCGTTGTGACGTTTGGTAGCACCCAAAGTGTTCCTCGGGCAAGCGGAGTTGCATAATCTCATAGTCATAGGAACATGTATAAGTCATGAAGAAAAGCACTAGCAACAAACTATACGATCAGGTGCTATGCTAATGGAATGGGTCATGTCAATCAGATCATTCAACCAATGATGTGATCCCTTTAATCAAATAACAACTCCTTGTTCATGGTTAGGAAACATAACCATCTTTGATTAACGAGCTAGTCAAGTAGAGGCATACTAGTGACACTCTGTAGGTTTATGTATTCACACATGTATTATGTTTCCGGTTAATACAATTCTAGCATGAATAATAAACATTTATCATGATATAAGGAAATAAATAATAACATTATTATTGCCTCTAGGGCATATTTCCTTCAGTCTCCCACTTGCACTAGAGTCAATAATCTAGTTCACATCGCCATGTGATTTAACATCAATAGTTCACATCTATATGTGGTTAACACCCATAGTTCACATCGACATGTGACCAACACCCAAAGGGTACTAAGGTGTGATCATGTTTTGCTTGTGAGATAATTTTAGTCAGCAGGTCTGTCACATTCAGAGCCGTAAGTATTTTGCAAATTTCTATGTCTACAATGCTCGCACGGAGCTACTCTAGCTAATTGCTCCCACTTTCAATATGTATCCAGATTGAGACTCGAGTCATCTAGATTAGTGTTAAAACTTGCATCGGCGTAACCTTTTATGGCGAACCTTTTTCACTTCCATAATCGAGAAACATATCCTTATTCTACTAAGGATAATTTTGACCGATGTCCATTGATCTACTCCTAGATCTCTATTGCACTCCTTGCCAATCTTAGTGGTAGGGTATGCAATAGATCTGGTACACAACATGACATACTTTATAGAACCTATGGCTGATGCATAGGGAATGACTTTCATTCTCTTTCTATCTTCTGCCGTGGTCGGGTTTTGAGTCTTACTCAATCTCACACCTTGTAACACAGGCAAGAACTCTTTCTTTGACTGTTCCATTTTGAACTACTTCAAAATCTTGTCAAGGTATGTATTCATTGAAAAACTTATCAAGCGTCTTTGATCTATCTCTATAGATCTTGATGCTCAATATGTAAGCAGCTTCACCGGGTCCTTCTTTGAAAAACTCCTTTCAAATACTCCTTTATGCTTTGCGAATAATTCTACATTATTTCGATCAACAATATGTCATTCACATATACTTATCGAAATGCTGTAGTGCTCCCACTCACTTTCTTGTAAATACAGGCTTCTCCAAAAGTCTGTATAAAACCATATGCTTTGATCACACTATCAAAGCGTTTATTCCAACTCGAGATGCTTGCACCAGTCCATAGATGGATCATTGGAGCTTGCACATTTTGTTAGCTCCTTTAGGATTGACAAAACCTTCTGGTTGCATCATATACAACTCTTTTTTAATAAATCCATTAAAGAATGTAGTTTTGACATCCATTTGCCAGATTTCATAAAATGTGGCAATTGCTAACATGATTCAGACAGACTTTAAGCATCGCTACAATTGAGAAAATCTCATTGTAGTCAACACTTTGAACTTGTCAAAAACCTTTTTGCGACAAGTCGAGCTTTGTAGATAGTAACACTACTATCAGTGTCCGTCTTCCTCTTGAAGATCCATTTATTCTCAATGGCTTGCCGATCATCGGGCAAGTCAACCAAAGTCCATACTTTGTTCTCATACATGGATCCCATCTCAGATTTCATGGTCTCAAACCATTTCGCGGAATCTGGGCTCATCATCGCTTCCTCATAGTTCGTAGGTTCATCATGGTCTAGTAACATGACTTTTAGAATAAGATTACCGTACCACTCAGTGCGGATCTTACTCTGGAAGACCTACGAGGTTTGGTAACAACTTGATCTGAAGTTTCATGATCATCATCATTAACTTCCTCACTAATTGGTGTAGGAATCTTTGGAACTGATTTACGTGATGAACTACTTTCCAATAAGGGAGAAGGTACAATTACCTCATCAAGTTCTACTTTCCTCCCACTCACTTCTTTCGAGAGAAACTTCTTCTCTAGAAAAGATCCATCTTAGCAAAAACTTGCCTTCGGATCTGTGATAGAAGGTGTACCCAACATTTTCTTTTGGGTATTCTATGAAGGCGCACTTCTCCGATTTGGGTTCGAGCTTATCGGTGAAAATCTTTTCACATAAGCATCACAACTCAAACTTTAAGAAACGACAGCTTTAGGTTTCTTTGCTAAACCATAGTTCATACGGTGTCATCTCAGCGGTTTAGATGGTTGCCCTATTAAGCGTGAATGCAGCTGTCTCTAATGCATAACCCCAAAACGATAGTGGTAAATCGGTAAGATACATCATAGATCGCACCATATCATAATAAAGTACGGTTACGACGTTCGGACACACCATAACGTTGTGGTGTTCCAGGTGGCGTGAGCTGTGAAATTATTCCACATTGTTTTCATTGAAGACCAAACTCGTAACTCGAATATTCATCTCCACGATCAGATCGCAGAAACTTTATTTTCTTGTTACGATGATTTTCCACTTCACTCTGAAATTCTTTGAACCTTTCAACTATTTCAGCATCAAGTAGATATACCCATATCTGCTCAAATCATCTTGTGAAGGTCAGAAAATAACGATACTTGCCACGAGCATCAACACTCATTGGATCGCATACATCGGTATGTATTATTACCAATAAGTCAGTAGCTTGTTCCATTGTTCCGGAGAACGGAGTTTTAGTCATCTTGCCCAAAAAGGCACGGTTCGCAAGCATCAAATGATTCATAATCAAGTGATTCCAAAAATCCATCAGCATGGAGTTTTCTTCATGCGCTTTACACCAATATGACCTAAACGGCAGTGCCACAAATAAGTTGCACTATCATTATTAACTTTGCATCTTTTGGTTTCAATGTTATGAATATGTGTATCACTATGATCGAGATCCAATGAACCATTTTCATTGGGTGTGTAACTATATAAGGTTTTATTCATGTAAACAGAACAACAATTTATTCTCTTACTTAAATGAATAACCGTATTGCTATAAACATGATCAAATCATATTTATGCTCAACACCAAATAACACTTATTAAGGTTCCACACTAATCCCGAAAGTATAGGGAGTGTGCGATGATGATCATATCAATCTTGGAACTACTTCCAACACTCATCGTCACTTCCCCTTCAACTAGTCTCTGTTTATTCGTAACTCCTGTTTGAGTTACTAATCTTAGCAACCGAACAGTATCAAATACTCGGGGCCACTATAAACACTAGTAAGGCACACATCAATAACCTGTATATCAAATATAACCTTGTTCACTTTGCCATCCTTCTTATCCACCAAATGTTCAGGGGTAGTTCTGCTTCCAGTGACCAGTTCCATTGCATCAAAAGTACTCAGTCTCAGGCTTAGGTCTAGACTTGGGCTTCTTCACTCGAGCAGCAACTTGCTTGCCGTTCCTTTTGAAGTTCCCTTCTTCCCTTTGCCATTTTCCTTGAGACTAGTGGTCTTGTCAACCATCAACACTTGATGTTTTCTTGATTTCTACCTTCGCCGATTTTAGCATCGCGAAGAGCTCGAGAATCTTTTTCGTCATCCCTTGCATACTATAGTTCATCACGAAGTTCTACTAACTTAGTGATGGTGACTAGAGAATTCTGTCAATCACTATCTTATCTGGAAGATTAACTCCCACTTGATTCAAGCGATTGAAGTACTCAGACAATCTGAGCACATGCTCACTAGTTGAGCGATTCTCCTCCATCTTTTAGCTATAGAACTTGTTGGAGACTTCATATCTCTCAACTCGGGTATTTGCTTGAAATATTAACTTCAATTCCTGGAACATCTCATATGGTCCATGACGTTCAAAACGTCTTTGAAGTCCCGATTCTAAGCCGTTAAGCATGGTGCACTAAACTATCAAGTAGTCATCATATTGAGCTGGCCAAGCGTTCATAACGTCTCAGATCGCTCATATTGAGCTAATAGCGTTCATAACGTCGCATCTGCTCCTGCAATAGGTCTGTCACCTAGCGGTGCATTAAGGACATAATTCTTCTGCGCAGCAATGAGGATAAACCTCAGATCACGGATCCAATCCGCATCATTGCTACTAACATCTTTCAATACAATTTTCTCTAGGAACACATATGAAAACATAGGGAAGCAACAACGCGAGCTATTGATCTACAACATAATTTGCAAAATACTACCAGGACTAAGTTCATGATAAATTAAAGTTCAATTAATCATATTACTTAAGAACTCCCACTTAGATAGACATCTCTCTAGTCATCTAAGTGATTACGTGATCCAAATCAACTAAACCATGTCCGATCATCACGTGAGATGGAGTAGTTTCAATGGTGAACATCACTATGTTGATCATATCTACTATATGATTCACGTTCGACCTTTCGGTCTCCGTGTTCCGAGGTCATATCTTATATGCATAGCTCGTCAAGTATAACCTGAGTATTCTGCGTGTGCAACTGTTTTGCACCCGTTGTATTTGAGCGTAGAGCCTATCACACCCGATCATCACGTGGTGTCTCAAAGACGAAGAACTTTCGCATAGCGGTGCATACTCGGGAGAACACTTCTTGATAATTTTGGTGAGAGATCATCTTATAATGCTACCGTCAATCAAAGCAAGATAAGATGCATAAAGGATAAACATCACATGCAATCAATATAAGTGATATGATATGGTCATCATCATCTTGTGCTTGTGATCTCCATCTCGAAGCACCGTCATGATCACCATCGTCACCGGCGCGACACCTTGATCTCCATCGTAGCATCGTTGTCGTCTCGCCAACTATTGCTTCTCGACTATCGCTACTGCTTAGTGATAAAGTAAAGCAATTACATGGCGTTGCATTTCATACAATAAGCGACAACCATATGGCTCCTGCCGATTGCCGATAACTTCGGTTACAAAACATGATCATCTCATACAATAAAATATAGCATCACGTCTTGACCACATCACATCACAACATGCCCTGCAAAAACAAGTTAGGCGTCCTCTACTTTGTTGTTGCAAGTTTTACGTGGCTGCTACGGGCTGAGCAAGAACCGTTCTTACCTACGCATCAAAACCACAGCGATACTTCGTCAAATAGACTCCGTTTAACCTTCTCAAGGACCGGGCGTAGCCACACTCGATTCAACTAAAGTGAGAGAGCAGACACCGCCGGTCACCTTTAAGCAACGAGTGCTCGGAGCGGTGAAACCAGTCTCGCGTAAGCGTCACGCGTAATGTCGGTCCGGCCGCTTCATCTCACAATACCGCTGAACCAAAGTATGACATGCTGGTAGGTAGTATGACTTGTATCGCCCACAACTCACTTGTGTTCTACTCGTGCATATGACATCAACGCATAAAACCAGGCTCGATACCATTGTTGGGGAGCGTAGTAATTTCAAAAAATTTCTACGATCACGCAAGACCATGGTGATGGCATAGCAACGAGAGGAGAGTGTCGTCCACGTACCCTCGTGAGACCGAAAGCGAAGCGTTATAACAACGCGGTTGATGTAGTCGTATGTCTTCACGATCCGACCGATCCAAGCACCGAGCGACGGCACCTCCGAGTTCTGCACACGTTCAGCTCGATGGCGATCCCGGACTCCGATCCAGCAAAGTGTCGGGATGAGTTCCGTCGACGACGGCGTGGTGGCGATGTTGATGCTCCACCGACGCAGGGCTTCGCCTAAGCTCGCGACGATATGACTTCACCGGCGCAGGGCTTCGCCTAAGCTCATGACGATATGACCGAAGTGGAATATGGTGGAGGGGGGCACCGCACACGGCTAAGGAACGATCCGTAGATCAACTTGTGTGTCATGGGGTGCCCCCCTGCCCCCGTATATAAAGGATGGAGGAGGAGGAGGCCGGCCAAGGCAAAGGTGCGGCCAGGATATGGATTCCTACTAGGACTCCAAGTCCTAGTAGGAGTCCACCAAAAGGGAGGAAGGAGAAGGAATAGGAGGAGAAGGAGAGGTGTCCGCCCCTTTTCCCTAGTCCAATTCGGACTAGAGGGGGGGCGCAGCAACCTTTTTTCTCTTCCCACTAAAGCCCATCAAGGCCCATTACTTCTCCCGTAATCCCGTAACTCCCGGTACTCGAAAATACCCGAACCACTCAGAACCTTTCCGATGTCCGAATATAGTCGTCCAATATATCGATCTTTACGTCTCGACCATTTCGAGACTCCTCGTCATGTCCCCGATCTCATCCGGGACTCGAACTCCTTCGGTACATCAAAACTCATAAACTCATAATATAACATCATCGAAACCTTAAGCGTGCGGACCCTACGGGTTCGAGAACTATGTAGACATGACCTAGAACTATTCTTGGTCAATAACCAATAGCGGAACCTGGATGCCCATATTGGCTCCTACATATTCTCGAAGATCTTTATCGGTCAAACCGCATAACAACATACTTTGTTCCCTTTGTCATCGGTATGTTACTTGCCGAGATTCGATCGTCGGTATCCAATACCTAGTTCAATCTCGTTCTTGGCAAGTCTCTTTTCTCGTTCCGTAATACATCATCTCACAACTAACACATTTAGTTGCAATGCTTGCAAGGCTTATGTGATGTGCATTACCGAGAGGGCCCAGAGATACCTCTCCGACAATCGGAGTGACAAATCCTAATCTCAAATATGCCAACCCAACATGTACCTTGGAGACACCTGTAATGTACCTTTATAATCACCCGATTACGTTGTGACGTTTGGTAGCACCCAAAGTGTTCCTCGGGCAAGCGGAGTTGCATAATCTCATAGTCATAGGAACATGTATAAGTCATGAAGAAAAGCACTAGCAACAAACTATACGATCAGGTGCTATGCTAATGGAATGGGTCATGTCAATCAGATCATTCAACCAATGATGTGATCCCTTTAATCAAATAACAACTCCTTGTTCATGGTTAGGAAACATAACCATCTTTGATTAACGAGCTAGTCAAGTAGAGGCATACTAGTGACACTCTGTAGGTTTATGTATTCACACATGTATTATGTTTCCGGTTAATACAATTCTAGCATGAATAATAAACATTTATCATGATATAAGGAAATAAATAATAACATTATTATTGCCTCTAGGGCATATTTCCTTCACCAGTACCCATGGCTCATTTTTCACGGTGACGTTTGCGCCCGCGGTCTTGGATTTGGCTTCGGGTATAAACACGACTGGGCTTTGGCATAGTGCGCCATTAGTAGGTTTGCAAAAAGTAAAAAAATTATGTACTAATGGCGCGATTGTCTTGGTCGATGCGCCATTACTAGTTCTAACTAGTAATGGCGCACTTTGCCATCCTCGCCATTAGTTTGTATGGAAAAATGGGGAAAAATCAATAGTAGTGGCGCACCGTGAGCACGGTGCGCCATTAGTGTCTTCCACACTAATGGCGCACGAGCAACCGGTGCGCCATTAGTATATAGTACTGGCGCACTACTTACCTGGTGTGCCATTAGAATCAGTCCTATCTATAGCCCTTTTCCTAGTAGTGCAGGGGCAAGCTGCGTATGGGTATTTAAAACAGGTATTTTGATCATTATCAGAGACCACCTGGGTATTCCCTTGTACATCAGAGCTTCTTGCTTCCTTGGTATTTCCTTCCCGTAATGCGTCCAACAATTAGACTGGCGAAAGTGGGTTCCAGAGAGTGAGGTCCTGAAAGAGAGAAAATGATAAAGGTATGCAGCCCCTCGGGCGGTTGAGCCGCATTGTGGGACGTGCCTTGGTCATGCCCCCACCTATGCCCTTGGTATTTTTAGTGCGTAATTATGTACGCGCGGCACAAATTTCATCGCTTGACTGGGACTAGGACGGGGGCCGAATTGCTAGGCGAGCTCTGAACGTGCCAGGCGATCCTGTTGCAAATTACTCCGGACTCGCTTGAAGGTGTCCGGGGGTTTTATCGCCGAATTGGCGGTTTGCCTTAAAAGGCTGCTTTGTGCTTCTGCTGCTAGGGCCGCAGTGTGCTCCTCCGTGCGGAGCGAGCGTTCTGTGTTTCCGTTGACTGTTATTACCCCACGAGGTCCTGGCATTTTGAGCTTGAGGTATGCATAATGTGGTACCGCTTTGAATCTGGCAAATGCGGTTCGCCCGAGTAGTGCGTGATAGCCACTGCGGAACGGGACGATACCGAAGATTAACTCCTCGCTTCGGAAGTTTTCCGGAGATCCGAAGACCACTTCCAGTGTGATTAAACCCGTGCAATGGGCCTCTACACCTGGGATGACACCTTTAAAGGTGGTTTTAGTGGGTTTGATCCTCGAGGGGTCTATACCCATTTTGCGCACTGTATCCTGATAGGGCAGGTTCAGGCTGCTGCCGCCGTCCATAAGGACTCGAGTGAGGTGAAATCCGTCGATGATGGGGTCAAGGACCAATGACAGATACTAGTGGGGTGGTCCCTGCGATCGAATGTGATCGGACAAGAGGACCATGGGTTGAACTTTGGGGCGACCGGCTCCATCGCATAGACGTCCCTTAGTGCACGCTTCCGTTCCCTCTTGGGAATTTGGGTTGCGTATATCATGATCACCGTTTTCACTTGTGGAGGGAACCTCTTCTGTCCTCCTGTGTTCGGCAGCCGAGGCTCCTCCTCGTCGTCGCTATGCAGCCCCTTGTCCTTGTTTTCGGCATTCAACTTGTCGGCCTGCTTGAACACCCAGCATTCTCTGTTGGTGTGATTGGCTGGCCTATTGGGGGTGCCGTGAATTTGACACGAGTTATCGAGTATGCGGTCCAAACTGGACGGGCCCGGATTACTTCTTTTGAACGGCTTTTTCCGCTGACCAGATTTAGAGCCACTGAATCCGGCATTGACTGCCGTGTCTTCGGCATTGTCGCCGTTGCTGCGGCGCTTGTGTCTGTTACAACGCGGTCTGATGTTAGTATCTTTGGTATCTGAAGTGCCAGGATTTCTTGATGTGTTGTTGCTGCGAGCCAGCCAGCTATCCTCGCCCGCGCAAAAGCGGGTCATGAGTGTCGTGAGGGCTGCCATAGACTTCGGCTTCTCCCGGCCGAGGTGCCGGGCGAGCCACTCGTCATGGATGTTATGCTTGAATGCCGCTAAGGCCTCTGCATCCGGACATTCGACAATTTGGTTTTTCTTGGTTAGGAACCTGGTCCCGAATTTTCTGGCTGATTCCCCTGGCTGCCGAATTATATGGCTCAAGTCATCAGCATCTGGTGGTCGCACATAAGTGCCCTGGAAGTTGTTAAGGAATGCATCTTCCAAATCCTCCCAACTGCCAATGGAGTTTGCTGGCAAGCTATTCAGCCAATGCCGAGCTTGTCCTTTGAGTTTTAGTGGGAGGTACTTGATGGCATGTAGATCATCACCGCGAGCCATGTGGATGTGGAGGAGTAAATCCTCGATCCATACCGCGGGGTCTGTTGTACCATCATATGATTCAATGTTTACGGGTTTAAAACCCTCCGAGAATTCGTGATCCATTACTTCATCAGTGAAGCATAGGGGGTGTGCAGCGCCTCTGCGCCGGGCTATATCACGACGTAGTTCATACGAGTCTTGTCTGCTGTATTCAGACCGGCCGGATTTGCTTTTAGTATATACGGCGTGACGATCATCGTCCCGCGTTGGGGCGCGCCCCAGTGATCTGTAGATCGATCTCGCATGTCCTGCTTTGTTTTCCAATACGTCTCGCAGGTCCCGCGTGTTGCCCTGGGCCTTGGTATTGTTGTTTGAATGGCGGCGGGGTGCGGGCTGGACTTCGGTCTGGTATGCCCCTCTGTCTCGTCCATGAGGTGGCCGATCAGCCGCATCATACGCTGGTGATGTAGGTTTCAATGCTTCCTCCTCGAGTTGGGGTAGCTACCTACGCTTTGGGTAACTCTTGGTTGGGCGCTCGAGTTCGTATTCCTCGGCCACCAAGACTTCAGTCCATCTATCCGCTAGCAGATCTTGATCAGCTCGAAGCTGTTGTTGCTTTTTCTTTAGGCTGTTTGTTGTGGCTATAAGCCGGCGCTTGAAGAGCTCCTGCTCGACAGGATCCTCGGGCACGATAAATTCTTCGTCGCCGAGGCTCACTTCGTCTTCGGAGAGAGGTATGTAATTGTCATCCTCTGATTCTCCATCTGCTGCCTGTTCTGGAGGGCTAGCTTGTTCATCCTCCCGCTCGAGATCTGGCTGGAGGGGATTGTCATTGTCTTCGGCGCAATCCGGAGCGTTATTGTCTCTTGGGCCGGTATCGCTGCTATGGCGGGACTTAGAGCGGCGCCGCTGACGTGGGTGCTTGGATTGCTGCTTGGAGGGATTATCCTTAGTTGTCTTATCACCATCGCCTTCTTGGGGGTGTCTACCATGTAAATATCATATGATGAGGTGGCAGTCCAGCGCCCTGTGGGCGGTGGTTCCTGTTTGTCTCCTACATCGTCGCCCATACCGTCAATGTCTTCGGAGCAGAAATCGAGCATGTCGGTTAAATCGTCGACAGTGGTTACTAATTGGGTGGTGGGTGGGGAGCGAATTTCTTTGTCGTCCGCATCCCATTCTAGCCGGACATAGTTCTGCCAAGGTTCTCCCGACATGGAGAGAGACCTTAATGAATTTAGCACATCGCCAAAAGGCGAGTGCTGAAAGATATCTGCGGAGGTGAACTCCATGATCGGCGCCCAATCAGATTCGATAGGCACGGACGCAGGCGGTTCGGGGCCTGTGGCCGGGGATGGATCCGAGGATCCGGCGAAAAAGGTCGCATGGGAGGTGAAGTCAGTATTCGGCTCTATCGCCACTGAGTGTGTGGCCTCCGAGGCGGGGTCCATCCACCCATCCTCGGACGGCGTAATTGACTCCGGATATAGGGCCGGAGGAGGCACAGGTGTGATTTCTTGAACACCGTCCGGCGACAGAGCTAAGTCATGCTCGTCGTGACTGTGCGGCGCACCTGACGTGTGCTCGAATCCGTCGAAGATAAAGTCTCCGCGGATATCGCCAGTATAGTTCAAGTTTCCAAACCGGACCTGATCACCAGGGGCGTAGCTCTCGATCTGCTCTAGATGGCCAAGCGAGTTGGCCCGCAGTGCGAAGCCGCCAAATACGAAGATCTGTCCGGGGAGGAAAACCTCACCCTGGATCGCATCATTGCCGATGCTCGAAGGGGCCATCAAACCTTGTGGTGACGGCACAGTGGAACTCTCAATGAAAGCACCAATGTCGGTGTCAAAACCGGCAGATCTCGGGTAGGGGGTCCCGAACTATGCGTCTAAGGTGGATGGTAACAGGAGGCGGGGGACATGATGTTTACCCAGGTTCGGGCCCTCTCGATGGAGGTAATACCCTACTTCCTTCTTGATTGATCTTGATGATATGAGTATTACAAGAGTTGATCTACCACGAGATCGTAGAGGCTAAACCCTAGAAGCTAGCCTATGGTATGATTGTTGTTGTCCTATGGACTAAACCCTCCGGTTTATATAGACACCAGAGGGGGCTAGGGTTACACAGAGTCGGTTACAAGGGAGGAGATTTACATATCCGTATTGCCAAGCTTGCCTTCCACGCCAAGGAGAGTCCCATCCGGACACGGGACGAAGTCTTCAATCTTGTATCTTCATAGTCCAACAGTCCGGCGAAAGAATATAGTCCGGCTGTCCGAGGCCCCCCTAATCCGGGACTCCCTCAGTCATCGAGGGTGATTCCGCCTTAACCACTTCCGATACGGCTCTCTCGTGCAACCCCTCAAGTGTGAACCTCGAGGGTGGATCCTCTTACGTTCACCTTGATGATTACATCGAGTGGAATTCACCGGGGGTGATTCCTCGGGTTTTCCCCTTGATGTTTGGACACACGGATACTTGGACTTTACAACTGTTACTTGGAAAGGTGGGTCGACCCTGCGGGGTACCCGCGTGTGATGTGGAGACTGGTTGACCTGGAGGGTGCTCGCAAGATAATTACAAGGCGTGGTCGGGCATTCCTAGCCCTTGCCGCAAGTCCTCGAGGCGGGGCAACGAGGTCACATCTTTCGTGAGTCTCTGCTTGTTACCACGCGTTCCTAATCCACTACGATTTGGATATTTGATCCGAGGGGCCTCTGGCCTGATAGCACTAACCATCACGTGGGCATAGTATGGGCGTTCTGCGCCGTATGCATCAGCTGAAGCTTAATAGACGTCAGCGACTGTGAGGTGCGCGCCGGGTTGGACTGGTAAGCACCTGCCTTTTTTAAGGAGGTAGCTAGGTCTGCTCACCGGCCGCCCTCGCAATGTGCAGTAGTTCCCGGGGCGATGGCCCAAGACCCCTGGAGGCATAGGTTTAGTCCGGTGTGCTGACCTCTCTATTAAGCCTAGGTCGGGTTGCGGCATATTGTTTGGCCGACATGACCCAGGAAATGTGTCCGGCCGGAGTTAATTGAGCGTGGTGGGTAAGTTGGTGCACCCCTGCAGGGAAGAAAACATCTATCGACAGCCTGTGCTATGGTAACGAACACTTGGAGTTGTATCCCGATCGATACAACTAGAACCGGATACTTGAGGTGATAACTGGATAGTATGGCTCTAAGATTGCTTTCTCGCAGGGAGTCAAGAAAGGATCTCTGGCCGAGGTTGATAACACTACTACTACTTTACTTTATGCTACTCTTATCTTTCTTCTTATGCTGCAAGATGCTTGGTGCTGCTTGAAGATGCTAATCTTCGATAGGCTAGGCTTTCCCCTTCTCTTCTACCATTCTGCAGTTAAGTCCATATATACTACCCATTTCATTGACACCGATGCATATGTAGTGTAGATCCTTGCTTGCGAGTACTTTGGACGAGTACTCACCGTTGCTTTGCTCCCCCTTTTTCCCCCTTTTCCATTATTCTCGGATGTCGCAACCAGATGATGGAGCCCAGGATCCAGACGCCACCTTCGATGACGACTGCTACTACACTGAGGGTGCCTACTACTACGTGGAGACCGCCGATGACCAGGAGTAGTTAGGACGCTCCCAGGCAGGAGGCCTTGCCTTTTCGATCGATGTTGCTTTTGTGCTAGCCTTCTTAAGGCAAACTTGTTCAACTTATGTCTGTACTCAGATATTGTTGCTTCCGCTGACTCTTGTGTATTCGAGCTTACGTATTCGAGCCCTCGAGGCCCCTGGCTTGTAATATAAAGCTTGCATTATTTTAATTTGTGTCTAAAGTTGTGTTGTGATATCTTCCCTTGAGTCCTTGATCTTGATCATACACATTTGCGTGTATGATTAGTGTACGATTGAATCGAGGGAATCACAGAAACCTCTGAGTCCAAAGCCGCCGAATTAGAATCATCTGCCAAGGAATCTGATTTTGGCATGGCAGGTATTTATTACGCCTCTACACCAACATTGAGCTCGTTCTTTGACTATTATGAAAGCGATGACGAGGCACCTGCATTCTACTTCATGGAAAAATCATCTAAGGGAAAGAACTATCCATCCAGAAAGAATTCCTCGCTGATCCAGAATGGAATTTCCTCAAAGGGTTCCAATGTTGATTCTTCCTTGTATGAATATGAGCACTAGTCTTCTAACCATTATATTCATGCTTCTAAGAAAAAAATCTGCATATTCTTACAACCATGCTAACCACTCTCCAAGAAAAAACTCCAATGCTCCTTGAGCAAAGTACTCTTATATTTAGCGTCCAGCTAAATCTTCACAATCGCCCATCAAGATATGTCTGGTTAAGAAGAACTAATTATTCTACAGGACTATTTCTCTGATGGCACTGAATGGGTCATGAATAATGTGAAGGAAATATGCCCTAGAGGCAATAATGTAGTTCTTATTTTATATTTCCTTATATCATGATAAATGTTTATTATTCATGTTAGAATTGTATTAACCGGAAACTTGATACATGAGTAGATACATAGACAAAACACCGTGTCCGTAGTAAGCCTCTACTAGACTAACTCGTTAATCAAAGATGGTTAAGTTTCCTAACCATAGATATGTGTTGTCATTTGATGAGCGGGATCACATCATTAGGAGAATGATGTGATGGACATGACCCGTCCGTTAGCTTAGCATATTGATCGTTCAGTTTTATTGCTATTGCTTTCTTCATGTCAAATACATATTCCTTCGACTATGAGATTATGCAACTCCCGGATACCGGAGGAATACCTTGTGTGCTATCAAACGTCAAAACCTAACTAGGTGATTATAAAGATGCTCTACAGGTATCTCCGAAGGTGTTTGTTGGGTTGGCATAGATCGAGATTAGGATTTGTCACTCCGAGTATCGGAGAGGTATCTCCAGGCCCTCTCGATACTACACATCATAAGAAGCCTTGCAAGCAATGTGACTAATGAGTTAGTTGCGGGATGATGTATTAAGGAATGAGTAAAGAGACTTGCCGGTAACGAGATTGAACTAGGTATGAAGATACCGACGATCGAATCTCGGGCAAGTAACATATCGATGACAAAAGGGAATAACGTATGTTGTCATAACGGTTTGACCGATAAAGATCTTCGTAGAATATGTAGGAACCAATATGAGAATCCAGGTTCCGCTATTGGTTATTAACCGAAGAAGTATCTCGGTCATGTCTACATAGTTCTCGAACCCGTAGAGTCCGCACGCTTGACGCTCGATGACGATTTTGTGTTATATGAGTTATGTGATTTGGTGACCGAATGTTGTTCGGAGTCCCGGATGAGATCACGGACATGAAGAGGAGTATCGAAATGGTCGAGAGGTAAAGATTCATATATAGGACGATAGTATTCGGACACCGGAAGTGTTCTGGGGGTACTGGGTACGTATCGGGTCACCGGAAGGGGTTCCGGGCAACCCCCGGCAAGCTATATGGGCCTAATGGGCCAAGAGGGGAAACACACCAGCCACTAAGGGGCTGGTGTGCCCCCCATATGGTCTGGCCAAATTGGAGAAAGAAAGGGGAAGAAGGAAAGGAAAAAGGGAATAGGATTCCCCCTTCCCCCTCTTCCCTTCCTACTCCGAATAGGAATAGGAAAGGGGGGAGGCCGAATTGGGAGGACCCCAAGTAGGATTCCTCCTACTTGTGGCGCCCCCTTGGCTGCCTCTCCTCCCGTCCAACCTATATATATGTGGGGGGCACCGCTAGAACACACAACAAACATTGTTAGCCGTGTGCGGCACCCCCCCTCCACAGTTTACGCCTCCGGTCATATTCACGTAGTGCTTAGGCGAAGCCCTGCGCGGATCACTTCACCATCACCGTCACCATGCCATCGTCCTGACGAAACTCTCCCTCGACACTTTGTTGGATCAAGAGTTCGAGGGACGTCATCTAGCTGAACGTGTGCAGAACTCGGAGGTGTCGTACGTTCGGTGCTTGATCGATTGAATCGAGAAGACTTTCAACTACATCAAACGTGTTAAGCTAACGCTTCTTCTTTTGGTCTACGAGGGTACATGGACACACTCTCCCCCTCTCATTTCTATGCATCTCCTAGATAGGTCTTGCGTGAGCGTAGGATTTTTTTTGAAATTGCACGCTACGTTCCCTAACAGTGGCATCCGAGCCAGGTCTATGCTTAGATGATATGCACGAGTAGAACACAAAGAGTTGTGGGCGATCATAGTCATACTGCTTACCACCAATGTCTTATTTTGATTCGGCGGTATTGTTGGATGAATCAGCCCGGACCAGCCTTACATGACCACGTTCATGAGACCGGTTCCACCGACAGACATGCAACTTGTTTTGCATAAAGGTGGCTGGTGTCTGTTTCTCCAACTTGAGTTGAATCGAAATTCACTACGGCGGGCCCTTGTTGAAGGTTAAAACAGCAAACTTGACGAAACATCGTTGTGCTTTTGATGCGTATGTAAGAACGGCTCTTACTAGAAGCCCGTAGCAGCCACGTAAAACTTGCAACAAGAAAGTAGAGGACGTCTAACTTGTTTTTGCAGGGCATGTTGTGATGTGATATGGTCAAGACATGATGTGATATACGTTTATGTATGAGATGATCATGTTTTTTTAAAGTTATCGACAACTGGCAGGAGCCTTATGGTTGTCGCTTTATTGTATGAAACGCAAACGCCATGTAATTTCTTTACTTTATGACTATGCGTTAGCGATAGTTGTAGAAGCAATAGTTGGTGAGACGACAACGACGATACGATGGGGATCAAGGTGTCAAGCCGGTGACGATGGAAATCATGACGGTGCTTTGGAGATGGAGATCAAAGGCACAAGATGATGATGGCCATATCATGTCACATATTTTGAGTGCATGTGATGTTTATCTTTTATGCATCTTATTTTGCTTAGTACGGCGGTAGCATTATAAGATGATCCCTCACTAAAATTTCAAGGTATAAGTGTTCTCCCTGAGTATGCACCGTTGCGACAGTTCGTCGTGACGAGACACCACGTGATGATCGGGTGTGATAAGCTCTACGTTCACATACAACGGGTGCAAGACAGTTTTGCACGTGCGGAATACTCGGGTTAAACATGACGAGCCTAGCATGTACAGACATGGCCTCAGAACACTGGAGACCGAAAGGTCGAACGTGAATCATATAGTAGATATTATCAACATAGAGATGTTCACCATTGAAAACTACTCCATCTCACGTGATGATCGGACATGGCTTAGTTGATTTGGATCACGTAATCATTTAGATGACTCGAGGGATGTCTATCTAAGTGGGAGTTCTTAAGTAATATGATTAATTGAACTTTAATTTATCATGAACTTAGTCCTGATAGTATTTGCAAATTATGTTGTAGATCAATAGCTCGCGTTGTAGCTCCCCTATGTTTTTGATATGTTCCTAGAGAAAACTAAGTTGAAAGATGATAGTAGCAATGATGCGGACTGGGTCCGTGATCTGAGGATTATCCTCATTGCCACACAGAAAAATTATGTCGTTGATGCACCGCTAGGTTACAGACCTATTGCAGGAGCAGATGCAGACGTTATGAACGTTTGGCAAGCTCGATATGATGACTACTTGATAGTTTAGTGCACCATGCTTTACGGCTTAGAACCGGGACTTCAAAAACGTTTTGAACGCCATGGAGCATATGAGATCTTCAAAGAGCTGAAAATGATATTTCAGACTCATGCCCGTGTTAAGAGGTATGAGACCTCTGACAAGTACTTTGCCTACAAGATGGAGGAGAATAGCTCAGCTAGTGAGCATGTGCTCAGAATGTCTGGGTACTACAATCGCTTGAATCAATTGGGAGTTAATCTTCCAGATAAGATAATGATTAACAGAGTTCTCTAGTCACTATCACCAAGTTACTAGAACTTCGTGATTAACTATAATACGCAAGGGATGACGAAAACGATTCCCAAGCTCTTCGCGATGCTGAAATCGGCGAAGGTAGAAATCAAGAAATAGCATCAAGTGTTGATGGTTAACAAGACCACTAGTTTCAAGAAAAAGGCAAGGGAAAGAAAGGGAACTTCAAGTAGAATGGCAAGCAAGTTGCTAATCCCGTGAAGAAGCCCATAGCTAGACCTAAGCCTGAAACTGAGTGCTTCTACTGCAAAGGGACTGGTCACTAAAAGTGGAACTGCCCCAAAAACCTGGGCGGATAAGAAGGATGGCAAAGTGAACAAAGGTATATTTGATATACATGTTGTTGATGTGTATTTTACAAGTTTTCATAGTAGCCCCTGGGTATTTGATACCGGTTCAGTTGCTAAGATTAGTAACTCGAAATAGGAGTTGTAGAATGAATAGAGACTAGTTAAGGATGAGGTGACGATGTGTGTTGGAAGTGATCCTAATGTTGATAAGATCACCATCGCACACTCCCTCTACCTTCGGGATTAGTGTTGAACCTAAATATTACTTGGTGTTTGCGTTGAGCATGAATATGATTGGATCATGTTCATTGCAATACATTTATTCGTTTAAGTCAAAGAATAATTGTTGTTTTGTTTACATGAATAAAACCTTCTATGGTCATACACCCAATGTGAATGGTTTATTGAATCTCAATCGTAGTGATACACATATTCATAATGTTGATGCCAAAAGATGCAAAGTTAATAATGATAGTGCAACATACTTGTGGCACTGCCATTTAGGTCATATTGGTGTAAGGCGCATGAAGAAACTCCATGCAGATGGGCTTTTGGAATCACTTATTATGAATCATTTGATACTTGCGAACCATGCCTCATGGGCAAGATGACTAAAACTCCGTTCTCTGGAACAATGGAGTGAGCTAATGACTTATTGGAAATAATAGATACGATGTATGCGGTCCAATGAGTGTTGAGGCTCGCGGCGGGTATCGTTATTTTCTAACCTTCACAGATGATTTGAGAAAATATGGGTATATCTACTTAATGAAACACAAGTCTGAAACATTTGAAAAGTTCAAAGAATTTCAGAGTGAAGTGGAGAACCACGTAACAAGAAAATAAAGTTCTTCTACGATCTGATCGCGGAGGCAAATATTTGAGTTACGAGTTTGGCCTTCATTTAAAACAATGTGGAATAGTTTCACAACTCACGCCACCTAGAACACCATAGTGTAATGGTGTGTCCGAATGTCGTAATCAAACTTTATTAGATATGGTGCGATCTATGATGTCTCTTACCGATTTACCATTATCGTTTTTTGGTTATGCATTAGAGACAGTTGCATTCACGTTAAATAGGGCACCGTCTAAATCCGTTGAGATGACACCGTATGAACTATGGTTTGGCAAGAAACCTAAGCTATCGTTTCTTAAAGTTTGGGGTTGCGATGCTTATGTGAAAAAGTTTCAGCCTGATAAGCTCGAACCCAAATCGGGGAAGTGCGTCTTCATAGGATACTCAAAAGAAAATGTTGGGTACACCTTCTGTCACATATCTGAAGGCAAGATATTTGTTGCTAAGAATTGATCCTTTCGAGAGAAGGAATTTCTCTCGAAAGAAGCGAGTAGGAGGAAAGTAGAACTTGATGAGGTAATTGTACCTTCTCACGAATTGGAAAGTAGATCATCACAGAAAACCGTTCCCATGATGCCTACACCAAATAGAGAGGAAGCTAATGATAATGATCATGAAACTTCAGATGAAGTTACTACCGAACCTCGTAGGTCAACCAGAGCACGATCCGCACCAGAGTGATACGGTAATCCTGTTCTGGAAGTCATGTTACTAGACCATGACGAACCTGCGAACTATGAGGAAGCGATGGTGAGCCCAGATTCCGGTAAATGGCTGAAGGCCATGAAATCTGAGATAGGATCCATGTATGAGAACAAAGTGTGGACTTTGGTGAACTTGCCCAATGATCAGCAACCCATTAAGAATAAATGGATCTTCGAGAGGAAGACGGACACTGATGGTAGTGTTACTATCTACAAAGCTCGACTTTTCGCAAAAAAGGGTTTTTCGACAAGTTCAAGGAGTTGACTACGATGAGACTTTCTCACTCGTAGCGATGCTTAAGTCTGTCCGAATCATGTTAGCAATTGCCGCATTTTATGAAATCTGGCAAATGTATGTCCAAACTACATTACTTAATGGATTTGTTAAAGAAGAGTTGTATATGATGCAATCAGAAGGTTTTGTCGATCCTAAAGATGCTAACAAAGTGTGCAAACTCCAGCGATCCATCTATGGACTGGTGCAAGCATCTCGGAGTTGGAATATACTCTTTGCTAAGGTGATCAAAGCATATGGTTTTATACAGACTTATGTTGAAGCCTGTATTTACAAGAAAGTGAGTGGGAGCTCTGTAGCATTTCTGATATTATATATGGATGACATATTGTTGATCGGAAATGATATAGAATTTCTGGATAGCATAAAAGGATAATTGAATAAGAATTTTTCAATAAAATACCTCGGTGAAGCTGCTTACATATTGGGCATCAAGATCTATAGAGATAGATTAAAATGCTTGATAAGATTTTTCAATGAGTACATACCTTGACAAGATTTTGAAGTAGTTCAAAATGGAACAGTCAAAGAAGGAGTTATTGCCTGTGTTGCAAAGGTGTGAAGTTGAGTAAGACTCAAAACCCGACCACGGCAGGAGAAAGAGAATGAAAGCCATTCCCTATGCCTCAGCCATAGGTTCTATAAAGTATGTTATACTGTGTACCAGACCTATTGTGTACCTTGCCATGAGTTTGGCAAGGGGGTACGATAGTGATCCACGAGTGGATCACTGGACAACGTGAAAGTGCAACTATCCCTAGGTGGTTTTGGTAATTCATAACAACATATAGCTCATTGAGCTAATGCTATTCCAAGACTATTATTTCAGGAAAGCTCAATGAATGGCATGGCATGGATGATGAAAGTGGATCCCTCAAAATACTAAGGACAAAGGATTGGCTCAAGCTCAAAAGCTCAAGACTCTTAATTTTACATGTTAGTGATCCAAGATCACATTGAGTCTATAGGAAAAGCCAATACTATCAAGAAGGGATGAGGTGTTGCTTAATGAGCCTCTTGCTTCATGTGCTTAGTGATATGCTCCAAAACCCTCAACTACTTTCCCACATCCACAAATGACCTAAACCTAAAGCCAAAATCGGTCACACCGATTCTTTCTATCCGGCGCCACCGATTCCAAAAGTCATAGCCACTGCCACAAACCCTAAGCAAATCGGTCTTACCGATAGGGATCTCGGTCTCACCGAGATGGGGTTGCAATCTCTCTGTTTCCCTTCGTAACGTTTCGGTCTAACCGAAGTAAGCGATCGGTCCCACCGAGATTGCAATGTAAACTCTCTGTTTCCTTTTTGTAACATTTCGGTCTCACCGAAAAGAGCAAATCGGTCCCACCGATTTTACCTGACCAACTCTCTGGAAAGCTTATTACCAAATCGGTCTCACCGAGTTTGTGTAATCTGTCTCACCGAGATTACGTTATGCCCTAACCCTAACTGTATCGGCCTCACCGAGATGCATGGCAGTCCCACCGAAAATCACTAACGGTCACTAGGTTTACTAAATCGGTCCGACCGAGTTTAACGATTCGGTCCCACCAAGTTTGGTAAATTGTGTGTAACGGTTAGATTTTGTGTGGAGGCTATATATACCCCTCCACCTCCTCTTCATTCGTGGAGAGAGCCATCAGAACAAACCTACACTTCCAACTTACCAGTTCTGAGAAAGAACCACCTACTCATGTGTTGAGGCCAAGATATTCCATTCCTACCATATGAATCTTGATCTCTAGCCTTCCCCAAGTTGCTTTCCACTCAAACCCTCTTTCCACCAGATCCAAATCCTATGAGAGAGAGCTGAGTGTTGGGGAGACTATCATTTGAAGCACAAGAGCAAGGAGTTCATCATCAACACACCATTTGTTACTTCTTGGAGAGTGATGTCTCCTAGATTGGCTAGGTGTCACTTGGGAGCCTCCGACAAGATTGTGGAGTTGAACCAAGGATTTTGTAATGGCAAGGAGATCGCCTACTTCGTGAAGATCTACCGCTAGTGAGGCAAGTCCTTCGTGGGCGACGGCCATGGTGGAATAGACAAGGTTGCTTCTTCGTGGACCCTTCGTGGGTGGAGCCCTCCGTGGACTCACGCAGCCGTTACCCTTCGTGGGTTGAAGTCTCCATCAACATGGATGTACGATAGCACCACCTATCGGAACCACGCCAAAAACATCCGTGTCTCCAATTGCGTTTGAATCCTCCAAATCCTTCCCCTTACTTTCTTGCAAGTTGCATGCTTTATTTTCCGCTGCCTATACACTCTTTGCATGCTTGCTTGAATTGTGTGATGATTGCTTGACTTGTCCTAAATAGCTAAAATCTACCAAACTGTAAAATTGGGAAAAGGTTTAGTTTTTATTGGTCAAGTAGTCTAATCACCCCTCCCCCCCTCTAGACATACTTCAAGGTCCTACAAGTGGTATCAGAGCCTTGGTCTCCATTTTCTTTGATTTCCATAGCTTTTGGTGGTCATAGCCTTGGTTTCACAACCTAGGAGAGTATGGCGTCTAGCGAGGGAAATTATCACCGTAGAGGTCCTTACTTTGATGGTACTAATTTTGCTAGTTGGAAGCATAAGATGAAAATGCATATTCTTGGACACAACCCCGCCGTTTGGGCAATTATTTGTATTGGCTTGCAAGGTGAATTCTTCGATGGGAGCGAACCGAACCGTGAAGCTAATGCGGAAGAATTGAAGATGCTACAATACAACGCTCAATCATGTGACATCATCTTCAACGGATTGTGCCCCGAAGAATTCAACAAAATCAGCCGTCTTGAGAATGCAAAGGAAATTTTGGATACTTTGGTTGATATGCATGAAGGTACGGAGTCCGTCAAGGAATCCAAGTTGGATGTGCTCCAAAGTCAGCTTGACAAGTTCAAAATGAAGGATGGTGAAGGTGTCGCTGAAATGTACTCTAGGCTTGCTCTTATCACAAATGAGATTGCCGGCTTAGGGAGTGAAGAGATGACTGACAAATTCATCATCAAGAAAATCCTAAGAGCATTGGATGGAAAGTATGATACCGTGTGCACATTGATCCAAATGATGCCAAACGACAAAGATCTCAAGCCAACGGAAGTCATTGGAAGGATTGTTGCTCATGAGATGTCACTCAAGGATAAGGAGGAACTTCACAACAAGTCAAGTGGTGCTTATAAAGCCTCAAGTGAAGCCCCCACATCATCAAGTGAGAAACCAACCTTCAATGAAGAATTGAGCTTAATGGTGAAGAACTTCAAAAAATTCTACAAAAGTAGAAGCAAAGAAAGAAGCTCCAAGTCAAGGTCTTACAATGACAAGATATCTTCTAGTCGAGAGCGCAATTGCTACAATTGTGGGAGACCCGGACACTACTCCAATGAGAGTACGGCACCCTACAAAAGAAGAGAAGATTCTCCAAGAAGAAGGAGCAAAAGAGAAGAATCACCACCAAGAGAGAGGAGGAGTAGAGATGATCGTCATGAAAGAAGACCCTCACGGAGAAGTAAGGATTCGGAAAGAAAGGACAAGTCATCAAGGAGCTACACAAAACGAAGACATCAAGCTCATATTGGTGAATGGGTTTCCGGCTCCGACTCCGACAATCACTCCGAGAGAAGCTATCACTCCGACTCCGAATATACTCAAGATGAAGGTGTTGCCGGTCTAGCACTTGTGTCAACCAACTCCTACAACATATTTGAATCACCAAATGAAGGAATTGGTAGATGCTTCATGGCCAAAGGTCCTAAGGTAACACACCCCGAGTATGTTGATTTTGATATTGATGAAGATGACTTGCTAGGTGATGATGATTTACTTGTTGACAACTCTAGTGATGAATACTATGATGAAACGTCAATTAATCATGCTAATCAAACTAATGACAATGATAAGGAGAAAATTGAGCTTCTAACTAAAGAACTAAACACTCTTAAGTTGGCTCATGAAACTATCTTCGAAGATCATCGAGAACTTTAAGGGCTCATGAGAAGTTACGCTTTGAAAAGCTCAATCTTGAGCAAGAGCATGAGTTCTTAAAGGCAATCAATGATGATCTCCGCAAGAAAAGTTCTTCTTACATTGCCAAGCGTTTACTCTTATCTACTTACATGCCTCAAGTCAAGTCTAGTAACAAGTACAAGAAAGATACTTCCTCTAGTAGTAACAATAATAATGTCAAATCCAATGTTGTTGCTTCTAGTAGTTCTCTTGATTCCACTAATGATTCTCTTAGCCAAGTTACACTTGAGAAAGAAAATAGTTCATTGAAGGGAATTATAGAGAAAGGTGTTTACAAGAGCCTTGCCGGGAGTAAGCAATTCGAGGAAATTGTACGCAAGCAAGGAAGGCACCGGAAGAATCAAGGTGTTGGTTTTGAACGAAAGTTCAACGCCAATGGAGTTGAGTGGGAAGCAGATCAATACCCCAAGACAAAGTTTGTTCCTCACAAGATAAGTATGATCCTACTTCCTTCAAGGGGACACAAGCTCAAGATGATCTTCCACCACAATACCACAAGAACAAAGGCAAGGACAAGCTTCAAGAAGAGATTTATGCATTTGAAGAAGCACCTAAAGCCTCGTTCAAGTGGGTCCCCAAGACTACGCCAAGTTCTACTTCATCAAGTACAACTACAACTCCAAGGATTCCCATCAAGATGATGTGGATCCCGAAGAAGAAGAACTAGAGAGTTCTTGAGGGTGACTCCGCCAACATTCTTCACTCATATCATTTTGGCAAGAACAAGTGCAATCAACTTTCACATCTTGCACTAGTTCAAGGAGTCACAAACCCTCATGTTGGTAAGGCAAGGGACAAGGTAACCTAATGATTTCATGGACATCATCTTGTGTGTGCATCACTCTATGTCTATGGATATTCTTGCTTGTTCCTTGTGGGACTAACCCATGTAGACAAGTTGAAAGTGCAACTCACTCCAAAGGATTGCTCCAAATGATCCACATCAACATTGAGCATCTACATCTTCAACACCTACATGAAGTCATCATCGACAAAACCCAAGGTTAGTTCATCCCTCTAAGGGGGGATCTCACATCTAGGGGGAGCTTAACTCTAAGAATTGAGACAAAGCAACTCTAATGGTGTGAACACATTAATGCATTATGTAAAAGTGGTAACCCCACTTGAGCTTAAACGATGAGTATGACCTATGATCAAATGTTCTCATTTGACTCCTAAGTCAATATACTCATATATAGATGACCTAGTCATCGCCAATTGTTTGATAGTTGCTAAAATTGGTTGTGCATGCTTTGCCACATATTTCAATTGCCATCTTATTGTGTGAGCATGTTGGTGCATATTTTACTCATTCAAGGACATCCACTTGTTGTTTTGTTTGTTTGGATTCTTTTCTTTGTGCCAAGTGGATGGACAAGAATGCCTAAGAACCTTCTTTAGTTATCTATGCTTTTCTCGTCTCAAACTCTATTCATGCTACATCACAAAATTTGATCAAGTCAGATTCGAACCACTCTGTGTGAGGAGCACTCGGAGTCCCCGATTCGTCATAGACTTAACTTCCAAAACCTCTTAGTGATTCTCGGTCTGACCGATCCTTCCATTTCGGTCCTACCGAGATCATCAAGTTGATCTGAGTTTTCAATCTCGGTGCAACCGATTTGAACTTTTCGGTCTCACCGATTTGCTGTAACTGAACACAGTTATGCATCTCGGTGCCACCGAGTTGTTCCACTCGGTCACACCGACAGGGTCGAGCTATATATAGCCACAGGCAAAATTTTGGAAATTTCTCCGAAACCCTTCGCCCGTGCAACAGCTCGCTCTGCCATCGTGGTCTCCGGATCGTCTCCTCATCGCCAGCAGCCTCCTGTCGCTGGTCTCCGCCGCCGTCAACGGATTTTGTCCCCGCCGTTGCTGTCGTAGCAAGTCCACTGCCAAGTTAGGGTCTGGACTTAATCTTTGTGCTATCCACGTCTGATTCCTGGCACATTGTTTTCATATTGATTCTTGCCATGATTGAAACTCACCTATCCAGCCAAAGTAGTTCATAGATTATATGTGATTCAAATTTTTAGGTTTAGGTTTCCGCCGAAACCATCTCGGACCCACCGAGTTGAAAAACTCGGTCTCACCGATTTGGCTTATGCCATTGCACTAGTGACTCTCGGTCTGACCGAGAATTACTAATCGGTGCAACCGATTTGAGAATTCTGTGAAACCCTAGCAGTCTCGGTACCACCGAACTGAAACTCGGTCCAACCGAGATCATCAGTTTAGGTTCCAAAACTGCTTCGGTATCACCGAGTTTGAAAATCGGTGGATCCGAAATGCTTTCTGTGGAAAACTAAGACTGAACTTTTGAGTCATTCTTTTGCAAAAACCTCTGCATTTTGTGATGCTCATCTTTTCTATCTCATCTATAACTCTTCACAGGGTCAGCAGTCGGCTTTTGCAGAATGTCTGATCAAAGTGACAGCCAGAACAGGTCAGAATATAAGATGGACTTGACTGAGGGCACTAGTCCCTCAACTTTAGATGAAGGGAGCAGAAATACTCCTAGCAATTTGCCTAAGGCTGCAACTAGGAAAAGGAGGAAAAGAACTTCAGATTCAGAGGATGAGGATTACAAAGCTGAGGAAGATGAGGCAACTTCCAAGAAAGTGGTGCTCAAGAAGGAATATGGCTCAGCAAAGGATACAAAGCCAGGCATGAAGACCAAAAGGCCTGCAGGAAGACAACCAATGTCCAAAGCCAGAGTGTCTACAGAAGCTTCTTTGGAAACCCATCCCAAAGAACCAGCTGCTGCAGAAGGGAAGAAAAGATAGGAAAGGGTCAAGATGACCATGGCCAAAGTTATTGGGAAGCCTTCCATGATGGAAGAGGAAGATGAAATTGCTGCACCAGCTCCAAAGGCAGCTAAGCTTATGGGTGATGCAATCAGATTAGGGGCTGCAACATCCAAGCCCAAGGAAGCACCCAAAGCTGCCCCCAAGGCCAAGTCTGCACCAAAGAGGAATACCAGGAGTATTCCAGCTGCTGAGAAGAACAAGGCCCCAGTGCCCAATGTTGCTGAAGATTCATAAGATGAAGAAGGACAGGTTCTGAGGAAGCTCAAGCCCAAGATACCAGACCACAATGATGCCCATCCTGTGGCTGAGGACATGAGAATCAGGAAGGATTCAGGGCTGAGACTATGGAGGATGGCAGATCCATATGCTTCAAGGAGAAGAACTGCTGTTGACTACAGGTTCCACAGAAAGGAACAGCAGGACTTCTATGAAACAATGTTGCTGGACAAGAAGCCCATAGTTTGTGACATGAGGTGGGTTGACTGGAATTTCATCAAGGAGAATGAAGAGCACTATCCTGGAGTGCAAGATAGCTTTGTTGCTTGTGGAGTTGCAGATTTTGTTGGGCAAAAGCTCACAAATTGGAATGATGAGCTTATCATGCGTTCTACTCCACAAGACATTTTACCCAGATGGAAGAATTGTTTGATGTGCGAAGGTACAAGGTACCAGTCCACTGTTGAAGAATGGGCAAAGCTGATAAATGCCCCAGAGGAAAATGAGGATGACCTAGACATTTATGCAAAGGAGAAGATGGGTCACAATTCAATGGCTCACATGTACAAGGAAATTCCAGACAAGGCATTAGGAACTCACAAGTTTGGATCAGTTCACTTTCTCTGTCGTGGTTGCCAACCATAAATTGGATTCGAGGCACACTTTGTTGCCCAAGTCCGTGACCATAACATGATCAGAGGGCATGCCATCAACATGTTGCATGTGTTTGATGTGCCATGAAGTTCAAAGTCATGAGCCTGATCATTGAAAAAATCAAGAGGACTGCAGCAGATCAGAAGAGGAGTTGTGGATATGCACCACAGATTCAAGAATTGATAAACTCAAAGGTGGGCACAGGAAAATATCAGTTGGATAAGGAACACTTTCCACTTTATCCAGACTTTGAGGACAATGAGGTTGTCATGAATGAAGATGATCCACAATCAGTTTAAGCTCAAGAGAAGAAGGAGAAGGCAAAGAGGGAGAAGGCTGCCAAGATGCCAACTCAAGAGGAGGCATCTGAGTATTTCTTGAAGAACAAGCAGGAGCAGCTCGGATACTTTATAGCATCAACCCTGAGGATTGAGAAGGGATTGGCCACCCTCACTCAAAATGAGGAGAGCTTGGAGAGAATCATAGAACAAAAGTTCTATAACTTAGATGTGAAAGTAACTGAGATTCAGTCTGCAGTGGAGGAACTACAAGATGACATGCAGGAGAGGAAGGGCAAGACTACCACCAATGTGTTTGCCAGAGTGCCCAGAGCCCAGAGGTCATCTGCTGTGCCAGTTCCTGACACAAGAGCAACTTCATCTGCACCAGCTATAGCCTCAGTGCCACCAGCTCCAGCATCTACACCAGCTCCAGCTCCATCTACTTCAACTGAAGCTTTCGTCCTCGGCGTTTATCCGGACTCCACCACCAGAAGATCAAGCCTGAGAGTCGATCTAGCACTATGCATTTTCTATGAACTTTTTGGTAACTTGTTGCCAAAGGGGGAGAAAAATGTATAGATCATAGGCTTCGAGAGAGAGAGTGTTGTTTTTGTTCTCTCTTGCTTTATTTGATGGTTTTTCAATCTTTGTTTGCTTTTGGTTGAGATACTATGCTTGTGAGACATTGATGATCATGTGTTTGATCATAAGCTACACTTATGCATGCTTGATATTATCCTATCTATCTTATGTGATCATCACTATCCTTGGTGATGAGTGCATGTATTCATTGTTTATTATTTTGAGCGCTCCACCAAGATGTATGTGACATGGAAGAGTAACCCATGAGCCTAATTCATTGTGCATTTGCAGTTCAAAGCAAATCTAAAACTATGCACAAATTTAGGGGGAGCTCTTGCTTATCACATACTTCTCAAAGCGACGATGTTATTTAAATTTTATTATCATTTGTCGAAGCTTTGATCTATATGTTGTCATCAATTACCAAAAAGGGGGAGATTGAAAGTGCAACTATCCCTAGGTGGTTTTGGTAATTCATAACAACATATAGCTCATTGAGCTAATGCTATTCCAAGACTATTATTTCAGGAAAGCTCAATGAATGGCATGGCATGGATGATGAAAGTGGATCCTCAAAATACTAAGGACAAAGGATTGGCTCAAGCTCAAAAGCTCAAGACTCTTCATTTTACATTTTAGTGATCCAAGATCACATTGAGTCTATAGGAAAAGCCAATACTATCAAGAAGGGATGAGGTGTTGCTTAATGAGCCTCTTGCTTCATGTGCTTAGTGATATGCTCCAAAACCCTCAACTACTTTCCCACATCCACAAATGACCTAAACCTAAAGCCAAAATCGGTCACACTGATTCTTTCTATCCGGGGCCACCGATTCCAAAAGTCATAGCCACTGCCACAAACCCTAAGCAAATCCGTCTTACCGATAGGGATCTCGGTCTCACCGAGATGGGGTTGCAATATCTATGTTTCCCTTCGTAACGTCTCGTCTAACCGAAGTGAGTGATCGGTCCCACCGAGATTGCAATGTAATCTATCTGTTTCGTTTTTGTAACATTTCGGTCTCACAGAAAAGAGCAAATCGGTCCCACCGAGTTTACCTGACCAACTCTCTGGAAAGCTTATTACCAAATCGGTCTCACCGAGTTTGTGTAATCGGTCTCACCGAGATTACGTTATGCCCTAACCCTAATCAGATCGGCCTCACCGAGATGCATGTCACCCCACCAAAATCACTAACGGTCACTAGGTTTACTAAATCGGTCCGACCGAGTTTAACGATTCGGTCCCACCGAGTTTGGTAAATTGTGTGTAACGGTTAGATTTTGTGTGGAGGCTATATATACCCCTCCACCTCCTCTTCATTCGTGGAGAGAGCCATCAGAACAAACCTACACTTCCAACTTACCAGTTTTGAGAAAGAACCACCTACTCATGTGTTGAGGCCAAGATATTCCATTCCTACCATATGAATCTTGATCTCTAGCCTTCGCCAAGTTGCTTTCCACTCAAACCCTCTTTCCACCAGATCCAAATCCTATGAGAGAGAGTTGAGTGTTGGGGAGACTATCATTTGAAGCACAAGAGCAAGGAGTTCATCATCAACACACCATTTGTTACTTCTTGGAGAGTGCTGTCTCCTAGATTGGCTAGGTGTCACTTGGGAGCCTCCGACAAGATTGTGGAGTTGAACCAAGGAGTTTGTAAGGGCAAGGAGATCGCTTACTTTGTGAAGATCTACCGCTAGTGAGGCAAATCCTTCGTGGGCGACGGCCATGGTGGGATAGACAAGGTTGCTTCTTCGTGGACCCTTCGTGGGTGGAGCCCTCCGTGGACTCGCGCAGCCGTTACCCTTCATGGGTTGAAGTCTCCATCAACATGGATGTACGATAGCACCACCTATCGGAACCACGCCAAAAACATCCGTGTCTCCAATTGTGTTTGAATCCTCCAAACCCTTCCCCTTACTTTCTTGCAAGTTGCATGCTTTATTTTCCGCTGCCTATACACTCTTTGCATGCTTGCTTGAATTGTGTGATGATTTCTTGACTTGTCCTAAATAGCTAAAATCTACCAAACTCTAAAATTGGGAAAAGGTTAAGTTTTTATTGGTCAAGTAGTCTAATCACCCCCCCTCTAGACATACTTCAAGGTCCTACACAACGGTCAAAGTTATCCTTAGTTACCTAAGAGGACTAAGGAAATATTTCTCGGTTATGGTTGTGATAAAGAGTTCGTCATAAAGAGTTACGTCAATGCAAGCTTTTACACCGATCCAGATGACTCTGAGTCTCAATCTGGATACATATTGAAAGTGGGAGCAATTAGCTAGCGTAGCTCCATGTAGAGCATTGTAGACATAGAAATTTGCAAAATACATACGGTTCTGAATGTGGCAGACCCGTTGACTAAACTTCTCTCACAAGCAAAACATGATCACACCTTATTACTCTTTGGGTGTTAATCACATAGCGATGTGAACTAGATTATTGGCTCTAATAAACCCTTTGGGTGTTGGTCACATGGCGATGTGAACTATGAGTGTTAATCACATAAAGATGTGAACTATTGGTGTTAAATCACATAGTGATGTGAACTAGATTATTGACTCTAGTGCAAGTGGGAGACTGAAGGATATGCCCTAGAGGCAATAATAAAGTTGTTATTTTATATTTCCCTATATCATGATAAATGTTTATTATTCATGCTAGAATTGTATTAACCGGAAACTTGATACATGTGTGCTTACATAGACAAAACACCGTGTCCCTAGTAAGCCTCTACTGGACTAGCTCGTTAATCAAAGATGGTTAAGTTCCCTAACCATAGATATGTGTTGTCATTTGGTGAGCGGGATCACATCATTAGGAGAATGATGTGATGGACATATTGATCGTTCGGTTTTATTGCTATTGCTTTCTTCATGTCAAATACATATTCCTTCGACTATGAGATTATGCAACTCCCGGATACCGGAGGAATACCTTGTGTGCTATCAAACATCACAACGTAACTGGGTGATTATAAAGATGCTCTACAGGTATCTCCGAAGGTGTTTGTTGGGTTGGGATAGATCGAGATTAAGATTTGTCACTCCGAGTATCGGAGAGGTATCTCTGGGCCCTCTCGATAATGCACATCATAAGAAGCCTTGCAATAAATGTGACTAATAAGTTAGTTGCGGGATGATGTATTATGGAACGAGTAAAGAGACTTTCCGATAACGAGATTGAACTAGGTATGAAGATACCGACGATCGAATCTCGGGCAAGTAACATACCGATGACAAAGGAAATAATGTATGTTGTCATTACGGTTTGACCGATAAAGATCTTCGTGGAATATGTAGGAACCAATATGAGCATCCAGGTTCCGTTGTTGGTTAGTGACCGGAGAAGTGTCTGGGTCAGGTCTACATAGTTCTCGAACCCATAGGGTCCGCACGCTTAACGCTCGATGACGATTTTTTATTATATGAGTTATGTGATTTGGTGACTGAATGTTGTTCGGAGTCCCGGATGAGATCACAGACATGACGAGGAGTCTCAAAATGGTCGAGAGGTAAATATTCATATATAGGACGATAGTATTCGGACACCGGAAGTGTTCTGGGGGTACCGGGTACGTATCGGGTCAATAGAAGGGGTTCCAGGCAACCCCCGGCAAGCTATATGGGCCTAATGGGCCAAGAGGGGAAACACACCAGCCACTAAGGAGCTGGTGTGCCCCCCATATGGGCTGGCCAAATTGGAGAAAGAAAGGGGAAGAAGGAAAGGGAAAAGGGAATACGATTCCCTCTTCCCCCTATTCCCTTCCTACTCCGAATAGGAATAGGAAAGGGGGGAGGCCGAATTGGGAGGACCCCAAGTAGGATTCCTCCTACTTGGGGCGCCCCCTTGGCTGCCTCTCCTCCCCTCCAACCTATATATATGTGGGGGGCACAACTAGAACACACAACAAACATTGTTAGCCGTGTGCGGCGCCCCCCTCCACAGTTTACGCCTCCGGTCATATTCACATAGTGCTTAGGCAAAGCCCTGCGCGGATCACTTCACCATCATCGTCACCATGCCGTCATGCTGACGGAACTCTCCCTCGACACTTTGCTGGATCAAGAGTTTGAGGGACGTCATCGAGATGAACGTGTGCAGAACTCGGAGGTGCCGTACGTTCGGTGCTTGATCGGTTGAATCGAGAAGACGTTCGACTACATCAACCGCGTTAAGCTAACGCTTCTGATTTCGGTCTACGAGGGTACGTGGACACACTCTCCCCCTCTCTTTACTATGCATCTCCTAGATAGATCTTGCGTGAGTGTAGGAATTTTTTTGAAATTGCATGCTACGTTCCCTAACATAATGAATGTACTAATCATATGACCGGACATAGAAGTTTATTCGTCGATCTTAAATTGATTACTTCCTCACATAAGCATATCACTTTTGGCGACACCCACAAAGTTAAGGTAATTGAATTAGGTTAAGTTGTCATATCTGAAGAGAAACATATTGATAAGGTCATGCTTGTTCAATCTCTTCTAATGTCCATTTCAAAGCTTTGTGATATGGAAATGATGGTCTTATTCACAAAATCATAGATGTGTGGTTATCATGAAAAATGATAATACTTTGTCTTTGAAGGTGTTAGAAAATGTGATTTATATATTGTGGATTTCTCTAAGGATCCCTCAGTTATCACGTGTTTGCCCGCAAAGACTACAGAGGATTGGTTGTGGCACTGAAGGCTTGGCCATGCAGGTGCAGGAAACTTGCAGGCTTTGCTGAAGAAAAAGCACATCGTAGGAATTGCCTTAAATTCGATAATGATCGCCTCTGTGGTGCATGACTGCATGTGAAGCTGACAAGCTCATGAAGAAATCGCATTCTGCGAAGACTAACCACGACAAGCCCACTCCAAATTCTTCACATGGTGCTTGGTGCCAAGCACTATGGGCTCGTCATTTTCTATGATTTTCCCCGATTCACCCGAGTATTCTTTTTCGAGAACAATTTCAGAACCCAGGAAATCTTGAAACATTTCGCCCAGAAGGCTCAAAATGAATATGAAGTCATTATTAAGCACGTGAGAAGTGAAAGTGGCATGGAGATATCTAAGAATTTCTTGATGATTATGGCATCACACATAAGTTCTTCGCAGCTTATAATCCAAACAAAATGGAGTGGTGGAGAGGAAGAATCAGATGCTCATTAAAATGGTATCATGCTTAATAAGTACAAGGCCTCAATGCGATTTTGGGCGGACGCCATCAACAAAGGTCTATATGATCTCAGCAGGATCTCTCTCCATGTCTCTCTCATCTGACTTGTCGAATAGGGGATAGAAGAGAATTTACTAAAAGTCAGAGCTCCATGCCTTATCCACAATATAATCCATTGCATCTTGGCCCCTTTGGCATCAGGTCGCCGCATCGCCGTTGCCATCCAGAAATTCGATACTCCACAGTCCACAGACGACACTGAGTGGTGCAAAGGAGCTCGGCATTTGTCCGAACGCTCCCGTACCACCTTTTTCCGGTCAAATTGCTCGAAGATAATCCTGCCGGTGCACATTTCCATGGCTATATATGCAACGCGCCCTGTGCCCAACTCTAAGCAAGCGAGCACAACTCAAAAGTCAAAGCCTCGTATACGAGAGCAACCTTAGCTACTAATTAAGCTCTCTAGCACTAACACTGAAGACCGGGCCGGCCTGATGGAGCAGGTGACGAAGCTAGCGGGGCGGCGGGCAGTGGTGATCTTCGGCATGAGCTCCTGCTGCATGTGCCACACGATGACGAGCCTACTCCGGGATCTCGGGGCGAACCCGACGGTGGTGGAACTGGACGAGGAACCTAGGGGGAAGGAGATGGAGAAGGCGCTGGCGCGGCTCATCGGCCGGAACCCTGCCGTGCCGGCGGTGTTCATCGGCGGCAGGCTCGTCGGATGCACCGACAAGGTCATGTCCCTTCACCTCAGCGGCAAGCTTGTCCCGCTGCTTCGTCATGCAGGTGCAGTCTGGGTGTAGTGCATGGGAAGGTTTTGTAGATATTCGGCCTGATGCAGAGAATAATGTAATACACGTACGTGTACGTGCTCTGTTATCCTTTCTGTATCAGGTGATGATGGAGACCAAGGAAATCATGTAGGTGTTTCTTTTTTTAAAACTGTAGCTGGGAGTACCTGTCCTGTCAAAGTGTTAAGCATTATAATTAGTGTTGTCTTAGTTAAACTTTATACTAATAGTCTTACATTAAAATATGAACAGTACTCCCTCGGTTCTAAATTATACTAAGATGTTCTAACATTTTTCTGAATCAAATGAATATAGACACGTTTTAGTGTGTTTGTTCATTCATTTCAGTCCATATGTAGTCCAGTTTCAAATATTGAAAATATCTTATAATTCAAAACGGAGGGAGTACCAAATACATACAATATAAAAATATATTACATGATGGATCTAATGATACATATTCGGTATCCTGAATGGTGATATCTTTTCTGTAACCTTGCTCAAACTTCAAAAATATTGACTTTAAGATAATAGGTTAAGTAAACAAAACCGAGGTTTTTTTTTCTTCTTTTGAGAACAAACTAGGTGAAGTAAAATTCAACTTTCCAAAATTGAACTTTTGAAAACTTGAACTTATAGAAATATTAAATATTCAAAATTGTGATGAACGTTGCATAGAAAAAAATATGAAATTTTTGCACGTGTGGGCCCCACCATGAAACTCTTCTTTGTGCTCATGCAGCTCCTCAGAAAAACGTGTGGCCGCCCGACATGAGTGGGGCGCTCGTGTTAAATCCCCGGACAGGCCGACAATAAGCCCGCGCCAGCGCAATGACCCCTTATGGAGGCCCCCTCTACGTCGCTCATTGCCAGTTATTGGTGGAGCGCATAGGGCATAACTTCCCTTTCGTCTTCTAGTTTTCTAGTCGGTTTTCTCGAGAAAAAAGTGAACTAAGGGATTATTCATGTCATATTTTAAAAATGCTTAATTTTAAACATTCCCACGAATTTGAAAAAAAAAATGTTCAGGGTACTTTAAATATGCTCCTGAATTCAAGTATGTTCACCAATTAAAAAAATATTCATAAATTTTAATGCTCATGTGTTTTCAAAAATGTTCATGAATTTTATAATTATTTGTCTATTCCTAAAATCATTCTAAATTTTGTAAAATATGATTTCTAAAAGAGGTAAAGGATAAAAAGAAATTATCGGAAGAAAGACCGCCTAAAATAGAGATGAAACAAAAAAAGGAAAATAGTTACCCTCAATATCGCGTCTCCACATGTTTAATTGGGCTAGCCCATGGATGATCGTTCTGAGCGTTTGGATTACATCTTGTCACACATAGGGACAAATACGAAACTAGGGAGCAACTAACTATTGGTTCTCGTAAAGGTCTTTACTTTCTGGGAGCGCAGTAAGTGGTGCACTTAGCTGCCGCCGCGTGTTGCACGTTGGGCGTTCCCTCTAGATTTTGTCTTTTTAGGCGTTTTCGAATTTTAGATGGGTTTTTTCAAGGTTTTTTAACATTTTGGTTTTTGCCTGGTTTTTCTTAGATTTGGGAGGAAAATTATTTTTTGAGAAAAAAATAGTTTTCCGCGAGAAGCATGTGCTTCTGCCGAAAAGGGAAAAGCATAGCCCATGCTTCCATGAGAAGCACACATGTGCTTTTAGGAAGCACAATTGTGCTTCTGTGAGAAGAACAACCATGTTCTTGCACAAGAAGCATGGTTGTTCTTTTCCCCAAAAGCACATCTCTACTTCCCCAAAAAGGAGAAGCACGACATGTGGTTCCTGATGAAAGAAAAGTACAATTGTGCTTCCCAATTGTTATTTTTGGAAAAAATTACAATTGTGCTTCTGGGCTTTCGTTTTTTATTTGGTTGCTTTTTCTTGTTCTGATTCGGTTTTATTTTTTGGTTATTGGTTTTTCATTTACATATTTTTTCCTTTTTTTATTTCTTCATGAAAAAATTCTTCCAAACCTATTAACATGAGATCAAGTTTTGAAAATCTCGACAACAATGAAAACAGTTCATGATTTGGATGCACTATTCAAGAGATAAATCGATTCAAAAAATATACATCTACAAAAAAAAAAGAGAACTCCCATGTTAAATAAGTGGTTCGTAAAGTTGAAAAAACATTGATAAAGAAGTCACTAACACAATTTTCTAATTGTTCATGATTTAAAAAAACATATTTGAGAAAGGTACAAAATATTAAAATGAAAAAGTAAAGAAAAGACATAAAATGGTGGGAAGCTTCTCAAACCTGGCCAGAAAGCTACACATGAAACATAAGCGGTTCACGCTTATGGGCCAACCCAGTTGATCGGTGTGAAGTAAATATGCCCTAGAGGCAATAATAAAGTTGTTATTTTATATTTCCTTATTCATGATAAAGGTTTATTATTCATGCTAAAATTGTATTGATCAGAAACCCAAATACATGTGTGAATACATAAACAAACACCGTGTCCCTAGTGAACCTCTACTAGACTAGCTCGTTGATCAAAGATGATTAAGGTTTCCTAACCATGGACATGAGTTGTCATTTGATAATGGGATCACATTATTAGTAGAATGATGTGATGGACATGACCCATCCGTTAGCTTAGCATATTGACCGTTTAGTTTTATTGCTATTGCTTTCTTCATGTCAAATACATATTCCTTCGACTATGAGATTATGCAACTGCCGGATACGGGAGAAATACCTTGTGTGCTATCAGACGTCACAACGTAACTGGGTGATTATAAAGATTCTATACAGGTATCTCCGAAGGTGTTTGTTGGGTTGGCATAGATCGAGATTAGGATTTGTCACTCCGAGTATCGGAGAGGTATCTCTGGGCCCTCTCGGTAATACACATCATAAGAAGCCTTGCAAGCAAAGTGACTAATGAGTTAGTTACGGGATGATGTATTACGGAACGAGTAAAGAGACTTGCCGGGAACGAGATTGAACTAGGTATGTGGATACCGACGATCGAATCACGGGCAAGTAACATACCGATGACAAAGGGAATAACGTATGTTGTAATAACGGTTCGACCGATAAAGACCTTCGTAGAATATGTAGGAGCCAATATGAGCATTCAGGTTCCGCTTTTGATTATTGACCAGAGAGGTGTCTCAGTCATGTCTACATAGTTCTCGAACCCGTAGGGTCCGCACGCTTAACTTTCGATGACGATTTAGTATTATATGAGTCATGTGAATTGGTGACCGAATGTTGTTCGAAGTCCCAGATGAGATGACATGACGAGGAGTCTCGAAATGGTCGAGAGGTAAAGATTTTTATATAGGATGGTAGTATTCGGACACTGGAAGTGTTCCGGATAGTATCGGGTATTTATCGGAGTACCGGGGGGTTACCGGAACTCCCGGGGAAAAGATATGGGCCATATAGGCCATAGGACGGAGCACACCAGCCCACAAGGATGCCCCCCCAAGGAAGGAGGCCGAATTAGAGAAGGGAAAGAAGGGGTTGGGCCCCTGTCCTTCTCTCCTTCTCTTCCCCCCTCCGAAAATAAGGAAAGGGGCAAGGCCGAATTGGGGAGGACCCCAAGTAGGATTCCTCCTACTTGGGGCGCCCCATGGCTGCCTCTCCTCCTCTCCTACCTATATATACATGGGGAGGGGGCGCTTAGAACACAGAACAACAATCGTTAGCCGTGTGCGGCGCCCCCCTCCACAATTTACACCACCGATCATTGTTTTGTGGTGCTTAGGCAAAGCCCTGTGAGAATCACTTCACCATCACCGTCACTACACCGTCGTGTTGACGGAACTCATCTACTTCCTCGACACCTTGCTGGATCAAGAAGGCGAGGGACGTCATCGCGTTGAACGTGTGCAGAACTCGGAGGTGCCGTACGTTCGGTGCTTGATCGGTCGGAGCTAGAAGAAGTTCGACTACATCAACCGCGTTGTCAAACGCTTTCGCTTTCGATCTACGAGGGTACATAGACACACTCTCGCCCTCTCATTGCTATGCATCTCCTAGATAGATCTTGCGTGAGCGTAGGAAATTTTTTGAAGTTGCATGCTACGTTTCCCAACATGGTGGTGTGTGCGCTATGTATGATCACCAAAGTAATCAGCGTCACAAGCGCGGAATAGAAAATGCCTAGGAAATTTCTTCTTACGTGATTACTTCTTTTAGACAATCATGTGAAGATTTTATGTGTCACAATGTTTACAAGGATGAAAACAAGATCACCGGATAGGCCTAACCAGACATGCCCGCTAACCCTCAAATATAAAGCATGCTTCGCTAGGTTATGAGCCACGAAATACGAGCTCCTAAATTCGTGAACGAAATCACACAAAGTAAATGTACTAGTGTTCTATGATTTCATGTATGATTGCGCCGTAGCCGGACGCGCTGCATTTCTTGATGTCTTCCAGCACCACTTTGCAGTCTGAAGCGACATGTATTCTTCTAGAATTTAGATCCTCGGCTAGTGCGAGAGCTTCCCTGATAGCAAGTGCCTATAATTTTGCAAAATTCGTAATCCCCTGAAGAAAATCACCGAAGCACAGTGGCGGAGCCAGCGAATTGCCAAAGCCCAGGCACCTCATAAGCTAAAATTTACTTTCGTCTATCAAACATGATAAGTATCATATATTTGGATAAATGTCATGTGCAATACACGCACTGATGTTTTATAGATCAAAGAAGTAAATAAAAACTTCAATACAATACCAAATCAAATAACTCACCTAGTTGCCGCTTGCCTTTAGCCCTAATTGTTGTCTGCTACTGGATTTCTCTTGGTCAGGGCCTTCAACGTACGGGCTGAGCGCTCGCTGTCGCTTCTCATGTTGCTAGTGTGGACGGTGACAACCCAACGTCCGATCGAGCCGGAGTTGAATTCTCATTGGTGGTACCGGAGGATTCGCCGCCGTGGCGCCCGCGCTTGCGCTTCCGATCTTGACCATCGCACGCCGGAGTCATAGCCGAGGCCTGGCCGCGCGTCATCTATGATCTCTTTCGCAATCTTGCCGGCCAATGTTAATCTGGCTGCCGGGTTCCGTCAGGCGACAGTCTGCCTCGCGCCTCGCCGCGTCAGAGGCGCAGCCGCGCGGCAGATGGTAAAGGTTGACTCCGATCTCGCGTTCCTGCGCACGAAAACGAACAGGCATCAATCGATTCTGCTTCAGTCCATCCATGGATCGATCGAGCAAACAAGGCCTATAGGCTGTTGTGGCCCATGTGATTGCTTAGCTGATATGAGTAAGACCCGAACTGCGGAAAAATGCCTAGACTGGCCCAGTTAGAGAAGTTTACGTACTTTCCATATATTTTCTTGTTTTTGAGCGTTTTTGAAGCATACGATGCCTAGGAAGGTTTGCTATAGTTCAAAAAATCGACGGGATGGAGCCCGGGCACGTGCCCAGGGTGGCCGTATGGTAAATTCGCCCCTGCCGAAGCACCCATATAAACTCCATTATGATCTTGACTCACTACGGCCATTGCATCAACTCCTAAATTCTTTACGACTGCGGTGTCTATGTTAAACTTGGCCAATCCCGCCGGCGGGGCAATCCACTCCTTTGGTCACAATGATGTATCCCCAGTTGTGTTGGGTGTTCTTAGCTTCTGTAATTGTTGTAGCTCCGAGAGGAATGATACAACAAAAGGATGAGTTGAAAGTGGACGTTGGAAGATATCCTCATAGACAGTGGCGGAACATAGTGAGGACAATTCCGGGCCCTGGCCCCCCTTCCAAAAGGAAAATTCATCAAATACACTTACTTATCTGCTAATTGCTCTATTAATTGTCCGGCGTCTCTGATCATCCTAGCCTTTTCTATGCCATATACACTCATTTGGCCCCTCCTAATATTTGATTCACGCTCCGCCGCTGCTCATAGATAGCTTCTCTCCTCGCCCCCAAATTGCCCAAAGAGTCACCATCATGTGGATGAACTCATCCTGATATAGAGAATCGACAGCTTTTCTCCTCGCCCCCAAATTGCCCAAAGAGTCACCACCATGCGGATGAACTCGTCCTGGGATAGAGAATCGTGCATAGCAGAAAACCAGTTTTTGCATTGCCATCCTGATTCGCACACATATGTTCAACCATCACCTCATCTGAGGAGTTGACCAAAGTGTGTCTCCATGAGTCCTCTGTGCCTCAAAGAAGACAGGTAGATGTCATGGACATGTTTATATGGTGAATAATATTCGTTGTTGGAAGTGATAGTTGAGCAAGTCGCCACAACAAGACCTTTAGCTTAGACGACACGAATTTTCCATAAGTGCGTCCATGCGTTACTCTCCGTCTCATTATTGCAAGTGCCAGTATTTTCCTTGATCCAATTCTCCCTCTGTAATTTTGTGTTCATTATCATCCAATATGCTGACTTGATCATAAAATTTCCCCAACGTTCACCACTCCAAGCCCAAAACTCAATGATGTTCCTGGTGCACAACGAAGCTTCCCTACGACAAATCTGCCCCCCCATACACACACCCCACAACCCACGCGTGCGTCTTCTAGCGAGATGGAAGAACGATTCGCCTCAAGGAGCTTGTAGTTGGCCGGCCCAATAGAGAGCAGTTGGTTTGCTTTGTTAGTCTCTTTCGTTCTTTTGTTTTCATTCACTTTTTCCTATTTTATTTTTATTTCTTCATTTATACATTTTGAAATATTCAAAATATTTATATTTAAAATTTTAAGTTAATTAATTTGAAAAGTTCACTGTGCAACTAAAATGTTCATGTAATGTAAAATAATGTTCATGCAACTTGTAAAAAGTTCATATCATTCAAAAAATGTAAATCACATTAAGTAAATGTTCACACATTCGAAAATATCTTTGTTACAGGTTTTTTGAAAAAAATATAATGTAAAAAATGTTCGTAACACTTAAAAATATTTCACAAGTTTTCAAAAATTATTTATGGAATTTATGTAAAATATTCAATCTGTATTACAAAATGTTTGCCGGGTATTTTAAAAATGTTCAATGTGCATCTGACAAATGTTCAACATGTATTCGGAAAAAGTTCAACGTCTATTTGGAAAAAGTTCAACCTGTATATAAAATATGCTCAATGTCCATTTGGCAAATGTTTAGCATACGTTCAGTTAAAATGTTCAGCAAGTAACAAAAATATATTTAACGCGTATCTAAAACTAAAATTTTCAGTGGATGTTCAATGGCGCGGCTCAACGTCCAGAGGTACAGGATGCAGGTGAGGTATTTCAGTTTTGTTTGGAGTTGGAAATTTTAAGTTGTTATATAGCCACTTTGATCAAACTAAAATGCTGCCATTTATACCCAGCTAGCTAATGGATGTTCTCCTGGTTATTATCCGTCAGTGTAGTGAGCTAACTGAATCAGTGTTACGATGTAGTACAAGACAGGGGGAAGACTTGAATAGGATCAGCCTTTTAGGTGAGATCATGGGATCAACTCAAATATTTCAGATTTAGATAATCCAAAAAATCTGAAAATAAATGTACAACATACCTGCAGGGTATGTCTACAACTCCAGAAAAAATCAGCTCAAAACTCGATCTACAGTTAAAGATTCGAAAAAGACAAATTCGATTATGAATAGTATCAGCTTTGGGATGAATAGTATTTGACACTATTCCCATTTTATTTTTGTCTTTTTTGTTTCTCTAAGTGTAGTTCGAATTAGGAGCTGAAACTTTTTGAGCTTGTACATCAAACATGGATGTATGACTCTAAATTTTTTCAGAATTTTTTAACATTTTTTGCATCTTCAAAATGATTGACCTCATTGATCTCACCTAAGAACAGATCCTATACAAGTCTTCCCCGACAAGACAGTGCCGTCATTCTGGCAGTGTAGGGTGGACTGTTGATAATTATTTATTATGCTACTTGCAATTCTATTTTGACAGAAATGGACGCAACAATACTGGTGCAATTGCCTTGGCAAAGGAATCCAGATTTCACAAGAGAACCAAGCACATCAAGAGACGCTTCAACTCCATCCGGGATCAAGTCCTGGTGGGAGACATAGAAATTTGTAAGATACATACGGATCTGAATGTTGCAGACCCGTTGACTAAGCCCCTTCCACGAGCAAAACATGATCAGCACCAAGGCTCCATGGGTGTTAGAATCATTACTGTGTAATCTAGATTACCGACTCTAGTGCAAGTGGGAGACTGAAGGAAATATGCCCTAGAGGCAATAATAAAGTTATTATTTATTTCTTTATATATCATGATAAATGTTTATTCATGCTAGAATTGTATTAACCGGAAACATAATACTTGTGTGAATACATAGACAAACAAGAGCGTCACTAGTATGCCTCTACTTGACTAGCTCGTTGATCAAAGATGGTTATGTCTCCTAGCCATAGACATGAGTTGTCATTTGATTAACGGGATCACATCATTAAGAGAATGATGTGATTGACTTGACCCATTCCGTTAGCTTAGCACTTGATCATTTAGTATTCTGCTATTGCTTTCTTCATGACTTATACATGTTCCTATGACTATGAGATTATGCAACTCCCGTTTACCGGAGGAACACTTTGTGTGCTACCAAACGTCACAACGTAACTGGGTGATTATAAAGGTGCTCTACAGGTGTCTCCAAAGGTAATTGTTGGGTTGGCGTATTTCGAGATTAGGATTTATCACTCCGATTGTCGGAGAGGTATCTCTGCGCCCTCTCGGTAATGCACATCACTATAAGCCTTGCAAGCATTGCAACTAATGAGTTAGTTGCGGGATGATATATTACGGAACGAGTAAAGAGACTTGCCGGTAACGAGATTGCACTAGGTATTGAGATACCGACGATCGAATCTCGGGCAAGTAACATACCGATGACAAAGGGAACAACGTATGTTGTTATGCAGTTTGACCGATAAAGATCTTCGTAGAATATGTGGGAGCCAATATGAGCATCTAGGTTCCGCTATTGGTTATTGACTGGAGACGTGTCTCGGTCATGTCTACATAGTTCTCGAACCCGTAGGGTCCGCACGCTTAAAGTTCGATGACGGTTATATTACGAGTTTATGTGTTTTGATGTACCGAAGGTAGTTCTGAGTCCCGGATGTGATCACGGACATGACAAGGAGTCTCGAAATGGTCGAGACGTGAAGACCGATATATTGGACGACTATGTTCAGACACCGGAATAGTTTCGGGGAGTTTCGGGCATATACCGGAGTACCGGGGGGTTACCGGAACCCCCCCGGGAGACTAATGGGCCTATTGGGCCCTAGTGGAGAAGAGGAGGGCGGCCAATATAGCAGCACGCTTCTTCCCCGCAGTCGAATTGGACAAGGGGGGCGCCTGATACGTCTCTGTCGTATCTACTTTTCCAAACACTTTTGACCTTGTTTTGGACTCTAACTTGCATGATTTGAATGGAACTAACCCGGACTGGCGCTGTTTTCAGCAGACTTTCCATGGTGTTATTTATGTGCAGAAACAAAAGTTCTCAGAATGACCTGAAACTCCACGGAACGTCTATTTGGAAATAATAAAAAATCCTTGCAAAAGATGAAGACCAGGGGGCCCACACCCTGTCCACGAGGGTGGAGGGCGCGCCTGCCCCCTAGGGCGTGCCCCCCTACCTCGTGGGCCCCCTGGAGCTCCTCCGACCTTAACTCCAACTCTATATATTTGCTTTCGGGGCGAAAAAAAATCAGAGAGAAGAATTCATCGTATTTTACGATACGGAGCCGCCGCCAAGCCCTAAAACCTCTCGAGAGGGCTGATCTGGAGTCCGTTCGGGGCTCCGGAGAGGGGGATGCGTCGCCATCGTCATCATCAACCATCCTCCATCACCAATTTCATGATGCTCACCGCCGTGCGTGAGTAATTCCATCGTAGGCTTGCTGGACGGTGATGGGTTGGATGAGATCTATCATGTAATCGAGTTAGTTTTGTTAGGGTTTGATCCCTAGTATCCACTATGTTCTGAGATTGATGTGGCTATGACTTTGCTATGCTTAATGCTTGTCACTAGGGCCCGAGTGCCATGATTTCAGATCTGAACCTATTATGTTTTCATGAATATATGTGAGTTCTTGATCCTATCTTGCAAGTCTATAGTCACCTACTATGTGTTATGATCCGCAACCCAAGTGACAATAATCGGGACCACTCCGGTGATGACCATAGTTTGAGGAGTTCATGTATTCACTATGTGTTAATGCTTTGTTCGGTACTCTATTAAAAGGAGGCCTTAATATCCCTTAGTTTCGCTAGGACTCGCTGCACGGGAGGGTAGGACAAAAGATGTCATGCAAGTTCTTTTCCATAAGCACGTATGACTATATTCGAATACATGCCTACATTACATTGATGAATTGGAGCTAGTTCTGTGTCACCCTATGTTATGATTGTTACATGATGAACCGCATCCGGCATAATTCTCCATCACCGATCCAATGCCTACGAGCTTTTCACATATTGTTCTTCGCTTATTTACTTTTCCGTTGCTACTGTTACAATCACTACAAAACACCAAAATATTACTTTTGCTACCGTTACTTTTGTTACCGTTACCACTACTATCATATTACTTTGCTGCAGATACTAAGTTATCCAGGTGTGGTTGAATTGACAACTCAACTGCTAATACTTGAGTATATTCTTTGGCTCCCCTTGTGTCGAATCAATAAATTTGGGTTGAATACTCTACCCTCAAAAACTGTTGCGATCCCCTATACTTGTGGGTTATCAAGACTATTTTCTGGCGCCGTTGCGGGGGAGCATAGCTCTATTCTTTGAGTCACTTGGGATTTATATCTGCTGGTCACTATGAAGAACTTGAAAGACGCTATGACAACAATTTATCCCTCAACTACGAGGGGAGGTAAGGAACTGCCATCTAGCTCTGCACTTGATTCACCTTCTGTTTTGAGTAAGCTTGCGACACCTAAACCTGCTTCTGCTATTCGTTCTGATATGTCGCATGTTATTGATGATGCCACTTCTGCTATGCATGATACTTATGATGAAACTACTTCTATGCTTGATACTACTGTGCCCCTTAGTTAATTTCTTGATGAACAAATTGCTAGGGCTAGAGAGAAAGAAATTATTGAAACTGATTATATTGATGAAAGTGATGATGAAGACTTGCCTGTTATTCCTGAGGGTTATGTTTTTGATAAAGAAGATTCTTCAACTATTTTAGCTTGCAAAGATAGATATGAGCTCAAGAGGTTATTAGCTAAATGGAATCAACAATCTCTTAATTCTAGAATGAAACCTGACCCTGCTTTTGCTACTTCACCTATCTGTGTTACCGATAAGGATTATGAATTCTCTGTTGATCCTGATATAATTACTTTGGTTGAATCTGATCATTTTCATTGCTATGAATCTGAAACTGTTGTGGCACATCTTACTAAATTAAATGATATAGCCACCCTATTCACTAATGATGAGAGATCTCGCTACTTCTATATCCTTAAAATATTTGCGTTCTCATTAAAGGGTGATGCTAAGATATGGTTTAATTCTCTTGATCCTGGTTGTGTGCGTAGTCCCCAGGATATGATTTATTACTTCTCGCTAAATATTTCCCGCTCATAAGAAACAAGCTGCTTTAAGGAAATATACAACTTTGTGCAAATTGAAGAAGAGAGTCTCCCACAAGCTTGGGAGAGGCTTCTCAAGTTACTTAATGCTTTGCCTGATCATCCTCTCAAGAAAAATGAAATACTTGATATCTTTTATAATGGACTAACCGATTCTTCCATAGATTACCTGGATAGTTGTGCTGGTTCTGTTTTCAGGAAAGAACACGGATGAAGCTGAAATTCTATTGAATAATATGTTGACAAATGAAAATAATTGGACACTTCTGAGCCAGCTCCCGAGCCTATTCCTAAACCAACTCCAAGAAGAGAGGTGTTCTATTTCTCAGTCTCAAGGTATGCAAGAGGCAAAGAAATCTATGAAAGAAAAAGGTATTAAAGCTGAAGATGTTAAGAATTTACCTCCTATTGAAGAAATACATGGTCTTAGTTTACCGCCTGTTGAAGAAACATATGATCTTAATCCATTACCTAATGAAGAACCTCATGGCCTTGATAACCCGAAACTGGTAGTAAAGGTAAATTCTCTCTATAGATATGATAAAGCTGAAATCCCTCCTACTAAAATTGCTAGCCAATGCTTGGATGAGTTTGATAACTTTATGGTTAAGCAAGTAGATTTCAATGCTTATTTTGGTAGACAATTGAAATACAATTCCGATACGCTTGAACACTTGGGTGATTATATGGCTAATGTTAGAGGTGAACTTAAACTCATTAGTAAACATGCTTCTATGGTTACCACTCAAGTAGAACAAGTACTTAAATCTCAAAATGATTTGCTCAATGAAATGAATAGTAAGAAAAATGATTATGATGTTAGAGTGGCTACTAGAACTGGTAGAATGACTCAGGAACCTTTGTATCCTAAAGGCCACCATAAGAGAATTGAACAAGATTCTCAGAGAAATAATATAGATGCACCTAGTCCTTCTAAAAAGAAGAAAAAGAAAAATGATAGGACTTTGCATGCTTCTAGTGAACCTATTGTTGAACCACCTGACAATCCAAATGATATCTCTATTTCTGATGCTGAAACACAATCTGGTAATGAACATGAACCTAGTGAAAATGTTAATGAAGATGTTCATGATGATGCTCAACCTAGTAATGATAATGATGTAGAAATTGAACCTGTTGTTGATCTTGATAACCCACAACAAAGAATCAACATTATGATAAGAGAGACTTTGTTGCTAGGAAACAAGGTAAAGAAAGAGAACCATGGGTTTAGAAACCCATGCCTTTTCCTCCCAAACCATCCAAGAAAAAGGATGATGAGGATTTTGAGCGCTTTGCTGAAATGATTAGACCTATCTTTTTGCATATGCGATTAACTGATATGCTCAAAATGAATCCTTATGCCAAGTATATGAAAGATATTGTTACAAATAAGAGAAAGATACCGGAAGCTTAGATTTCCACCATGCTTGCTAATTATACTTTTAAGGGTGGAATACCAAAGAAACTAGGAGAACCAGGAGTACCAACTATACCATGCTCCATTAAAAGAAACTATGTTAAAACTGCTTTATGTGATCTTGAAGCCGGTGTTAGTGTTATGCCTCTCTCTTTATATCGTAGACTTGATTTGAATAAGTTGACACCTAATGAAGTATCTTTGCAAATGGCTGATAAATCAACTGCTATATCTGTCGGTATTCGTGAGGACGTGCCAGTTGTGGTTGCAAACGTTACTATTTTAATGGACTTTGTTATTCTTGATATTCCCGAGGATGATAGCATGTCTATTATTCTTGGAAGACCTTTTCTGAATATTGCAGGGGCTGTTATTGATTGCAACAAAGGCAATGTCACTTTTCATGTTAATGGCAATGAGCATACAATACACTTTCCGAGGAAACAACCTCAAGTTCATAGTATAAATTCTATTGGAAAAATTCCATCGATTATTTTTGGAGGTTTTGAATTTCCTCTTCCTACGGTCAAGAAGAAATATGATATTATTATTATAGGGGATGTGCATATCCCCGTTGAGGTAACATAGTGTTATTCGAAATTTCTCCGGTTCCATGTTAGCCGGAATGAGTTTGTTAACAAGACCTGATCAACCTTGTTAGTGGATTCCTTTTGATGAGCATGAGATGGATGAAACTAGAAGGCACAACCTTCTGTACCCTCCTTCTACTTTCTGTTATTTAGATGAAATAAAGTAAAAAATAGTATTTTTCTGTCTGTTTTCTGATTTATCTGTGCAATATAAAAATACCCCAAAAGTAAAAGTTCTCCAAATGCCCTAAAAACGGAATATGATTTTTTCTGGAATATTTGAGAATATCTGGCACTGAACACAGCAGGAGGGGCACGCACCTGGCCACGAGGGTGGAGGGCGGCGCCCCCCTGCCTCGTGGGCCCATGGTGGACCCCCTCCACTTATTCCTGCATCCATACACTCCTTCTTCCTCCCACAAACACCAATATCCAGCTCAAGCACGAGTTCTAGCTCATTTTGCTGTGATTTTCGATCTCCTTGCTCAAAGCACCTCTCACAAAATTGCTTGGGGAGATTGTTCCTTGGTATGTGACTCCTCCATTGGTCCAATTAGTTTTTGTTCTAGTGTTCTATTCATTGCAAATTTGTGCTGCCTAGGTGACCATGTTCTTGAGCTTGCATGTCAAATTTATATGGTTCCAAGTAGTTCTAATGCATGATATAGTCTCTAGGCACTTGTAGGAGTAGTTGCTATCAATTTTATTGAGGTTGGTTCACTTTTGTTTGAAGTTACTAAAAATTTCAGAAATTTTTCAGAGGAAGAAATATGCTTAGGAAAATATTCCAAGGTGGTTCTTCAAGGAAGCAAGGACCCAGGCTTGCAATGCGTGATGCTGACGAGGAGCCACCAAGGGACGCTCCAGTGTGGCCCTGTGAATGGCCTTCAGAAAATTTTATGGATCGAGCGGGAATCAAGGAAGAATTTAACGCATATTTGCGTAGCGCTGATCTTGTGAACTTTGAGGCAGAGAAGTGCAGCCAATACCATCATCTCACTAGTTCATTTGTGAGGAGGTTTGAATTTTCATCTTCACGTAATTCTCCAACTGTCCTGTTTGATCTTTATGAAAAATCTTATACCATGGAGTTAGAGGATTTTACTTCTGCTTGCAAACTTCCACAATGAGTTAGTGTTAGTGAACCCCGTAAATCTGAATTTAGAAACTTTCTTGCTGGTATAACCGTGGGGGAATCTAGATATATAGCACAAGCTACCATAGGGAACATTCATTTTCCTGCTTTCTTCTTGTGTGTTTAATAAACTTTAAGAAAAACAAAAAAAATTAGTGTAACTTTTAGTTAGTTTACTTTTCTTGTTGTAGTAATAATAATTAAAAAGAAAACCCAAAAAGATTTCTTGTTCTTCTTTTGCTTGTTGGGAGTTTTCCCGTGTAAATAGCTTTTATTTCTTTTCTTTTCTTTGGGGGTCGATAGGAGAAGACCATGATTAAATTGTTGAAGTGGCTCTTATATGCATTATTGTTGATTTAACCAAGAGCCCATATTGCCTTGTCTTCTCCTGTTAATTGAATGCTCGTAGATTCCAGCTTAGTCCAATGCACGTGCACTCATATTATTATCACATTGTTCGGTCGTGCAAGTGAAAGGCAATTATGACGATACATGATGGACTGACTGAGATGAGAAAAGCTGGTATGAACTCGACCTCTCTTGTTTTCGTAAATATGATGAGTTCATCGTTCCTGATTCAACTTATTATGAATAAACATGTTTGAAATGACAATTAGAGATCATAGTTACTCGTGCCATGCTTGATTAGCTATGAGTTATAATGGTTTACCTTGTGTGCCAACATGCTATTAAAATGGTTGTGATGTGGTATAGTGGGGTGGTATCATCCTTTGAATTATTTAAGTGACTTGACTTGGCACATGTTCACACATGTAGTTGAAACAAAATCAACGTAGCCTTCATGATATTTATGTTCATGGTGGATTATATCCTACTCATTGCTTGCATCCAATGTTTGTTAATTTTAATGCATGTTCATGACTGTTGTCGCTCTCTAGTTGGTCGCTTCCCAGTCTTTTGCTAGCCTTCACTTGTACTAAGCGGAATACTGCTTGTGCATCCAATCCCTTAAACCCCAAAGTTATTCCATATGAGTCCACTATACCTTCCTATATGCGGTATCTACCTACCGTTCCAAGTAAATTTGTATGTGCCAAACTCTAAACCTTCAAATAAACATTCTGTTTTGTATGCTCGAATAGCTCATGTATCAACTAGGGCTGCCCTTATCTTCCATGTTAGGCGGGTTATTCTCAAGAGGAGCGGACTCCGCTCCTCATTCACGAGAAAATGGCTGGTCACCGGGATGCCCAGTCCCATGCTTTATGCAAATCAAATCAAAATAATTGCAAACAAAATCCCCCTGGGACTGTTGCTAGTTGGAGACACTCGTTGTTTTGAGCAAGTCATGGATTGATGCTTGTTGGTGGAGGGGGAGTATAAACTTTACCATTCTGTTTGGGAACCGCCTATAATGTGTGTTGCATGGAAGATATCGCCATCTCTTCGTTGTTATGTTGACTATCAAAGTATGCCGCTCAAAATATTATTTATCTCTATTTCAAAACCGAGCTCTGGCACCTCTACAAATCCCTGCTTCCCTCTGCGAAGGGCCTATCTATTTACTTTTATGTTGAGTCATCACCCTCTTATTAAAAAACACTAGCTGGAGAGCGCAGCTGTCATTTGCATTCATTACTATTAATTTATATTGGGTATGACTATGACTGGATCTCTTTTACCATGAATTACAATGTCTAGTCAGTCCTTGATCTTTAAGGGTGCTCTGCATTTATGTTTTGCGGTCTCAGAAAGGGCTAGCGAGATACCATCCTGTTATATCATATTATGATTGTTTTGAGAAAGTGTTGTCATTCGAGATTTATTATTATCGCTCTCTAGTTGATTATGCCATTGATATGAGTAAGCATGACACCTAAGAGTTATTGTGAATGTGGTTAGTCATAATCTTTGCTGAAAACTTGAATGCTGGCTTTACATATTTACAACAACAAGAGCAAACAGAGTTTGTAAAAGTTTTTTTTATCATTTTCAGTTTATCAACTGAATTGCTTGAGGACAAGCAAAGGTTTAAGCTTGGGGGAGTTGATACGTCTCCGTCGTATCTACTTTTCCAAACACTTTTGCCCTTGTTTTGGACTCTAAATTGCATGATTTGAATGGAACTAACCCGGACTCACGCTGTTTTCAGCAGACTTTCCATGGTGTTATTTATGTGCAGAAACAAAAGTTCTCGGAATGACCTGAAACTCCACGGAACGTCTATTTGGAAATAATAAAAAATACTTCGAAAAGATGAAGACCAGGGGGCCCACACCCTGTCCACGAGGGTGGAGGGCGCGCCCCCTACCTTGTGGGCCCCCTGGAGCTCCTCCGACCTCAACTCCAACTCTATATATTTGCTTTCAGGGATAAAAAAATCAGATAAAAGAATTCATCGCGTTTTACCATACGGAGCCGCCGCCAAGCCCTAAAACCTCTCGGGAGGGCTGATCTGGAGTCCGTTCGGGGCTCCGGAGAGGGGGATTCGTCGCCATCGTCATCATCAACCATCCTCCATCACCAATTTCATGATGCTCACCGCCGTGCGTGAGTAATTCCATCGTAGGCTTGCTGGACGGTGATGGGTTGGATGAGATCTATCATGTAATCGAGTTAGTTTTGTTAGGGTTTGATCCTAGTATCCACTATGTTCGAGATTGATGTTGCTATGACTTTGCTATGCTTAATGCTTGTCACTAGGGCCCGAGTGCCATGATTTCAGATCTGAATCTATTATGTTTTCATGAATATATGTGAGTTCTTGATCCTATCTTGCAAGTCCATAGTCACCTACTATGTGTTATGATCCGGCAACCCCGAAGTGACAATAATCGGGACCACTCCCGGTGATGACCATAGTTTGAGGAGTTCATGTATTCACTATGTGTTAATGCTTTGTTCCGGTACTCTATTAAAAGGAGGCCTTAATATCCCTTAGTTTCCGCTAGGACCCGCTGCCATGGGAGGGTAGGACAAAAGATGTCATGCAAGTTCTTTTCCATAAGCACGTATGACTATATTCGGAATACATACCTACATTACATTGATGAATTGGAGCTAGTTCTGTGTCACCCTATGTTATGATTGTTACATGATGAACCGCATCCGGCATAATTCTCCATCATTGATCCAATTCCTACGAGCTTTTCACATATTGTTCTTCGCTTATTTACTTTTCCGTTGCTACTGTTACAATCACTACAAAACACCAAAATATTACTTTTGCTACCGTTACTTTTGTTACCGTTACCACTACTATCATATTACTTTGCTACTAAATACTGTGCTGCAGATACTAAGTTATCCAGGTGTGGTTGAATTGACAACTCAACTGCTAATACTTGAGAATATTCTTTGGCTCCCCTTGTGTCGAATCAATAAATTTGGGTTGAATATTCTACCCTCGAAAACTGTTGCGATCCCCTATACTTGTGGGTTATCAGCGCCCCCCTTTCCTTTCCCCCTCTCTCTCTCCTTCCCTCTCCTCTCCTACTCCCACTTGGAAGGGGGGAGTCCTACTCCCGGTGGGAGTAGGACTCCTCATGGGGCGCTCCTAGGGTGGCCGGCCCCCTCCCCCTCCTCCACTCCTTCATATACGAGGAGGGAGGCACCCCTTGGAGACACAACAATTGATCCCTTGCATCTCTTAGCCGTGTGCGGTGCCCCCTTCCACCATAATCCACTTTAGTTGAACCGAGTGTGGCTACGCCCGGTCCTTGAGAAGGTTAAAACAACACTAACTTGACGAACTATCGTTGTGGTTTTGATGCGTAGGTAAGGACGTTTCTTGCTCAGCCCGTAGCAGCCATGTAAAACTTGCAACAACAGAGTAGAGGACGTCTAACTTGTTTTTGCAAGGCATGTTGTGATGTGATATGCTCAAGACATGATGCTATATTTTATTGTATGAGATGATCATGTTTTGTAAACGAGTTATCGACTACTGGCAGGAGCCATATGGTTGTCGCTTTATTGTATGCAATGCAATCGCCCTGTAATGCTTTACTTTATCACTAAGCGTTAGCGATAGTCGTAGAAGCATAAGTTGGTGAGACGACAACGATGCTACGATGGAGATCAAGGTGTAGCGCCGGTGATGATGGTGATCATGACGATGCTTCGGAGATGGAGATCACAAGAACGAGATGATGATGGCTATATCATATCACTTATATTGATTGCATGTGATGTTTATCTTTTATGCATCTTATCTTGCTTTGATTGACGGTAGCATTATAAGATGATCTCTCACTAAATTTCAAGGTATAAGTGTTCTCCCTGAGTATGCACCATTGCGAAGTTCGTCGTGCGGAGACACCACGTGATGATCGGGTGTGATAGGCTCTACGTTCAAATACAACGGGTGCAAAACAGTTGCACACGCAGAATACTCAGGTTAAACTTGACGAGCCTAGCATATGCAGATATGGCCTCGGAACACTTAGACCGAAAGGTCGAGCGTGAATCATATAGTAGATATAATCAACATAGTGATGTTCACCATTGAAACTACTCCATCTCACATGATGATCGGACATGGTTTAGTTGATTTGGATCACGTGATAACTTAGATGATTAGAGGGATGTCTATCTAAGTCGGAGTTCTTAAGTAATATGATTAATTGAACTTGAATTTATCATGAACTTAGTACCTGATAGTATTTTGCTTGTCTATGTTGATTGTAGATAGATGGCCCGTGCTGTTGTTCCGTTGAATTTTAATGCGTTCCTTGAGAAAGCAAAGTTGAAAGATGATGGTAGCAATTACACGGACTGGGTCCGTAATTTGAGGATTATCCTCATTGCTGCACGTAAGAATTATGTCCTAGAAGCACCGCTAGGTGCGGACCTGCTGCAGGAGCAACACCGGATGTTATGAATGTCCGCGAGCAAAGTGATGACTACTCGATAGTTCAGTGTGCCATGCTTTACGGCTTAGAACCGGGACTTCAACGACGTTTTGAACGTCATGGAGCATATGAGATGTTCCAGGAGTTGAAGTAAATATTTCAAGCAAATGCCCGGACTGAGAGATATGAAGTCTCCAATAAGTTCTACAGCTACAAGAAGGAGGAGAATAGTTCTGTCAGTGAGCATATACCCAGAATGTCTGGGTATAACAATCACTTGATTCAACTGGGAGTTAATCTTCCAGATGATAGCGTCATTGACAGAATTCTTCAATCATTGCCACCAAGCTACAAGAGCTTCGTGATGAACTATAACATGCAAGGGATGGATAAGATGATTCCCGAGCTCTTCGCAATGCTAAAGGCTGCGGAGGTAGAAATCAAGAAGGAGCATCAAGTGTTGATGGTCAAAAAGACCACCAGTTTCAAGAAAAAGGGCAAAGGGAAGAAGAAGGGGAACTTCAAGAAGAACAGCAAGCAAGTTGCTGCCCGGAGAAGAAACCCAAGTCTGGACCTAAGCACGAGATCGAGTGCTTCTCTCTGCAAGCAGATCGGTCTTTGAAGCGGAAGTGCCCCAAGTATTTGGCGGATAAGAAGGATGGCAAGGTGAACAAAGGTATATGTGATATACATGTTATTGATGTGTACCTTACTAATGCTCGCAGTAGCACCTGGGTATCTAATACTGGTTCTGTTGCTAATATTTGCAACTCGAAATAGGGACTACGGATTAAGCGAAGATTGGCTAAGGACGAGGTGACAATGCGCGTGGGAAATGGTTCCGAAGTCGATGTGATCGCGGTCGGCACTCTACCTCTACATCTACCTTCGGGATTAGTTTTAGACCTGAATAATTGTTATTTGGTGGCAGCGTTGAGCATGAACATTATATCTGGATCTTGTTTGATGCGAGACGGTTATTCATTTAAATCAGAGAATAATGGTTGTTCTATTTATATTAAATCTTGATAGTAGTGATACACATATTCATAATATTGAGGCCAAAAGATGCAGAGTTGATAATGATAGTGCAACTTATTTGTGGCACTGTCGTTTAGGTCATATTGGTGTAAACTGCATGAAGAAACTCCATACTGATGGACTTTTGGAACCACTTGATTATGAATCACTTGGTACTTGCGAACCGTGCCTCATGGGCAAGATGACTAAAACGTAGTTCTCTGGAACTATGGAGCGAGCAACAGATTTGTTGGAAATCATACATACAGATGTATGTGGTCCGATGAATGTTGAGGCTCGCGGAGGGTATCGTTATCTTCTCACCTTCACAGATGATTTAAGCAGATATGGGTATATCTACTTAATAAAACATAAGTCTGAAACATTTGAAAAATTCAAAGAATTTCAGAGTGAAGTTGAAAATCATCGTAACAAGAAAATAAAGTTTCTATGATCTGATCATGGAGGAGAATATTTGAGTTACGAGTTTGGTCTTCATTTGAAACAATGTGGAATAGTTTCGCAACTCACGCCACACGGAAAACCACAGCGTAATGGTGTGTCCGAACGTCGTAATCGTACTTTGGATCCTTTCTTCATTGGATACCCAAAGGAAAATGTTGGGTACACCTTCTATCACAGATCTGAAGGCAAGACTTCTGTTGCTAAATTTGGATCCTTTCTAGAGAAGGAGTTTCTCTCGAAAGAAGTGAGTGGGAGGAAAGTAGAACTTAATGAGGTAACAGTACCTACTCCCTTATTGGAAAGTAGTTCATCACAGAAACCGGTTCGTGTGATGTCTACACCAATTAGTGAGGAAGTTAATGATGATGATCATGAAACTTCAGATCAAGTTGTTACTGTACCTCGTAGGTCAACCAGAGTAAGATCCGTGCCAGAGTGGTACGGTAATCCTGTTCTGGAGGTTATGTTACTAGACCATGACGAACCTATGAACTATGAAGAAGCGATGGTGAGCCCAGATTCCGCAAAATGGCTTGAGGCCATGAAATCTGAGATGGGATCCATGTATGAGAACAAAGTGTGGGCTTTAGTTGACTTGCCCGATGATCGGCAAGCCATTGAGAATAAATGGATCTTCAAGAAGAAGACTGACGCTGACGGTAATGTTACTGTCTATAAAGCTCGACTGGTTGCAAAAGGTTTTCGACAAGTTCAAGGGATTGACTACGATGAGACGTTCTCACCCGTAGCGATGCTTAAGTCCGTCCGAATCATGTTAGCAATTGCCGCATTTTATGATGATGAAATTTGGTAGATGGATGTCAAAACTGCATTCCTGAATGGATTTCTGGAAGAAGAGTTGTATATGATGCGACCAGAAGGTTTTGTCGATCCAAAGGGAGCTAACAAAGTGTGCAAGCTCCAGCGATCCATTTATGGACTGGTGCAAGCCTCTCGGAGTTGGAATACATGCTTTGATAGTGTGATCAAAGCATATGGTTTTATATAGACTTTTGGAGAAGCCTGTATTTACAAGAAAGTGAGTGGGAGCTCTCTAGCATTTCTGATATTATATGTGGATGATATATTGTTGATTGGAAATGATATAGAATTTCTGGATAGCATAAAAGGATACTTGAATAAGAGTTTTTCAATGAAAGACCTCGGTGAAGCTGCTTATATGTTGGGCATCAAGATCTATAGAGATAGATCAAGACGCTTAATTGGACTTTCACAAAGCACATACCTTGACAAAATTTTGAAGAAGTTCAAAATGGATCAAGCAAAGAAAGGGTTCTTGCATGTGTAACAAGGTGTGAAGTTGAGTAAGACTCAATGCCCGACCACTGCAGAAGATAGAGAGAAGATGAAAGATGTTCCCTATGCTTCAGCCATAGGCTCTATCATGTATGCAATGTTGTGTACCAGACCTGATGTGTGCCTTGCTATAAGTTTAGCAGGGAGGTACCAAAGTAATCCAGGAGTGGATCACTGGACAACGGCAAGAACATCCTGAAATACATGAAAAGGACTAAGGATATGTTTCTCGTTTATGGAGGTGACAAAGAGCTAGCCGTAAATGGCTACGTCGATGCAAGCTTTGACACCGATCCGGACGATTCTAAATTGCAAACCGGATATGTGTTTACATTGAACGGTGGAGCTGTCAGTTGGTGCAGTTCTAAACAAAACGTTGTGGCAGGATCTACGTGTGAAGCGGAGTACATAGCTGCTTCGGAAGCAGCAAATGAAGGAGTCTGGATGAAGGAGTTCATATCCGATCTAGGTGTCATACCTAGTGCATCGGGTCCAATGAAAATCTTTTGTGACAATACTGGTGCAATTGCCTTGGCAAAGGAATCTAGATTTCACAAGAGAACCAAGCACATCAAGAGACGCTTCAACTCCCTCCGGGATCAAGTCCAGGTGGGAGACATAGAAATTTGCAAGATACATACGGATCTGAATGTTGCAGACCCGTTGACTAATCCTCTTCCACGAGCAAAACATGATCAGCACCAAGGCTCCATGGGTGTTAGAATCATTACTATGTAATCTAGATTATTGAATCTAGTGCAAGTCGGAGACTGAAGGAAATATGCCCTAGAGGCAATAATAAAGTTATTATTTATTTCCTTATATATCATGATAAATGTTTACTCATGCTAGAATTATATTAACCAGAAACATAATACTTGTGTGAATACATAGACAAACAAGAGTGTCACTAGTATGCCTCTACTTGACTAGCTCGTTGATCAAAGATGGTTATGTTTCCTAGCCATAGACATGAGTTATCATTTGATTAACGGGATCACATCATTAGGAGAATGATGTGAATGACTTGACCCATTCCGTTAGCTTAGCACTTGATCGTTTAGTATGCTGCTTTTGCTTTCTTCATGACTTATACATGTTCCTATGACTATGAGATTATGCAACTCCCGTTTACCGGAGGAACACTTTGTGTGCTACCAAACGTCACAACGTAACTGGGTGATTATAAAGGTGCTCTACAGGTGTCTCCAAATGTACTTGTTGGGTTGGCGTATTTCAAGATTAGGTTTTATCACTCCGATTGTCGGAGAGGTATCTCTGGGCCCTCTCGGTGATGCACATCACTATAAGCCTTGCAAGCATTGCAACTAATGAGTTAGTTGCGGGATGATGTATTACGAAACAAGTAAAGAGACTTGCTGGTAACGAGATTGAACTAGGTATTGAGATACCGACGATCGAATCTCGGGCAAGTAACATACCGATGACAAAGGAACAGTGTATGTTGTTATGCGGTTTGACCGATAAAGATCTTCGTAGAATATGTGGGAGCCAATATGAGCACCCAGGTTCCGCTATTGGTTATTGACCGGAGATGTGTCTCGGTCATGTCTACATAGTTCTCGAACCCGTAGGGTCCGCACGCTTAAGGTTCGATGACGGTTATATTATGAGTTTATGTGTTTTGATGTACCGAAGGTAGTTCGGAGTCCCGGATGTGATCACAGACATGACGAGGAGTATCGAAATGGTCGAGATGTGAAGGTCGATATATTGGATGACTATGTTCGGACACCGGAATGGTTTCGGGGAGTTTCGGGCATATACCGGAGCCGGGGGGTTACCGGAACCCCCCGGGGAGACTAATGGGCCTATTGGGCCCTAGTGGAGAGGAGGAGGGGTGGCCAAGGGCAGTCACGCGCCCCCTTGCCCCCCAGTCCGAATTGGACAAGGAGGGGGGCGGCACCCCCCTTTCCATTCCCCCTCTCTCTCCTTCCCTCTCCTCTCCTACTCCCACTTGGAAGGGGGGAGTCCTACACCCGGTGGAAGTAAGACTCCTCATGGGGCGCTGAAAGTGCAACTATCCCTAGGTGGTTTTGATAATTCCTAACAACATATAGCTCATTGAGCTAATACTATTTCAAGACTAATATTTCAGGAAAGCTCAATGATTGGCATGGCATGGATGAGAAAAGTGGACCCCTCAAAATGCTAAGGACAAAAGGATTGGCTCAAGCTCCAAGCTCAAGACTCTACATTTTCTATTTTAGTGATCCAAGATCACATTGAGTCCATAGGAAAAGCCAATACTATCAAGGAGGGATGAGGTGTTGCTTAATGAGGTTCTTGCTCAAAATGCTTAATGATATGCTCCAAAGCCCTCAACTACTTTCTCACATCCACATATGACCTAAACCAAAAGTCCAACTCGGCCCCACCGATTCTTTCTATCCAGCGCCACCGAGTTTAGATGTCATAGCCACTACCACAAACCCTAGGAAAATCGGTTTCACCGATAGGGATCTCGGTCTCACCGAGATGGAATTGTAATCTGTCTGTTTCCCTTCTTAACATTTCGGTCCCACCGAGATGGGCGATCGGTCCCACCGAGATTGCAATGTAAACTCTCTGTTTCCCTCTTATAACATTTCGGTCCCACCGAAAGAGCGAATCGGTCCCACCGAGTTTGCCTGACCAACTCTCTGGTTAGCTTATTACCAAAATCGGTCTCACCGAGTTTGTGTAACCAGTCTCACTAAGATTACGTTATGCCCTAACCCTATCCATATCGGTCCTACCGAGTTGCATGTCGGTCCCACCGAAAACCTTACCGGTCACTAGATTTGCTGAATCGGTCCAACCGAGTTTATCAATTTGGTCCCACTGAGTTTGGCAAGTTGTGTATAACGGTTAGATTTTGAGTGGAGGCTATAAATACCCCTCCACCTCCTCTTCATTCGTGGAGAGAGCCATCAGAACGAACCTACACTTCCAACCTACATTTTCTGAGAGAGAACCACCTACACTTGTGTTGAGGCCAAGATATTCCATTCCTACCATATGAATCTTGATCTCTAGCCTTCCCCAAGTTGCTTTCCACTCAAATCTTCTTTCCACCAAATCCAAATAATGTGAGAGAGAGTTGAGTGTTGGGGAGACTATCATTTGAAGCACAAGAGCAAGGAGTTCATCATCAACACACCATTTGTTACTTCTTGGAGAGTGGTGTCTCCTAGATTGGCCAGGTGTCACTTGGGAGCCTCCGACAAGATTGTGGAGTTGAACCAAGGAGTTTGTAAGGGCAAGGAGATCGCCTACTTCGTGAAGATCCATCGCTAGTGAGGCAAGTCCTTCGTGGGCGACGGCCATGGTGGGATAGACAAGGTTTCTTCTTCGTGGACCCTTCGTGGGTGGAGCCCTCCTAGACTCGCGCAACCGTTACCCTTCATGGGTTGAAGTCTCCATCAACGTGGTTGTACGATAGCACCACCTATCGGAACCACGACAAAAACATCCGTGTCTCCAATTGCGTTTGAATCCTCCAAACCCTTCCCTTTACATTCTTGCAAGTTGCATGCTTTACTTTCCTCTATTCATATACTCTTTGCATGCTTGCTTGAATTGTGTTAAGATTGCTTGACTTGTCCAAAGTTGCTAAAATCTGCCAAGAACTAAAATTGGGAAAATGATAGATTTTTATCTTGTCAAGTAGTCTAATCACCCCCCCTCTAGACATACTTTCGATCCTACAAGTTGTATCAGAGCTTTGGTCTCCATTTGATTTGATTTCCATAGCTTTTGGTGGTCATAGCCTTGGTTTCACAACCTAGGAGAGTATGACATCTAGCGAGGGAAATTACCACCGTAGAGGTCCTTACTTTGATGGTACTAATTTTGCTAGTTGGAAGCATAAGATGAAAATGCATATTCTTGGACATAACCCCGCCGTTTGGGCTATTGTGTGTACTGGCTTGCAAGGTGAATTCTTTGATGGGAGAGAACCGAACTGTGAAGCTACCACAGAAGAGTTGAAGATGTTGCAATACAATGCTCAAGCTTGTGATATCCTCTTCAACGGATTGTGCCCCGAAGAATTCAACAAAATCAGCCGTCTTGAGAATGCAAAGGAAATTTGGGATACTTTGATTGATATGCACGAAGGTACAGACTCCGTCAAGGAATCCAAATTGGATGTGCTTCAAAGTCAGCTTGACAAGTTCAAAATGAAGGATGGTGAAGGTGTCGCTGAAATGTACTCTAGGCTTGCTCTTATCACAAATGAGAACGCCGGCTTAGGAAGTGAAGAGATGACCGACAAATTCATCATCAAGGAGATCTTAAGAGCTTTGGACAGAAAATATGATACCGTATGCACATTGATCCAAATGATGCCCAATTACAAAGATCTCAAGCCAACGGAAGTCATTGGAAGAATTGTTGCTCATGAGATGTCACTCAAGGATAAGGAGGAGCTCCATAACAAGTCAAGTGGTGCTTACAAAGCCTCATGTGAAGCTCCCACATCATCAAGTGAGAAACAAACCTTTAATGAATAATTGAGCCTAATGGTGAAGAACTTCAACAAGTTCTACAAGAGTAGAAGCAAAGAAAGAAGTTCCAAGTCAAGGTCCTACAATGACAAAAGATCTTCTAGTCGAGAACGAAATTGCTACAATTGTGGAAGACCCGGACACTATTCCAATGAGTGTACGACACCCTACAAGAGAATAGAAGATTCTCCAAAAAGAAGAAGTAGAAGAGAAGAATCACCATCAAAAGAGAGAAGGAGTAGAGATGATCGTTATGAACGAAGAACATCCCGGAGAAGCAAGGATTCGGAGAGGAAGGACAAGTCATCAAGGAGTGAGGGAGTCCTGGATTAGGGGGTGTCCGGATAGCCGGACTACCATCATCAGCCGAACTACCATCAGCCGGACTATCATCATCGACCGGACTCCAAGACTATGAAGATACAAGATTGAAGACTTCGCCCCGTGTCCGGATGGGACTTTCCTTGGCGTGGAAGGCAAGCTTGGCGATACGGATATGTAGATCTCCTACCATTGTAACCGACTCTATGTAACCCTAGCCCTCTCCGGTGTCTATATAAACCGGATGGCTCTAGTCCGTAGGACACAACAACAACCCTTACAATCATACCATAGGCTAGCTTCTAGGGTTTAGCCTCCTTGATCTCGTGGTAGATCCACTCTTGTAAACATCCACAATATCAATATCAATCAAGCAGGACGTAGGGTATTACCTCCATCAAGAGGGCCCGAACCTGGGTAAAACATCGTGTCCCTTGTCTCCTGTTACCATCCCCCTAGACGCACAGTTCGGTACCCCCTACCCGAGATCCTCCGGTTTTGACACCGACATTGGTGCTTTAATTGAGAGTTCCTCTGTGTCGTCACCGATAGGCATGATGGCCTCTTCAATCGATAACGACGCAGTCTGGGTGAGACTTTTCTCCCGGACAGATCTTCAGATTCGGCGGCCGCGCTGGGCCAACTCACTTGGCCATCTGGAGCAGATCGAAGTTTCGCCCTGGCCGTCGAGTCAGGTTTGAAGCCTAAACTTCACGGCCGATATCCGCGGGACTTGATCTTCGATGGATCTGAGCCACAGCCGAAAGCGTGCTGCGCTGTCACGATGGGCATGACCTAACTCTGCCGCGGACAGCACCTTTGAGGTCAGACACGAATCCGCTCCGACCCATAGTCCGGAGCGGTCGCTCGGATCGAGGACGGATGGCTGGACACCGCCGAGCTGCAACTTCTACGGCGATGGAGCGAACACTTACCTTGTCCCGCATAAAGCTCATGACTCGAGGTGTCGGACTCTCTGCGGACTCAACCTCCTGCGCCCCGCGGTCGAATCCGATTGGGCCGATCATGGAATTCACCGCTGCGGACATCTTTTCAGACTTCGCCCTTGGCGATATCGTAAATTCATGAAGAATCTCTCGCTATCCGGAGAGCCCTGGCCGAACTACGGCCAGGATGGTTGGGACGCGGACGACGAAGAAATTCAGAGCCCACCCACCACCCACTTCGTAGCCACCGTCGACGATTTAACCGACGTACTCGACTACGACTCTGAAGACATCGACGGTATGGACGACGATACCGGAGACTACCAAGAACCAGTGCCTACAGGACACTGGAAGACCACCTCGTCATACGACATATACATGGTGAACACCCCAAAGGGAAGCGATAACGAGGAACAATGGGACGCGGCAGAGGATAATCCCGCCGATAAACAACCAAAACGGCGACGTAGACGCCGCCCTAAGTCCCGCCTCGATCAAAGCAGCATTCCTAACGACCCAGCGATAGAGCAGGGCAAACCAGCGGACCACGAACAGGACGAGCCGGATAATCAACCCTTTCACGGAGCAATCAAGAGTCCGGACACAACACCAGAGCATAAGAGCATACACAAAAGACTCGTCGCCACTGCAAGAAGTTTGAAGAAGGAAAAACGGAAGCTCAAAACAGCAGAAGACACGCTCGTAATGAAGTGGAGCAAAGTATTCAAGACTGCAGACAAATATGGCAATGGCCATCAAACAAAGAACTACCCAAGCGCAAAGTTATCGCCAAAATTTGACGAGGAAGCCTTAGAGCCTTCACGGTCAAAAATAAAGAGGCCGCTGGCGGATAGACGGCCAGATGACGAGGCCAAAAGCGACAAGCGGGCCGCACACGCAATTATAATCCTGGGAAAACGGACGGCCCAACTAGGTCCATCTACGGGCCAAAAAGAGGGCCCCAGAAGTAACACAACACGATAAGTGTTCAAGACAGCGGCACACCCAAATCTGGGCGCACACCCGCTTATGTTTTACCGATGAGGTGCTGGATCATGAATTTCCAGCAGGTTCAAACCCATAAACATAGAGGCATACGACGCACAACAGACTTTGAGTGCGGATAGAAGATTACATACTACACATACACATGGCTAGAGGAGATGATCTCCACGCCATAAAATACCTACCCTCAAGCTCAAAGGGCCAGCTCGGCATTGGCTCAAAAGCCTCCCGAAAACACTGTTGGAAGTTGGGAAGAGCTTGAGGACGCGTTAGAACAAATTTTCAAGGGACTTATGTCCGCCCTCCGGATCTGAGCGATCTGAGTCATATGACCCAACAGCCCAAGAGTCAGCGACAAATTTGGAACAGGTTCCTTACCAAAAGAACCAAATAGTCGATTGTCCGGACGCGGAAGCCTTAGCAGCTTTTAAACACAACGTCCGAGACGAATGGCTCGCCAGACACCTCGCCAAGAGAAGCCAAGAACAATGGCGCGCTAACAAGCCTCATGACGCGCTTTTGCGCGGGAGAAGACAGCTGGCTAGCAAGATGCAGCACCAGCGACCAGTACATCCGAGATCGAGATGGAAGCGAAAGTCACAGCAGGAAAGATCGGCGCGGAATAAAGAAAAAGCCCAAAGGGCACGGCGGTCAACGCCGGATTCAAAAGCTCGCGCCAAACAATAAAACACATCCTCTTAAGGACAACAGAGACGAGCTATCAAATTTAAACAGAATTTTAGATCGGATATGTCAAATCCACGATACCGAAGGAAGGCAAACCATACCAACCGAAATTGTTGGGTTTTAAACAGTCCGGCAGACTCAACGCCGGACACAAGGGGCTTGATGCGCCAAGCGAGGACGATGACGAACCCCACCAGCAGAGCACCGGAAGTCAAAAGACTTTCCCACAAGAAGTCAAAACAGTAAACTCGCTTCACGTGATAGTACGGAAAACCAACACGGCACTCGCTAAGACAAGTGTCGCACGGTCCACCCCAGTGGAACACCGAGATTGGATGTCAAAACCAATCACTTTCGACCATCTGGATTAGTCCAGAAGTATCCGGAACACAGGATAGACTGCCCTGATATTGGATCCCATAATAGACGGACTGCATTTCACGCAGGTTTTGATGGACGGCGGCAGTGACTTAAACCTGCTATATCCGGACACAATCCGCAAGTTGGGATAGACCCTACTACAATTCGGCATAGCCGCACTTCATTCAAAGGAGTGGCGCCAGGCCCTTACGCCAGGTGCACAGTTTCATTATTACTAGAAGTTGTGTTAGGGTCACCCGACAACTTCCGACGAGAAAAGCTAACCTTTCATGTCGCCCCATTTAAAAGTAGCTATCAAGCATCACTGGGACGGGAAGCTTTCGTCCGCTTCAATGCAATACCACATTACGCGCCTCTTACGCTTGAAATGCCCGGTCCACGTGGCATCATTTCATTAAAAGGTCGTTTGAGACCCCGGACACGGCTGGGCGAGTCCGAATAAATAAGCTAGGGGCTACCTAGCCGCACACCCCTTCACAAGGGTTTGTACATATAAGCCATAATGAGCTAGCATAGGCTCAGCTTTATTAATCTATATTTCAATTTTTTATGCACTTTCTCGCATGATTTCTTTTCCAACTAAGTTCCTCTCTTTTTACAGATGAACAGCGTGCACACCCGTCCAGGATACGGCACAACGGAGACACAGGCGCAGACGTGCAGTAGGGACCCGTTGCAAGGACTCTTTTCAGACTAAGACCCTCGTAAACCTTTCTTAATGTCTCTTGTTGCTATAATCCCTGGTTTATCATTATAACCAGAGTGGAGATCTGGCGTTTTGGCATCGGCCGCGCTGTAAGAACCTGCCCGCACTGGACACAAGGGGCTTAGGGCTTTGTTTTGCCGCTATTGTAAAGACCGAACAACTTTGGGAGTGTTGGCGTCTCGAGTTAGGCCTTATATGCATCAGCTCCGAATCATGTCTTTGGTCAAATGTTGGGTTTGCCCGGCTCCGTGTTTTGCTGCCTTACGTTCCGTATCATCGGCTAACGCGCACCGGAGAACTACTGCGATTGTGCCCCGTTCGGTGGGCGAGCACCTCAGGAGAGAAAGCCGAAAACTGAATGTCATGATACAGCGAGAGACTGGTCAACCACTCGATCGACCATGGGAATGTTTAGGATTCCTCCGCTTAGACGAAGGGTCGTTTCCCGGCCAGGCACATACGCGCCCCAAATTCGGAGAGCGCGATGCCCCCAGGGGCTATGTCTTAGCCCCACCCTCGAACTCCATGGCTAAGTGAAAGTGATAAAGCATTATAGTCCGGTTGCCTCGTTTGCTACGCTACCACCTCCTTTACAGGACCGAGGCGCCGGATTAAGTGTGGCAGCGCTATTTTTGCGAACACCCCGCACCTTGTGCGTGGGGGCTGAAACCGACGATCGCCATCTTTCGGGTTATACACACGTATACATGAGCGGCCGCATAGAAGATATTCTATTACTTGAACGCACAAGTATAAAAGGCGCTTACATCATAAATATTGTTTTACATCATACAAACGTTCATTCAAACGTAACATTTTTTGAGCACTGCGACTCTATTACACGAGCACCACGCAGCACTTTGCCAAAATAGTGCTCGACGGGTAACTGGTTATCATCCGAACCCGGGGTCGCAACAGCGGTGGCATCCATTTCTGTCCAATGTGTCTTCACACGGGCGAGTACCATCCGCGCACCCTCTATGCAGGCCGACCGCTTCATCGCCTTGATATGCGGCACCGCCCCAAGAAATTGCTGCAATAAGCCAAACTAACTCTTCGGCTCGCGCCTATCCGGCCGGATATGGGTCACTATATCCGTCATAGCAAGCGCGGACAACCTATTTAGCTCAGCCCACTCGGCCAAACGGTCGGTCAGCGGAAGTGAACGCTCCGGACTATGGAATTGAGACCAAAACAGCTCTTCCGTCTTGTGATCCTTCTGGCTTCGAAAATGCACAACCGCATCCGCCGCACTCGCTGCTAAGTCCATATAAGGGTCCTCTAGACCCCACAGTTGGCCCAGCTGAGCATACTTTGGATCCGTAAACCTTCGGCGCAGCAGAAAAGGCTTGCCAGCTACAATATCTCTAGCCTGGCGCAGCTCCTCCTTTATAGCCCGCATTGCAGAAGCGGGCATCCTTAACCGGCGATGGCCTTCCCCAGGTCTTCTTGCCCCGCTAGGCGCTCCTTCCCTAGAGCCTCATTGCGGTCGGTAGCATCTTTTAACTTCAAGGCCATTTCGCCATCTCTTCCCTCGCTTCGGCAGGTGCGCGACCTTTCGCCGCTAACTCCTCGGCCGCCCTCGAGGCCGCCAGATTACTCCTTCCGCCTGCTCCTTGGCTTGAGCAAGTTCGCCCGAAGGCTCTCCACAACAGCGGCACTATCTGCATTTCACGAACATGTTGTAAGGAGCTGGCTTCGACTCCCTTACCAAGTGACCGCACAATAACAATTACCTTGCGACTCATCAAGTCGCCTGTTGACCAGCGTGATGTCCGCATCCACAACAGCGAGTTGCCGCTTTAGTTCAGCAACTCCGTCAGTCCGGCTGGCCCCCGGACAACCCGCCACCTACATCGGCACGGCGGAAATTTAAACCTGCGATTTTGATCCTCGGCACGCTGTCGATTTCGACAACCTACCGATTCTCAGGGGCTACTATCCATACAGTGCGCATTCTATATGCAAAACTGTTAAACGATGTGTCATTTTTACGTACCTCAAACCCCGCCAGCAAACTCCTGCCGGCATTGTGCAACCCGCCTTCGGCGGACGAAATCCTTTCAATCACCATGCTCATCAATGTGTGGTGCTCTTCTGAGATAGACGCCTTCTCAAGCAGATCCTTCAGCCGTACACCAGTTGGCGCCGAACTATCCGGCTTTGCCAAACCCGGGGGCTCCCTCCGTGACGACACTTCAGGCTCGTCCGCCCTATCCGACGGCGCCCCGGACGGAGGCGTCTCGCTCTCCATCATCTCCGGACGAAGGTCCCCCGAAGACGAGCTCATTTGCGAAGGACGGAGATCCGAACTACAAGGTAAAAACTTTAGTTATCCTCAGAAGCACAAATAGGGATGTCCCTTATTATAAAACTCCTTTCTTTCTACTTACGGCTCGTTGGAGGGCTGACTCTTTAAGGGAGATTGTGCGGCCGGGGCCTCCCCGGACGCAGGACCCTCTGGCGAAGATTTCTTCCCCCGTTTAGGGGCTTTTGCCCCTGGGTCCTCGGAGGCAGTCCTCTTCTCCCCTTGGAGGGAGGGCTTCTCGATCCCCCCTCTTTCAAGAACCTCCTCAGGCGAGGCAGTAGCTTTCCTGCTTCCCTTCGTCTTCCTCTGAAGGCGCAACCTCAACATCCGCACCAGCACGGATCGGCGTGGTCTCGTGGAGGGGCCCAGATACCATATCAATTTTGCTTCCGCTATCCACTCCTGTGTAGAAGGAAGTTGGTCATAAGGCGAATCATCGAAAGGCAAACAAACGGTATGTCCGGACTCGGAACTACTTACTTGAGTATCCAGGCGATTGCAGCTTAGGCCAGCATCCTCGGTCAATTCGGACGCACCTCTTGCGATCCAAAGAATAATTTGTACATCTCCGGGGTGTCATACCCATGAAGTGTTGAAGAATCCGTGGGCCCTCGGATTAAACTCCCATAGCCGGAGAGGGCGGCGTTTGCAGGCGGGAGACGCCTAATCAGCATAACTGCATCACCACCACCATATCGACCTCCCTCGTTTGGAGATCTCGAACGGCCCTGCAGAGGGGCACGTCCTTTGACGGCCCCCAGTTGAGCCCTTGGTTGACCCACGACATCAATCGTCGTGGAGGTCCCAGGCGGAATAAGGGCGGCGGCTTTTGTCTGCGGCCCCTCGGAACGGTAATATAGAACCACTCTTGCCGCCACGGGCCGAGCTCCTCTTGGAAGGAGCCAGCGGGCCACGGGGCATCGGCCCTCCTACTTATGGCCGCCCCGCCACACTCCGCTTGACGCCCCCCGATCATCTTCGGCGCCACATTGAAGGTCTTCAGCCACAGGCCGAAGTGAGGGGTGACGCGGAGGAAGGCTTCGCAGACGACAATAAGTGCGGAAATATGGAGGATGGACTCCGGAGCCAAATCGTGGAATTACAACCCATAGTAAAACATGAGCCCTCTCACAAAAGGATCCATCGGGAAGCCTAAACCCCAACGGAGGTGGGATACAAAAACGACGTATTCGCCGGGCTCGGGGGTGGGGATGGCCTGCCCTTCGGCAGGCAACCTGTGTGAAATCTCATAAGCCAGGTACTTGGCCTCCCGCAGCTTTAGCACGTCGTCCTCCGTGACGGAGGTGGGCATCCACCGGCCCTGGAGGTCGGAACCGGACATCGTTGAAAGTCCGAAGCGCTCGAATCTGGAGCTCTAGGTGCTGCAACTTGGAGCGGGGAGAGGATTCGATGGAGGATTGAAGAAAAGAAACGAGCCTTGGTCCCGTTATAAAGAGGGAGAATACCAAGAGTCGTCTCCGTGACCGTTTGGGACTCGCCTTCGATAGAGGGGGCGTGGCGAACGGGCGCGGTTGGGTTACCCACGTCCGTATTGATGAGGACCCCGGATTAAGGGGAAACACGATCTCTGCTTCGCCAAGACGTGCCAAGGAAACCGCTTCGCTAAATGCGTTGAGGTGGTAAAGTAAAAAACAATTCAAGTAATGGCTTGGTAGTGGTGTGACGTCATGCCGCAAAAAACATCAGCAGATTGAACTTGTGTATTTATTATTCTCTCTACGGTGGAATGTGGAATTTATTTTGCAGAGCCGGACACTATCCTGGTGTTCACAATCTTCTATCATTCGGAGGAGGAACCCGCCTTGGAATGCCAAGCAATATACGCGTCGGACTTATCGTCATTGAAGCCTGGTTCAGGGGCTACTGAGGGAGTCCTGGATTAGGGGGTGTCCGGATAGCCGGACTACCATCATCAGCCAAACTACCATCAGCCGGACTATCATCATCGACCGGACTCCAAGACTATGAAGATACAAGATTGAAGACTTCGCCCCGTGTCCGGATGGGACTTTCCTTGGCGTGGAAGGCAAGCTTGGCGATACGGATATGTAGATCTCCTACCATTGTAACCGACTCTATGTAACCCTAGCACTCTCCGGTGTCTATATAAACCGGATGGCTCTAGTCCGTAGGACACAACAACAACCCTTACAATCATACCATAGGCTAGCTTCTAGGGTTTAGCCTCCTTGATCTCGTGGTAGATCCACTCTTGTAAACATCCACAATATCAATATCAATCAAGCAGGACGTAGGGTTTTACCTCCATCAAGAGGGCCCGACCTGGGTAAAACATCGTGTCGCTTGTCTCCTATTACCATCCGCCTAGACGCACAGTTCGGGACCCCCTACCCGAGATCCGCCGGTTTTGACACCGACAAGGAGCTAAAAAAACGAAGACATCAAGCTCATGTTGGTGAATGGGTATCCGGCTCCGACTCCGACAATCCTCCGAGAGAAGCTATCACTCCGACTCCGAATATACTCAAGATGAAGGTGTTGCCAGTCTAGCACTTGTGTCAACCAACTCCTACGACATATTTGATTCGCCAAATGCAGGAATTGGAAGATGCTTCATGGCTAAAGGCCCAAAGGTATCACACCCCGAGTATGTTGATTTCAATAGTGATGAAGATGGCTTGTTAGGTGATGATGATTTACTTGTTGACAACTCTAGTGATGGATACTATGATGAAACGTCAATTAATCATGCTAATCAAGATGAAACGAATGACAATGATAAGGAGAAGATTGAGTCTCTAGCTAAAGAACTAAACACTCTTAAGTTAGCTCGTGAAACTATCTTAGGAGATCATCGAGAACTTTTAAGGACTCATGAGAAATTATGTTTTGAGAAGCTCAATCTTGAGCAAGAGCATGAGTTCCTAAAGGCAATCAATGATGATCTTCGCAAGAAAAGTTCTCCTTACATTGCCAAGCGTTTACTCTTATCTACTTACATGCCTAAAGTCAAATCTAGTAACAAGAACAAGAAAGATTCTTCCTCTAGTAGTAACAATAATCATGTTAAATCCAATGTTGTTGCTTCTACTAGTTCTCTTGATTCCACTAATGATTCTCTTAGCCAAGTTACACTTGAACAAGAAAATAGCTTATTGAAGGGAATTATAGAGAAAGGTGTTTACAAGAGCCTTGCCGGGAGTAAGCAATTCGAGGAAATTGTACGCAAGCAAGGAAGGCACCGGAAGAACCAAGGTGTTGGTTTTGAACAAAAGTTCAATGCCAATGGAGTTGAGTGGGAAGAAGATCAATACCCTAAGACGAAGTTTGTTCCTCAACAAGAGAAGTATGATCCTACTTCTTTCAAAGGGACACAAGCTCAAGATGATCTTCCACCACAAGACCACAAGCAAAAAGGCAAGGATAAGCTTCAAGAGGAAATTGATGCATTTGAAGAAGCACCTAAAGCCTTGGTCAAGTGGATTCCCAAGACTACATCAAGTTCTACTTCATCAAGTACGACTACAACTCCAAGGGTTCCCATCAAGATGGTGTGGATCCAGAAGAAGAAGAACTAGAGAGTTCTTGAGGGTGACTCCGCCAACATACTTCACTCATATCATTTTGGCAAGAACAAGTGCAATCAACTTCCACATCTTGCACTAGTTCAAGGACTCACAAACCCTCTTGTTGGTAAGACAAGGGACAAGGTAACCTAATGCTTTCATAGACATCATCTTGTGTGTGCATCACTCTATGTCTATGGATATCCTTGTTTGTTCCTTGTGGGACTAATCTTTGTAGGTATTGAAAGTGCAACTCACTCCAAAGGATTGCTCCAAAAGATCTACTTCAACATTGAGCATCCACATCTTCAACACCTACATGAAGTCATCATCGACAAAACCCAAGGTTAGTTCATCCCTCTTAGGGGGGGATCTCACATCTAGGGGGGGGCTTTACTCTAAGAATTGAGCGAAAGCAACTCTAATGGTGTGAACACAATAATGCTTTATGTAAAATTGGTAACCCCACTTGTGCTTAAACGATGAGTATGACCTATGATCAAATGTTCTCATTTGACTCCTAAGTTAATATACTCATATATAGATGACCTAGTCATCGCCAATTGCTTGATAGATGCTAGAATTGGTTGTGCATGCTTTGCCAAATTTTTCATTTGCCATTTTATTGTGTGAGCATGTTGGTTGCATAATTTACTCATTCGAGGACATCCGCTTGTTGTTTTGATTGATTGGTTTCTTTTTCTTTCTGCCAAGTGGATGGACAAGAATGCCTAAGAACCTTCTCTAGCTATCTATGCTTTTCTCGTCTCAAACTCTATTCATGCTACATCACAAAGTTTGATCAAGCCAGATTCGAACCACTATGTGTGAGGAGCACTCGGAGTCCCCGATTCGTCATAGACTTAAACTTCCAAAACTCCTTTATGCGTTTCGATCTGACCGATTCATCCATTTCGGTCATACTGAGATCACTAAGTCGATCTAGGTTTTCAATCTCGGTGAAACCGATTTGAACTTTTCGGTCACATCGAGTTGCAGTAATTGCTTGCAGTTATGCATCTCGGTGCCACCGAGTTGTTCGACTCGGTCACACCGACAGGGCCAGGCTATATATATCCCCGAGCCAAAATTTGGAAAAATTTCCGAACTCCTTCGCCCGCGCTCAGCCTGCTCTGCCTCCCTGGGTCTCCGGATCATCCTCCTTGTCGCCAGCTGCCTTCCGTCGCTGGTCTCTGCCGTCGTCAACGGGAATCATCTCCGCCATTGCCGCCGTAGCAAGTCCATCGCCGGATTTGGGTATGGACTTGATCTTTGTGCTAATCTCACTCCGGTTCCTAGCACATTGCTTTGCCATGAATCTTGCCACGATTGAGATCACTCTATCCAATGAAATCACTCCATAGATTAGATATGGATTGAAAATTTAGGGTTAGGTTTCCGCCGAAACCATCTCGGACCAACCGAGCTGTTGGAATCGGTTCCACCGATTTGGCCAAGGCCATTGCACATGTGATTCTCTGTCTGACTGTGAATTGCAAATCGGTGTGACCGAGTTCAAGTCTTTATGAAACCCTAGCAGTCTCGGTGCCACCGAACTGTGACTCGGTCTGACCGAGTTCACCAGTTTAGGTTCCAAAAGCTGCTTCGGTATCACCGAGATTTCAAATTGGTAGATCCGAAATGCTTTCTGTGGAATTAAGTTTTTGGCTCCGTATCTGGTAGTTTGGGGGTACGTAGGTATATATAGGAGGAAGAAGTACGTCGGTGGAGCAACATGGGCCCCACGAGGGTGGAGGGCGCGCCCCCCTACCTTGTGCCTTCCTGGTAGCTTTCTTGATGTAGGCTCCAAGTCCTCTGGATCATGTTCGTTCCGAAAATCACGTTCCCGAAGGTTTCATTCGGTTTGGATTCCGTTTGATATTCTTTTTCTGCGAAACTCCGAAATAGGCAAAAAACAGCAATTCTGGGCTGGGCCTCCGGTTAATAGGTTTGTCCCAAAATAATATAAAAGTGTATAATAAAGCCCATTAAACATCCAAAACAGAATATAGTATAGCATCGAACAATCAAAAAGTATAGATACGTTGGAGACGTATCACCGGCCCCCTCTCCCTCCTCCACTCCTTTATATACGGGGAGGGAGGCACCCCTTGGAGACACAACAATTGATCCCTTGGATCTCTTAGCCGTGTGCGGTGCCCCCTTCCACCATAATCCACCTCGATAATATCGTAGCGGTGCTTAGGCGAAGCCTTGCATCAGTACAACATCATCATCGTCACCATGCCGTCGTGCTGACGGAACTCTCCCAAAGCTCGGCTGGATCGATGTTCGAGGGACGTCATCAAGTTGAACGTGTGCAGAACTCGGAGGTGTCGTGCGTTCGGTACTTGATCGGTCGGATCGTGAAGACGTACGACTACATCAACGCGTTGTGCTAACGCTTCGCTTCGGTCTACAAAGTGCGTGGACACACTCTCCCCTCTCATTGCTATGCATCACCATGATCTTCCGTGTGCGTAGGATTTTTTTTGAAATTACTACGTTCCCCAACAGTGGCATCCGAGCCAGGTTTTATGCGTTGATGTTATATGCACGAGTAGAACACAAGTGAGTTGTGGGCGATACAAGACATACTGCTTACCAGCATGTCACACTTTGGTTCGGCGGTATTGTTGGATGAATCGGCCCGGACCGACATTACGCGTACTCTTACACGAGACTGGTTCTACCGACGTGCCTTGCACACAGGTGGCTGGCGGGTGTCAGTTTCTCCAACTTTAGTTGAACCGAGTGTGGCTACGCCCGGTCCTTGAGAAGGTTAAAAACAGCACTAACTTGACGAACTATCGTTGTGGTTTTGATGCATAGGTAAGAACGGTTCTTGCTCAGCCCGTAGCAGCCACGTAAAACTTGCAACAACAAAGTACAGGACGTCTAACTTGTTTTTGCAGGGCATGTTGTGATGTGATATGGTCAAGACATGATGGTTATCGCTTTATTGTATGCAATGCAATCGCCCTGTAATGCTTTACTTTATCACTAAGCGGTAGCGATAGTCGTAGAAACATAAGTTGGCGAGACTACAATGATGCTACGATGGAGATCAAGGTGTCGTGCCGGTTATGATGGTGATTGTCGGTGTCAAAACCGGCGGATCTCAGGTAGGGGGTCCCGAACTGTGCGTCTAGGCGGATGGTAACAGGAGACAAGGGACACGATGTTTTTACCCAGGTTCGGGCCCTCTCGATGGAGGTAATACCCTACTCCTGCTTGATTAATATTGATGATATGGGTAGTACAATAGTAGATCTACCACGAGATCAGAAAGGCTAATCCCTAGAAGCTAGCCTATGGTATGATTGTTGTTTGTCCTACGGACTAAAACCCTTTGGTTTATATAGACACCGAATAGGGTTAGGGTTACACAGAGTCGGTTACAATGGTAGGAAATCTACATATCCGTATCGCCAAGCTTGCCTTCCACGCCAAGGAAAGTTCTATCCGGACACGGGACGAAGTCTTCAATCTTGTATCTTCATAGTCCAGGAGTCTGACCAAAGATGATAATTCGGCTATCCGGACACCCCCTGGTCCAGGACTCCCTCAGTAGCCCCTGAACCAGGCTTCACTGACGACGAGTCCGGCGCGCATATTGTCTTCGGCATTGCAAGGTGGGTTCCTCCTCCGAATACTTCATAGAAGGTTTTGAACACAAGGATAGTCTCCGGCTCTGCAAAACACCATAGAGAGAATAATTTTTGCACAGATCTGCTGACGTATTCTGTGGCGTGACATCACACCACGGCCAAGCCTTTATTCGAATCGTTTTTTACTGTCCCACCTCAGCGCGTTTAGCGAGGCGGCTTCCTTGGCACGTCTTATCAAAGCGTAGATCATGCCCCCTTATTCTGGGATTCTCATCAATACGGACGTGGGTAACCCAACCGCGCCATTGATTGCGACGCTTGGGGGATAAGCGAGTTTTATCAGGCTGGTGGGGGACGCATAGTCTCGTCTGTCCATATAAGGGGATAAGGATCCACCCTTTTCACCTATGCCTTCCTCCTCCCTTGCTCATCCATTTCCGCACACTCTGAGCTCCAGCGCCCAAGTCCGCACATCCTTCCTCAACCATCTCCAGCCATGTCCGGAGCGGGAGGCGGTGGGACGGTCTCCTCCGCCACGGAGGGCCAAGTAAAAAGACTGCGGAAGGCGGATACTTGTCCGCGACGTCGACATCGGCTGCCCGACGAAGGGCAGCTCATCCCCACCCCGAGCCCCATGAGCGGTCGATTTCTTGCCCACTTCCTCCGCTGGACTGGGTTTTCCACTTCACCCATTCATCCGGGGCTCATGTTCTACTACGGCCTAGACTTCCACGATCGGCCCCAATTTCATCCTCAACATCTCGGCGTTCATCATCGTGTGCGAGGCTTTCCTCTGCATCCAGCCCCACTTCGCTTATGGTTGAAGACCTTCAATGTCAAGCCGAAGGTTGTAGGGCGGCCGCCCAGCGGAGTCGGAGGCGCCATGGTCGGCAGGATCGCCAACGTCTTATGGCTCGATGGCACCTTTGTGGAGACCGTGAAGGTGGCAATCGGGTGGTTCTACATCACCGAGCCGCGACCCTAAATGGGCGCGCCCCAATTCGGTCGTATTCCCACGCCGCTCACTTCTTGGAAGGAGACGGCTGGCGTGGGGTAATTCGAAGAGCTGACCGGACTCCAAACCTGCATGCGGACCTTGGTGAACAAGAATCTCAGGCTCGTCAATGTGGTCCAGGTTATGCTCATCCGCCGGATCCTCCCATGCCAACAACGGGCCTTCAAATTGTGGGAGTTCGATCCGGCACAGCATCCAACCCTGAAGAGGCTCTTGACACTACGCACGAAGATGCCTGGAAGGTGCTGTTCAAGGGCGCCGAGGCTCCCTCATCCGCTACAGAAGATCGCGGATTCAGCTCGCAGCGTCAAGCTACCGAGGTAAGCTATTTTGCCCTTCACGGGAATCTTGCTTTTCATAGTTTGACTCTATGCGGGATCTAAACTCCCTTGCCTTTGACAGATCGGCGAGCACATCGAAAGCGAGTTAACCTGTCGGCTCCTTTGCCGAAGACCAGTAGACGCCCGCTTGGCGGAGCTGTTGCTCCGGCGCCTTACGTGGTGCCGAGAAGAAGGCCAAGAAGAAGGCCACGGGACTCAAGGAGTGCCGGCGCCGGTGTTGTCGGACTCATCGCCCGGACGACTCGGAGGCGGACTCCTCCCGTGAAAACGAGGAGGAGGAAGCAGCCTCTCCCCAGCAGGGGAGAGAAGAAAAAAAGGCCGCCCACCGGGAGGCCGGAGGTTCAAGAAGGAAGAACCTTCCTCCGGACGTCTCCACCAACGCCAACGACGGCGAGGAGGAGTGGCCCTCGAGGGCCAAGCCCCTAGCGAGATCGTAAGTGTCCGGATACCCATGGCTTTTTTTCATTGCATAGTGTTCTCTAATGCCGAACAATCATGCAGCCCACCCAAGGACGAGCTCGCCGCTTCATCGAGCGGGTCCCTGAATTCGTCGAAAGTGGAGAGTACTTCACTTCCGGCTTCCTCCTCACCTCACGCTGCTGACGACGCCGAGGTGGGGCCCCAAGGGGGGGCTGGTCAAGAGGAGGTAGCGCAGGAGGCGCCGCAAGGCAGTCTCCTGACTCGAGCCGAGGGGGCGAGGCCCCGGCTCTAAGCCCGACCCTTGTCCGGACTCCATCTGGAACCTTCAGCGGTTCCAAGTCCGCAAGCAGCCCTTCAGAGGAAGGGTAAGACGCCGTGTCCTCCGCCCAACCGGAGGCACCGGATAGCTTATCTTGGGCGCTTAACATCGAGGAGGAGCACCGCCTTTAAGGAGTGTGGTGATCCAGAAAAGTTCGATCCGCCAAGAGCGGGCTGACTGAAGCCTGCAACGGCCTTCTAACAGGCTTTGAGGTAAGTTTTCAATATATGTAAGAAGATTACCGCATAGACAGTAGCCTCTGATGCTTAGTTCGGTGTTCGGAAAGAAAAGCCGATCGAGGATCTAAAAAGATATACGCAGGAGTCTAACATAATTATGTCAATATGTGAATGCAGGCTGCCCTCATGACCTCTGCCAGACTTGATCATGGAGGTCAATGCATTGAAGGAGAGCCTCAAGCGGTCCGAGAACGAGCTCGGCCAAGCCAAGAAGCAGCTCGAGGACAAGGAAGGTAAGTAATACCTTATGGAATTTAAAAATGTGGGTGCGTAAGATAACAGGAATAACATGGGTACTGCAGGGCCACGAGCGAGGTGGTGACCTGAAGGAGGCGGTGTCCATGACGAAACAAATGGCCATGAGCGCACCGAGCGAGAGAAGGGGAGGCGCAGCTGGCGGAGGTACGGCAAGAGCTCCAGGCTCTCGTGGAAAAACACGAGGGTTTGGAGCGTGACTCGAAGACCCGAGAGTCCGAGCTTGCCTCGGCTCTTGAGAGTGCCAAAGCTACTAAGGCCGAGGCCCAAAAAGCCCTTCAGGAGATTGAGGCAATAAAGAAGATCGCGGCGGGTAAGGCATTCTTTGTGCAGAGTAAGAATGTAAAAGTCAATTATCTAGTACTTACCTGAATCCGGAGCTCTCCAGGAGCGTTCGTGATCTGCCGCGGAGTGTCTCCGATGCCGCCGCTTTCTACCGAGCCGAAGAAGGGAGCTCGACGGAAAAGGTGTTTTGGTCTCGATATCTTCGAGGCGAACACCCGGTGCCCTTGAGCGACCAACTGAAGCAATTGGTTGAGCTCCACAAGGTCGCCGAACAGGCCATGAAGGGCTTGATAGCTCGGTTGTGGCCAAATGAGGCCATGCCTAGGAGCTACTTTGGGCTAGTGCGGCGGCTGGTGGATGCCTGTCCATGGATCGAAGTCATCAAGCGCTCCGTCTGTATTGAAGGTGCCCGTAGGGCCTTGCCCGTGCCAAGGTGCACTGGGGCAAGCTGGACGCGGAGAAGCTGGTGACGGACAGGCCGTTGCCGGGCAAAGAACATCGCAAGCCCGAGAAGTATTATGACGGCGTCCTGAAGGGTGCCCGTCTTATAGCGGGTGAATGCTCCAAAGATGTAATATTTGAGTAGACTCGCATTTGTTATCTTGTACGCTGAAAACTTTTTCATATGCGCTAAGCAACGCTTTTGAATTTAAAATATTACCTTCTGTGCGGCCGTTTATCAAATTTGAGAGATGGCGAGTCATTGGCTTCAGCCCCCATGCCACGAGTGCTGGGGCGTTCGGGATAAACTTGAGCGCTCTTGTTCCCATACTTGGGTCCTTCGAGGGAGGCGCTCAACGCAACGAACCAGGCAACCGGACTATAATGCTTGAACACTCTCACTTAGCCATAGAATTCTATAATTTTAAATTTCGGCGAAGCCCCTAGTATTCGAAGACCGAGTTCGGGCGCTATCCACGCCTTGGCGGACAATGCCGTTCCTCGCTCTAAGCGGCATAAGTCTTTAGGGACTCGAAGAAACCTCTCAAACAGCGACCGGCTCTCGCCTTATCATGACGGTCAGTTTTAGCTTTCTCCACTGAGGTGCTCAACCCAGCTCAACCGGGCACAATCGCAGTGGTTCTCCCAGCGCTACCTTAGCCGATATAACGGAACATAAGGTACCAAAACATGGGAGCAGGCAAACCCAACTATTGACCCAAGACATGATTCGAGCCGATGCATATAATGCTATAAGTTCGGGTGCCGCACTTGTGAAAGTGTTAGGACTTGTCACACCATGTTTTTGGGGTACATAAGCCCCTGGTGTATTGGCTGTACCAAATTATGCAGTTGCATGCAATGTCATAAATGAACATATATAATGGGAAAGAATGCAATAATAGGCAAGAGCTATATATTGGTTATTCAAAAGAAAGCGCAAATAAAAGCGAGCGATACAAATTGTGCGATAAGCAAGGTGCGGACTTTTGACATGTCCCCCTTCCAGGTAAGTTTGCGGTGTGGTATGTAAAACAGGTATCTTGCTCGTAATAGAGACCACCGGACACTCGGCGCAGTTTTACGCTTCACGGCTGTTGCATCGTGTATTCGGCGTGAATGTCGGACAGGGCTTCTGGAGAACAGAGTCCTGAAAGTAAAAGGAAGAAAAATAAAAAAAGGAATGACACAAACGGGAGCCCCTAGTGCGGTCTAGCCGCATTCTGGGCGCGCCGTGGTCGTGGCCCGTCCCCTATGCCCATGGTGCTTCAGAGCGCAATTACGTGCGCGTAGTACTGGCTTCGCGAGTTCGCGCGGGCTGGGGTTGGGACCGCATTACTACGCTTGTTCGGAACATGCCAGGCGGTCTTGCTGTAGGTTACTCCGGGCGCGCTTGACAGTGTCCGGTTGTTTATTGGCCGGACTGGAGAATTGCCTTAAGAGGCTGTTCTGCACTTCTGCCGCAAGGGCGGCCGTATGCTCCTCCGTTCGGAGGGAGCATTCGGTGTTTCCATTGACTGTGATTATGCCTTGAGGGCCTGGCATCTTGAGTTTGAGGTATGCATAGTGCGGCACCGCATTGAATTTTGCGAATGCGGTTTGTCCGAGCAGTGCGTGATAGCCGCTGCGGAACAGGACTATGTCGAAGATTAACTCCTCACTCCGGAAGTTATCCGGGGATCCGAAGACCACTTCAAGTGTAACGGAGCCTGTGCAGTTGGCCTCTACACCTGGAATGACGCCTTTAAAGGTCGTCTTTGTGGGTTTGATCCTTGACGGGTCTATGCCCATTTGTGTAATCGTATCCGATAAATCAGGTTCAGGTTGCCGCCAAATCCATCGGGACTCGGTGAGGTGAAATCCGTCAATAATTGGGTCAAGAACCAATGCGGCGAAACCGCCGTGACGGATGCTAGTGGGGTGGTCCCTTCGATCGAAGGTGATCGGGCAGGAAGACCTGAAAGTGCGTTATATCGACTAGAGGGGGGGTGAATAGGCGATTTTTATGAATTCTTCACTGAGGAATTTGCCGGTGAGGAAATTCCTTAGCGAAGAACTACTTGCAGCGGAATAAGTACTTAGAAGTAAGCATAACAGATTACAAGCATAGTCATCATGATGAAATGAAGACAATCACAGAGTACGAGAAGCGTAATCACAGGATAACACAAGATGAAGACAAGCAGATGAAGAAATTGAACTGAGGAAATTGAGAAAGTCTTGATCAAAGTCTTCAAACACAGATATGAACAAACACTCAACACGAGAATGAGGAAATGAAAGGGTTGAGGAAATAGAACCAGATTAGGTTGGTGAAGACAATGATTTGGTAGACCAGTTCCAACTGCTGTCTCGGTTATACGTCTGGTTGGAGCGGGTGAGTATTTAAACTCGAGGACACGCAGTCCGGACACCCGATCCATCGAGCACGCAGCTCGGGACACCAAGTCCTCACCGATTCTCCTTGAACTAAGGTCACGCAGACCTCGCCCAAACACTCGTGGTAAGTCTTCAGGCGACTTCCAAACCTTCACATACTTGGTCACTCGGCGATCCACAATTCCTCTTGGATGCTCTAGACCTTGACGCCTAACCGTCTGGAAGAAGCACAGTCTTCAAAGGTAACAAGCGTCGGATCCACGCAGGATCAATTTCTTCAGTGATGCTCAATCACTTTGGGTTTGTTGGGGTTTGGTTTTTGGGTTTTTCCTCACTTTTGGGTTTCTTCTCACTTGATGATTTTCGCTCAAAGTCCTCAGAGGATGGGTTGCTCTCAAATGACAAGTGTCAAGTTCTCTCGGAGCAGCCAACCAGCTAGTGGTTGTAGGGGCGGCTATTTATAGCCTAGGGAGCAGCCCGACATGATAAGACATAAATGCCCTTCAATGATATGACCGTTAGGTGGATAAGATATTTTGGGACAGTGGCGCCAAGAAGACAAAGAACGGTCGGAAATTTGAACATCAAATTCCTCGGGGCTATCATGTTCCTCATGTGTAGGCAATCCGACTGGCGAATTCCTAACTCCTCGGTCAGAACAAATTCCTCGTGACCGTAAGAGCTTCGTCTCATCATCAAGAAATTGACTGAACTGTATGAGATTTCAAAAGCTTCACTCAAGGGATTGGTAGGTGTAGGATTTTGAGTTGAGCATCAAATGGAAATTTTTCCTTAGTATTTCCTCGACCCCTTTAACGAGACGGTGTTTCCTATGACTCAAGAAAGAGAAAATGAAACTACGAAAACAAAAGTCTTCACGCTTCATGTTCCTCAAATGAATACCAAGTCTTCAAGGTCACACCAATTTCTTCACTTTCAAAGTCTTGTAAAGTCTTCGAATATCAAAGTCTTGATTGAAGAACTTCATTTTAGGGGTCGACTTTCTCTGTAAATATCAAACTCCTCATAGACTTATAGACCTGTGTACACTCACAAACGATTAGTTACTTAACCTATAAGTCTTCAATACACCAAAATCACTAAGGGCACTAGATGCACTTACAATCTCCCCTTTTGGTGATTGATGACAACATAGGTTAAGTTTTCAACGGGATAAATATATGAAGTGTAAATACCGATAATGAGGAATTTGATTGCAAGATATAGAAGAACTCCCTCAAGATGTGCATAGTGAGGAATTTGCTTTTGAGGCAATGCACATTTGAAGAATTGAATCATGGAGATCTCCCCTATATCTTGTAATTCATACACGATTTAACATATGGTATGAAGAATTTGAAATGCATGATGAAATATGGTGCTTGATGTTATGCAATGTAACGCATCAAGAGTACCAGAGCCCAAAGGCCAATTTGATCAGAGCATAACAAATATCAAAACTACTTCTAATCAGAGCATAGAGCAAAAGCATAATGCATCAAAAGTATCAAAGCACCATCGGGTTTAAGATTACAACTCGATCCAATAAAAGGTTTCGAAGAACGAGAGTTGTAACTTAATAAAATATCGTATATAGACAAAAACTAGACCCGCTTGAAGACTAACTCAAATTTCTCCCCTTTGTCATCAAATGACCAAAAGGATCAAACCGAGGACTAACGCTCTTGAAGAATTTCAAGTTGAAGATGGAGCGCCAAAGATTGTCGGGTTGTTTGTTGAAGTAGGACCAGCAGCAGTGTCTTCCAAATCTTCATTTTCATCGATTGTCGCGAGATGAAGAATAGGAGCTGGCCACCAAGGAAGGAACTTTGACCTTCTTGAATTTCTTCGAGGAGGTGCATCCAGTCAAATTCTTCCTTGAGTCCCATTGAAGTCAGTTCTTCCTCACTATAGACATGTGAAAGAACAGCCCAAAAGCGCTTGAAGGTTTCATGAAGGTAGTAGTGGTTTTTCTTCTTTGCATTGTGTGTTGAGGTCATGTTGTAAAGAAGAGTACCAAACCGACGCTTGACCCACTTATGATTGCGATCAACCTTCCGATGAAGACCGAGGAGTAACTCACGATCATCATTACCACAGGTGCGTAGCTTGAGGACTTTGCTTGGTCGAGGTATTTCTTCTTTGAGTCATGTGTGGCGAGTCATCATTGGTGGAGTAGGATGCTGCTTTGCGAAACTGTCCATCCAATGGACGAATGCCTTCATCGATCACAGCAGTGGCCTTGCCCTTGTCATCAGCTGAGGTAATTGTCCGTTTGAGGACTTCAATCGGAGGCAAGTAGCTGCAGTGGTTCAAAGTATCAGCCTTGTAATTTAGTGAAGATCTTGACCTGATGAATCTCATAATCCAAGGCGCATAAGGTTTCAGCTCAAAAGGTGACATAGCAATGTTAGCCAGAGTCCTCATGAAGAAATCATGGAAGTTGACGGGAACGCCATGGATGATGTTGAAAAGCTTATTCTTCATGATGCCAACGACTTCTTCATCGTTCGAGTCGTGGCCTTTTATAGGACTCATAGTCTTCGTAAAAATTTGATAGACTGTCCGAGGCACATATAATAATTCCTTGACGAGGAATTTGGTTCTTGGGGCCTGCCTTGGCTTCAAAGGCTTCATCAGCACTTGCATATAGTGATTTGAAAGTTCTTTTTCTTCATAGATACGACGTGCACCATCAAGCGGAGGATCGAGTGGTAGGGCACGGCAATTCACTTGCTGGTGCCTTGTAGTGAGTGTTTTCATCATCCAATCTAAGACCCATGAATTTACGTCTTCAAGTCTCCGTGATGTGCGGGGTTGCATAGAACTGAAGAATTAGCTCTTCATTCCAATCCACAAATATCGGTGCGAAGTTTAGAAGTCCTGCGTCGTGAAGAACACCGAGGACTGGCTCAAAGCCGGCAGCGACTCCATATCCACATGAGGAATATGAGCATGATCAAGATTTTGTCCTTGTTGAAAAGCACCGAGGAATAGAAGTTGGCTTGGCCGGCAGTCCGTAAGCGCCTCTTCCTAATGCGAGCAGAATCATAAGGATTATATTCAGTGAAGAACACGTGCTCGGCAAAGAAATCTTCAGCCTTGAACTTTTGCTTGGTTGAGAACGGATTCTTTTGCTTGGGCAGAGGGTGTCGATGAGTTGCATCACCACCTCAGAATCACAAGTTCAGGTTCTTCACCGAGGAATTTCTTGTTCCTCAACAGTGTACCGAGGATTAGCAAAGAAGCAGCAGTTTCATCAAGCACTAGTGGCTGGAATTTCTTCATGCACGTAACCGGTGGGTTGATTTTCTTGAGTCCATTTGGACTGTTTGTGCAGGAGAGTGAGGAACTTGTTGGAGCGGGGTGAAGAGAGGAGTATTGGGATGCTGACTTTCCCAAAAGTCATCATTTATCACGGAGTGGTGCATCCAATATCCACATCTTCATTTTCAATTTCCTCGATCACCAGCTTGAGGAATTTCATGGTCCGATGAGGAAATAGCGGGGTTGAAGGGATTGCTTCCACTTCAATTTCTTCATCAATTTTCTCTGACGAAGCAGCAGATTGATGTTCTTCATCAGATCCGATTGGGATCTCATAGTCTTCTCCAAAAGGAACAACTTCCTTTGATGGTATGGAGGAAATTGGAACAGCATCAATCGGGTTTTCAAATGAGCTGGTCATTGGCTTCATTTTCTTCGCAGCCGAAGAATCTGACGCAGCTGATGCTTTCCTTTTCTTCACAGCAGCTCGTTCTGCAGCCTTGGTTTTCTTCACATCGAAGCGGATGGAAGAATTGGAGTTGGAGTTGGCGCAGGAGGAG